>CM060950.1:363581730-364141730 GCA_030765055.1 Mantis religiosa
TACATATGACATACTGGTTGATACCAAGGCCAGTCTTTCTGAGATGTCTGATACTCCACCGACTCTCCCAGGGTTTTTATTCTTCTTCGCGATTCATCTCAGCGGGGCTCAGAGGCTTTCATCTCTCCTTTCATGTCCTTCAAGTTTTCCTTTCTTTCCTTTGTAGCTTCTCCACCCCGCGTTTCCTATGGGGAGGGGTGTTTGTGCCATTTATTTCATTTCCCGCCTTCGATTCCTTGTCTTCCCGATTCGAGGCACACCATTGCACACCATCGCGACTGGACATTGAAAATCTGAATATCAGACCTTCGGTCCCAAGCTAGATTAGGGCATGCACTCTACTGGCTGTGGTGTTTTGTATGGAAGGATAACATACGACAGAAGATGAGGTTTGAGTTCCATATAAGCCATCTGATGTGTTATTTTATGTGCCTAAAAGCAGCCTAGGGCGTTTGTCGCGCTCTACAGGATCGTTGTCGTACTCTATTAGACCGCGGATGAGGGATTTGGAGTTATGGGAGAGGTTTTGATAGAAGGAACGTGAAAGGGTAGGTATGTAGTCGGTTATGGTGGGAATACGTAGGACTCGTAGGATAACTAGATTGGGGATGTACCAAGGGAAATCTGTGGCAATGCAGAGGAATCAGGACTGTAGAATTTCAAGCTGATGTAGGTGAGACTTGGTTGCTACTCCCCATATTTCACTGGCGTATGTGATGGCTGGTCGGAGTACCTGTTTAAACAGGAGCAGTTTTGTAGGCAGAAACATCACCGATCGTCTGTTATAGAGAGGGTAGAGCATACCCATTCCTTTGCTAACTTCATTAGCCACATATGTAATGTGGTCTCACCACGTCAATTTCATGTCCAGTACAACACCAATATACTTAACTTAAGTTTTCCAATGGACGCCCTCACCAGCTAGACGAATAGGTGGAAAGTCTGCTATTCGTCTTCGAGAGAAGGTGATGGCCTTGCTCTTCTGTAGGTGGACGCGTATGCGCCAACGTTTGAACCAGGTGGTGAGGTCGGCAATTGTTGAATCCTGCGAACACACAGGTTGAACTCTGATGACGTGGAGGTGACAGCTGCATCGCCAGGAAAGAGGTACATCGGGTAGCGTGGCATGGAGTTGTAGGGTGTTAATGTAAAGCAGGAAGAGGGTGGGTGCCAGGACAGTACCTTGTGGAACGCCAGTTCTGATGGGATGGGATGAGGATAGGATTCTGTCGTGGGAGACACCAAAGGCCCTGTCAGTCAGGTAGGAGAGAATGAGATGAATTAAGGAGGAAGGGGTTTGGTAGGTGATGAGACGAGAGAGTAAGCTTTCATGCTATACGCTGTCGAATGCTCTGGTGATGTCTAGGAGTAGTGCTGAAACGAACTGCTTCCTGTTGAAGGCTGTGTAAACCTCATCGACCAGACGAAGTAGTTGGTGTTGAGTGGAATGCTGAGAGCGAGAGCCGAATTGCTCCGCTCTGACAATGTTGTGTCGATTCAAGATAATCCTTAGTTGACTTAGAATCAGTTTTTCATCAGTTTACTCAGTGTTGGAAGCAAACTAAGGGGTCTGCAGCTCTCCGGGTACCAATTTGAGGCGCTGTTTACTCTGGGGAACACTGCGAATTCCCGGCGTTGCTCTCTTTGAACCCTGCGGTTTCCAAAGTCTTCCTGTATGTGTTCGCTTCGAATCAGGGCGATTGGTGTCTGGTGTACACACGAATAATTTCAGGGGTAGGTAAGTGCTTCCGAGTTTCCTTGTTTTTTATACATTTTCCTTGGATGTTTCAATGGGCTATTCTTTTCAGTTCCAGGTCCAGAAGCTTTGTTTTTTCCCTTAAGTTCTGGCCTTTTAGGCGAGACAGCTGGCTGTTTTCCTGGTTAGTGTTAACTGACTTTTGGGCTTACTACTGAAATTGTTAAATTAAATGATATGAAATTAAATTGTTGTCTTAACAGATTGTTTAAAGTTTTCAAAGGTAAATTAATGGAACTAATCATTTCTTCCAAACTAGCCGTGTGTAGGCTAAGGTTTGAATTCAGAGCCAGACTGAAAAATTCAAAGCCATAGCTGGAATTTGAACCACGGATCTCCAACTCTTCGTGCGGTTGCTCTAAACAACTCAGCAACTATGACCAACATGCATTTGGGGAAGAAAAACTACATTAACTGAAGAATGTGTCAACATAAACTAAACGAGCAGGAAAAGGGCGTCGAGGAAGAAAAAGCTCCCCTAAAGAATGTGAGAAGAAGTATGAATATTTCTTCCCATGACCCCGAAGGTCAAACCGGAGGGACAAAAAAAACTGAACTTGCCTAGATATAGGCGGGGTTGCGAGTCTAGTAAAAGTAAAATGAGGAAAACGAACCTCCAATAAAAATGACTATGCGTCACGTGATAGGGGTGGAATAGTCATGGAAATAGGAAAGGGGCGTGAATAGATAGTCTGCGGTAGGAAAGACGCTGAGAATCGAGTAAAGGCGCGACACTTCATCGTGGATCGTTTCCGGGGAAGGTAACGTTGTAACGAGCAAGTTTTTTGGGAACAAAGATGCGATCTAAGTGTCATATAAATAAACTGGTGGGAGAATTCAAGGAAGCAGAGTGTATTTTCTTTGGATCGCTGGACCCTGAAACGGAGTTGCTCGCCCGTACTGACAAACCAGATTCGCTAGTCCGGAGCATAATCGGTCTTTCGGTGTAGGATCCTTTATATCCACCGATTACCGCCTCAAATAGAAGGGAAGAGATAACACATCAAGATAATACGCCGATACCATTGAGAAAATCAGGAAGATTTATACAAATACATGGCATAAATTAACATCAACGTCTATTGGAAGAGGATCAACATTCATAGGACCTTTGTAAAGAGATGGCATCCTTTAATATTAATATTTATTGGAAGGAGATAAATATGAATTTACGGAGAAGGAAAAGAAACCCAAACGATTCATGAAAAAGCACTCAAAGATCGTTGAAGGTAAACAGAACCATGGAGTAAGAAGAAATAATTAAAGAAAATACCTAAAACCGTCAAGTAAATATTGGATGTCCAATCAACAGGGAGTTTCAACGAAATTTAATGGACCTCTGGGTACAAGGTTGGAAAGACTTAAGTTGCAGGCGCAAAATATTAGAAATAGGTCAGAAGCCTTCAGTCAGTATAATAATTATTCAGATTAAAAGTGCAATTTACTTATTTATTAGAAAATGTATCGTACATAGTAATAAGGCTGCTGTTAGGTTAGATTTAGTTTTAAGGGCACTGGAGACGGTGGCCATTAGCTTAGTTAATGTAGGCACAAGTTCTGTATGCAAAAAGAAACGTTTCATTAATTAAATGTATATGATTTGTAATTTCTTAAATAATAAAGAGCCCAATAAATCCAGGTTGAGACTCTAGACACCTGAACCTGAGCTCGCAGATTAAAATAAAATAAAACGCTTTATATCCATCACTTTTTGAACCCTTATGAATACTTATGATTGTTTTTTGTGCATATTTTTTATAATTTGAAAAAGATGTATCCGATATTCTTACTCTATGATTTCCAAACTTGTATACGCCGCACCTTATCTAAATCTTTTACACAATATACAAAGAGAATATGGATTTCCAGATTGAACTCTCTTTTAAAATAGTTTTTCATATTGTAAAATGACATTCCGAACAGGATCTGCCTCTGCTAAATCAATTATTCGTTGTTAAATAGTATTTGTAGTATTTTATTTAAACGTCTAGTTAGAATTTTAGCATATTCTTTTCAACATCGGTTCTATCTCCTCTCTTAAATATATATTTTATTACTGCTCTTTTCCTTTCCTATGGAATACTCTCTGTCGTTCAACAAATGTTTCTAAACCTTAAAGATCTTTGTTTAATTTTAACCGACACATATTTAACTAACTCCATATTCACATCATCCCATCCAGAACTTTTTTATTTTTAACACTAATTAAGATTATGTTCAGTTCGTCCATCGTAATAGCAGCTACTTCTTGATATTTCAATTCTCTTTGCTAATTCACGGCTGTTCCTGTGGACATGACCACAAATCTTCAAAATATTTCAACCATTCGTCTTCCTAAATTTTATTTAATTGTACTGTGACTTTTTTCAGAAGCTTCATAATTTTGCATGTGTCTGAGCTAACATGAATATCATGCTCAGTGTCGCTTACATATTTATTAGAATGTTATCTGTGTAGTTTTTTCGCCTCTCTTTTAATAACGCACTCCTTTTAGATTGGATTGTGTTTTCTAGTGTTTTATCGTACACCAGTTCTATATATGCTTCTTTTTTGCTTTAATATGGCTAGATAGTGTATCATTCCACACATATACACACACAATCCTTTCTTATTTCGTCTTATATTGTTATCTAGTGCTGCCTTCGCAGCATTTAATATTACTTATTTTAAATGCCACCACTCTAAATTCACATCAAAACCAAGGGCTATATCATCTACATATTGATTTAGACGTTGACAATATAATTTCCTTAAATTTTGCAGTAAATATATCTTAAATATTGTCCTTGGGTTGTTTTTTTCTTTAATATTAACTAATTCTTTTGCTTCTCATCAGCATAAAGCTGTCTGAGAGAATATTATAACCTTTGTAAACTCTTGTATCTTTTACATTGTATGCTAGTTTCTCTTAATTAAATAGCACGTAATCTATTATGCTTGTCTTCTGCAAGCCCATGTATAGTTAAATTCTGTTTATGTCTGAAGAATGCATTTATAATTTTATGATTAATTAATTAAATTTTGCGAAGTTCCTTAAACTTTTGCCTTTACATTCTTCGCTGGTTCTCCATTATTTCCTATTGTATTTTATCGGTAAGATCAATATGAGCAAGAACTGGATTATTACAGTGTCAGAAATGTTTTATGTTTCAGCAAATTTGAGTATAGTACTTTGTAGAAAGGAATAAAATTTGCATTGTTTTTCTTAATGGCAAGGTCTAATATATGTCAAAATATCTTTGTACTGCTTCCGAAACAACATTTTTTCTCTCCAATATCTTTTTCATGAGAGCGTCAATAACAGTAAATGCTTTCAGTATAGTTAAATATGAAATTTCAAGGTATTTAGAAGTTTCCACAAGAATATTAGCTGTATAAGAAATCAATTGTAGGTTTGCCTCAATCAGTAATATTTTATCTCACTTCTCATCACTATCATATTGTTACAATGGCTTAGGAGTTTTGTTTGTGTTGTAAAAATAGCTTTATAATAATTGTCAATTCTGTAGCAGCCTATCAGTAGTTGGTGTGAGAGGCAGACATCTAGTTAGCACATGATTCAAGATTTTGCTCCATTCATTATCTGAAAACTCCCAGAAATACTTCAATTCCTCCCTCCTTTTCGCCGTAGTGGAAAACTGACCATAAACCTGTATGACTGCTATCTCTAATTCTACATCCAAAACATCAACAACATGTTTAATAATATTATGAATATGGTTTGAGCACTTTGCTTTAAATATTTTGTTGTTATTATTACACATAAACTTCATCAGTGATTTGTATAACCACAATTTACGTTTCTATTTTCTACACAATATGATATATTATTTACATTTATAGAGCGTGTTTGAAAGCTGTTGTTTGTTTTATCAATTTGTAAATGCCAACAGCAGTCTCGTCAGCTTGTTCTACAAAGTCTAATGGTTTTTTAAGTACGCCAGTTAAAGGATCAAAGCACCTGGTAACCACTGGAAACATTTTTCTGCTTTTGTGATTAGAGGCATCTGTATTTACAGAGAAAAAGATACTGTACTTTCTTGAATCATTTAGTATATCGAAGATGTCTTGCAATACACTCTGCCTTTGTTCGTCCGTAATGTTATTTTTCCCAACATCTAAATCACAGTGTCAGAGTATATAGTTTTTCCAGTTTGCACAATCCATGCCACTGTAACTTAGGTTATGTTTCACTGTGTGATAGACCACCGCTAACTCGCTCATGGGCACTGCTTTTTGCATTTTGTGAGATTCACTACTTTCACCCAAGAACTGCATATCTCACTAGAAGAGTTAAATCTCTGAACTTGACATTTGTGTCAATCAGTATTATGGTGCATACAGTCTGAATGGTCACGGTGTATAATGTTGAAGTCATGCTTCCATAGTGAACAATGCACTTTATGGCAATAATTATTTTTACTGAATTAATCCATGAATAAGTTTCTTCCAACTTCTGGTACACACAAAAAATTAGTTCCCTTTTCAGGGGGAATTTTGTGTCCTCCTCTGTTGTCTGGGTTTAACAGTGTAACCAACTTTTTCTCAACACTCACCCATAAACACAGAGCAGTTTCTTTAAATTATTTGTTTACACTTGTTTCTCTTATTAGATGCATTTGATTTATTAGTACAATAGTATACCTTTGAGAATTTTTAGAAAACAATGGTTTGGTAAATATGTCGTGTCGCATATATTAAACAAACCTTTGTAATGTTCATTCTTGACAAAAAAGTGTTTTACCTCAATGTGCCTACTTTACTTAATTTTATCGGTTTCAGTTAACTTTATCGTACTCTGATTATAAATATACATTGTAGCTTTCACTTTCTCACCTATTAGCTCCTTCAACAAATTTATCAGATACTTAAGTTCCTTGGAGCATTCACAGGCAGAGATGAGCTCATCCTTTATTGTAGATTGCGCATTAACAGTTTGACGCCTAGAACACGCCGAATATCTTTTTAATGTCTTTTTCCCTCGTTGTGACATAACCTGCATAATCTGAATCACAATAACTAACTAAGCCACTAACTCAAGAACTTCATTAGAATTATTATCACCGTTGTAAAGAATAGCAGCATTAGTTGTACCCTTTAGATATCTGAGGGTTCTCTTGACGTTCAGATTGTCTTGTTTCTTTGGATTTTCCATTGACCTACTTTCGTAATTCACTGCCAAACTTAAATCAGGTCGTGTCATGCAGGACAGATATAGAAAACTTCAAATTGCTTCCCTGTATTTGAACTTGACGTTCTTTTTAGTGTGTTCTTCATCTTCATATTTTTCATCCATCTTGATATCAGGAGTAATTGGCGTCTTCATTGATTTTGAATGTTCCCTGCCATATCTCTTCAGTATGTGGTTTGCATATTTTTCCTGAGAAATGACGATTCCTTTTATCAGTGTTGACCATGTCCATACCTAAGTGTGTTTCGGTTCTTTTTCGATTATTATTTCAAACTCTTTATTCAGTTTATCTTACAGTTGTTCGAGGTTTTCTCTTTCCTTTACAATGATGATTCCATCATCAACATGTATTGCCAAATATATATCTCCATCTTGAGATTTGAACATACACTGGTCTGTTTTTAATTTAATCACATTTAATTCTTTGACTGATGCAGTAACTTTCTTATTCCATTGACATGGTGCTTGTCGAAGCCAATACAAGAATTTTTGCAAGAGACAAATTTTTCCTGGCTGGTAGAAACCTTGTGGTACTTGCATGTAGATTGGTTCTTCTAAGTCACCGTTAAGAAGAGCTGTCTTCACACCTAGGGTTTGAATGTCCCAGTTTTTCTTGACTGCTAAGGCAAACAATAGACTCAAGGAGGTGGTGTCCACCACGGGAGTAAAAATATTTGCATAGTCTATATTTTTCTTGTTTTGAGAGCATCCTCTTGCTACTAATCTAGCTTTAAATTCTCCATTGCCTTTACTC
Organism: Mantis religiosa; assembly: GCA_030765055.1. Taxonomy (NCBI): domain Eukaryota; kingdom Metazoa; phylum Arthropoda; class Insecta; order Mantodea; family Mantidae; genus Mantis; species Mantis religiosa. Next base: position 363,589,432 of record CM060950.1, read on the forward strand.
TAAATACCTAATTGCTTTTAAGGATCTCTTTCCCTTGTGCTTCATCTTCATCAACATAAATCCACGTTTTATTCTTCATCAATAAATATATTTCCTTTTTTATAACTTTCACCCATTCTTGTTTCTCTTCACAACTTACAGCTTCATCAAAGTTCAAGAGTGCTTTATCTTCACTCGTGTCGAGTTCCATGATGTAGTCTTGAAATGTTATAGGTATTCTCGTTTTTATAATTGGGCTTTTATTATCTTGGTTTTGATTTCCTTGTTCTTGGTTTTCGTTCCCTTGCTCTTTGTTTACATTTTCTTGTTCTTGGTTTTCCTTCTCTTGTTCTTGATTTTGATTTTCTTGTTCCTGGTTTTCAATTTTTTGCTCTTGGTTTTCATTCTCTTGATTTTATTCATAAAATTCAATGTAGATTTCTTCACCTGGTTTGTATTCAGAGGAAGGAAAGAATGTGTTTTTACATATAACATCTCTGCTTACAAAAAGTTTCTTTTTATTTTCATTCCACAAGCGGTAACCGTTTGGAGCATATCCTACAAGCATAGCTTCTTCACTTCTGCTTCCTAATTTCTTCAGAGGTTTTAACACATTTCCATATTCTTCTGTCCGAAAATTTGTAAGTTACTCAGTTCATGTTTCTTTTTATACCAGTTTCAGTTTTCAGTTTCAGTGTAAGTCATTCCTTTGGCTGGACTTCGATATGTGAGATAGGCTGCAGTTTTCACTGCTTCAACCTACAGGTGTTTTTTTACATTTAGCATCAGAGCTAAGTGCTCTGGCCTTATTCATTAGTGCTAGGTTTAAATGTTTACTTTTTCCATTTAGTTGAGGGTTATGAGGGATGGTTAAGTCCAATACAATACCATTTTCATGACACCAAGTGATGAGTAGTTCAGTTCTCCACCATTGTCACACCTTATTTTGCAGGCTTTCACATTAAAATACCTTTAGCCTTCGTCTACAAATCTTTTGATTCACGGAAAAACTTCATATGCTGTTTTTGTTTCTCGAAGATATACCTTGCATAAATGAGTGTAATCATCCAGTAATTTGATGACATAACTCTCCTTATATTTTGGGGGATCTATTGGCCCACAATGTCAGTGTGTATAATTTCGAGGGAACGACTGGCTGTTTCTCTCACTGTTTTAAAATGTAATCATACCTGTTTAGCGTTTGCACAAACAGCAGAATTTGCAGTTTCGCATTTATAAGTCTTGAAAGATACTCCATCACACAGTTCAGGGATCTTTATCAGCTGATTATAACTAAGTGGCCCAGTTTCCAGTGCCATTCTTCTAATTCAGGTGTTTCTTTTTCAGAAATTAAAGCATTTTCAGAGGTTTTCTTCAAGTTCACAATATAAAGTCCATTTTCTGTTCTTTCTCCTTGTATTACAACCCTGTCCTTTGGTATTTTTATTATGTTTTTTTAAGATGTATACCTTTTATTGTCTAAGTACACTGTGTCATTTGTCATACAATTCACTAATAACAACTTTCGTGTCAAATCAGGCACGCAAAACACTTCATTTAATATACAGTTGTCAAGCTAAACAGTTCCAAACCCTTTCATTGACATGGATTGTCCTTTCTTTGCAGTTTTAACATTGTCTGAGTATTCTTTATATATGATAGCATATCTTATTTTTTAGTCAACATTTTATTGCATCCACTATAAACCACAATATCAAAAACAACGTTTCATCCTGGTTCTTTTATTGACTCACTGTAATGAGCAAAGAGTGCAAATTTACTTGTTTTGTTTTTTGATCATTGCATATACTATTCTTCACATATCTGTTCCTATGTTGATTTTTCTCTTCATGGTGATCTTTGAAAAAACAGTCTTCTGATTTGTGATTTAATTTCTTGCAGTATACACAAGCTTTACCTATAAGGAAACAGTCTTGTTCTTCATGATTGATTTTCTTGCAAATTACGCAATCCCCTTTCTTACATTGTTTGCTTACATGTCCTTGCTAACCACATCCGTAGCATTTGATATAATTGTTTTGTTTTTCTTTGGTTTCTGCTTTGAAAGATACTGGCAATTCTTTAAATTTTAGCTTGCCTTCCTCCAACCATAATCTTCACATAAGATTTTCAATGGGTTTGTCCTTCTGTATGTATAACACCATGCGCTATTAGAGTGCTTCAATTTTTCAGGTAATATGGTCAATATTTTTGAGATGAGTATAATTTCTGAAATTTCTTCATTTAGATCTTTTAACTTAAACATCAACTTTTCAATTTGACTAATGTTTGTATGAACATCTTTGCTTTCATCAAATGTGTAATTATAAAATTCCTGAAGTAACAGACCCTTTTCTTGATCTGTATCTTTCTTGTAGATGTGAAGAAGTGTGTCATACATGTGTTTTGCATTCTCACATGTTATTAAATACACCTTCACTGTATTATCCACCAGTCTTAGGATCGCATATTGGGCTGTAGCATCCTTTGCCTTTCCACTTGGCTTTCTTTTCTTCGTCAATTCCACATGACGCGAGCAGCTTTGATCCATCAATAATATCTATCAGTTGCTTTACTTGGAATGAAATTTTAAGCTCAAAATGCCACACAGGAAAAGTTTTGTTCTCATTTAACTTTTAATTACTAGCAAGTTCATCACTTTCGACCTTATTTGCAGACGCCATGGTTTTGTTTGTATCTGTTTCTTCGTTTTCTCTTGCGAGCACCATATTTTACCGCATCCGTTGTATTCACTCTCATGGGTGTAACCAAGGGTGGGTTGTGGGTTCAAACCCCCAAAATAAGCCAAATATTACCTAATATTATACCGAAAAAACACGAGGGGTGAAGAGAGTTAAATTATTACATTTGAATTGAATATATATCCGAACTAGTGGAAGTTGCGCACAGTAAGGCCAACTCTTGTCGAGTAGTTAAACTATTTTGTATTGTAAGGAAACTGCGTTGTTTCTCGATTATTCGCCACGCCCTTTGGTTGGAATGAGCGGAGCTTTGTGGAAGTTTCTGGAAGTTTCTGGACGACAACAGGACTGCTTTATAAGCGACGCGTGACCGCGCCTACGGCACTATTGTTCCATGCGAACTCGAAACGAATAAAAGTGAAAAGTGGTGAACGAATAGTGAAGAGAATTAAGTGTACCGTGCAGTGTTATTTGGTGATCTTGTTAAGGATAGATACGTGCATGTGAATCATTATTACTGTCGAAAAATGGAGGGAAAAAGGAAGGGTGATAAAGGTATGGACTACTGGAAAAAGTGGTGTAGTCAAAGGATTTCTAATAAAGAAACAAATTTGGATTTAGCTATCAAAGATTCAGCTACCTTGCATGCTGATAAGAAGACTGTGATGACAATCGGGCCCTCGACCTCAAGCACAATACCAAATGTCGAAATCGCTGCCATGTCGTTGGTGCCCTTTTCGATGTCTTCAAATGCCGAATCTAAATCGAGTCTGCAACAGGCCAGCTTGCCTGTTACCTCATCTTTTGCAACTGTAGCTAAGTTGGATATTGGTTTTTACGCGAGTCAAGAAAAAAAAAATCTTGGATGAATATTTTAAAGTTCAAATTTTAAATACACCATAGAACCCACCCAGAGATTATAAGTTTCCTATTTCCACAAAACGAAACTTGCGCTTTCAGTTGAAATCGATGGAGAGATTTCCCTGGTTGTCATATTCGGAATATAAAAGTGAAGCATACTGTAGAGTTTGCGTGATAATGGGACGTTCGCTTGATAAAGGTAAAGGCGATCATCAAAGAATCGGCCAGTTGGTAACTGAACATTTTGTAAGTGGAAAAATGCCCTAGAAATATTTGAAGCTCATGCAAAATCGGGATACCCAAGGGAAATTCAGAACTTGTACATAACTTTCTAAAAGTAATGTCTTCGCAGGCTCTTTAGGTCACTGAACAGATCTCTTCTGAAAGAAAGAGACAACAAGAGGAGAATCGAAAGAAACTAATCCCCATAGTAAAAGCATTTTGCGGCAAACAAGGCATCTTCTTGAAAGGTAAAATCGATTCGGCGCATAGAAATTACACCAGAACCTGAACAACCACTACAGAATGATGGTAACTTTAGAGCCCTGTTACGGTTTGCGGCTGTGTCTGGAGATAACGATCTGGCTGAGCTTTTAAATACTTCACAGAAAAATGCCCTGTACACAAGCCCTCAGATCCAAAACGAAATAATTGACATTTGTGGTGAATTAATTCAACATAAAATAATTGAAGAGGTAAAGAAAGCCAAAATATTTGCGATTCAGGCTGACGAAATCGCCGACATCGGACGTGTAGAACAAGTCTCGTTATGTCTTAGATATGTTGATTTTACAGATAATAAACACCATAGACTTAAAGAGATGTTCCTCGAGTACGTTCCAAGGGACGATTTTTCAGGATCCGGTCTCGCAAATCTTATTATTACAGCTCTGAAAAAGCATGGACTTAAATGTTTTCATGTGGTTGGTGAAGGTTATGATGGGGCTATGAGTGGGTATTTGCACGCTGCCCAAGCTTATGTTCGGCAAGAATGTCATCTTGCTCTTTATGTACACTGTAGTGCACACTCTCTCAACCTTGCTATTGCTGATTCATGTTCATTAGCAAATTTCCGAAATTGCATTGGGATTGTGCAGTCTGTTGGTTCCTACTTTCGACATTCTGCTCAACACACTGCTTTGTTGAAAGAAAAAATTCAATAGCTACTACCCGTCGGTAACCAAAGAAAGCTTACTCTCAATGTGTGAAATACGGAGGGTCCATAAGCATGAAACTATGATAAGATTCAGGGAAATTTATTCAGCGATTTGTATGCTTTCAAAGAACTCCAATTTAATCACAATAAGGAAACATCGCAACAAGCTGCCCATTTGCTAAGTACGCTACGATCTTTCGGATTTTGTGATGTGTTTAGCGATTTCTTTCAAAAAGCTATGAGCTATACATTTTCGCTATCAAAACAATTAGAGACAATAGATATAGATCTTATTACGGCATTCAAACATTTAGATGATGTTATTAATGTCTTACGTCTTTTGAGAAACAACACTGACGTGAAATATCTTCATCTCTATGAAGACGCAAAGGTTTTACTGGAAAAAAATGGTGGTATACTGCGAATACCACGCATCGTCAGCGTCGGAAGACAATTAAATAGACCGAACATTCCTGCATTGAATGTATGCACGTATTACAAAATTAATTTGTTCATTCCCTTTCTTGATCATACAATTCAACACTTGGTTGAAAGGTTTACCAGACATCGTAAAGCAGTATCAGCATTATCTGGTGTACTACCTTCAAATTTTACTGCCAGTTCTGAAATTGAAGAAGCAATTTCGATGTACTCGTCACTGCTTCCCGAAAGCAAGATATCGGTGGTTTAAAGCAGAACTTGAGGTATGGAAAACAGTGAAGACAGGTATCTCGCCTACCCCGAAGTCTAGTTTGGAATGTCTAGATATGTACGATAAAAACCTTTATCCTAATATTTACACATTACTACAAATCTTCGCTACCATTCCTGTATCCACTGCTACCCCAGAAAGGTCTTTCTCGAGCCTAAGGAGACTGAAAAACTATTTACGAAACACTGCAAGTGAAAACAGACTTAATGGTTTGGTTCTCATGAACATTCACTATGGAACAGTAGATGACGTAGTGGATATATTTAACTGAAAAAGCTGAAGATTTCTTCTTTAATGGTTTTAGATTTAGCACAGAGGAACGAAATTAATTTAACCATTTCATTTAAAGTTAAGAACTTTATAAATATGTCGTAATTTTTCCGATGAATATATAGATATTAAATTTCGTGCAAGTATATTTTTGTGTTTTATTTACTTCAAACTAAACCCCTCCCCCAAAACTAAATCCTGGCTACGTCCACACTATTCTTAGTTTTTGTTTTATTGTTTATTTTAACTCCAGCATGTTCTGGGCCCAAACATGTTGTAAAATGTAAACTGTTCTGGAATTGTTAATAAAGTTATAAATTACTCATTAACACTATTTGTTCACACATAAAGAATAGACACATTGTTAATTATTTTGATAACAAAAAGCTGTCTGGGTAACCAAGTTTCTCTCATAGTGCCCATAATTCTCTCATTCATAGTTCACTGCTTAATGAATTTACGACAGCAAATAAACGCAAGGTAACTGAAAATGGGTCACAGCAAATGCATTATGTCGATGAAGTCATGCTATCATATAATATATATGGTGTGTGTGTGTGTGTGTGTGTGTGTGTGTGTGTGTGTGTGTGTGTGTTTTCTGTGCATAGTACATACTGTGCCGTTAACTATTCATGTGTTGCGAGAGGTGACTTCGAAAGAAGTTGGTTTCTATCAGTCGCTGAACACGGGCGGGTACGGGTTGGTCGAGCGAACGCACCATAGCTCGGTCGCAATAGAAGCTCACTACATTACTGACCTCAGTTCCCAAGGCTGCCGGGGTGAAAGGTTCTGGAGGAGCGCCCTATGCGGCTTCAATCTCTACCACGGAGTTGATAATCTGCTATTATACTGGTCGCCAATCTAGAAAGTGATTGACATTTCGTACGGAGAGAGAGAGGCGACGTTGCCGCTTATTGCTGCCACGCGGAGAGCGCGATAGGTTTATGTGTGCGAAGGTGATTCAGTTGCGACTGGAGTTGGTATTATATTGTTATTAATTATTTATAATGCTATACACAAAGACAATATTACAGTCATGGATCTACATGCAAACGCTGGAACATGCAAGAACACATCAATGTAAAGATCATCGTAACAAAAGAGGCATACCTGTGACATTTTGATGCTTATTGAAGTGGGAAATGCCGCTTACATAATTTTGTTCCGGGAGTTTCTCATTTATACCCCAATGTCTTTCTTCTTTAAAATACTTTTCTTTCCCAATCTTAACCTTAATGCCCTTACTGATACCTACAACACGGAAAGTCCTATCAAGCACTTAGAGCATGGAATATTATACTGTCCTATCAATTTCTTCTCTTCAAAGTATTCTCTCACAGAGCATATTATTTCCCGTGTATGTTTCTTTAATTGGAATACCTTTACCAAATATAGTTTTATTTGGTTCCCGAGCACGTTCAGGTTTTCGCTTGTCACTATATTTAGACCTAATTCAACATTCATTAAACCCAATTGCAAATGATCACAACACACGCACAGATACACGAACGCAAACACACGTAAACCGAGGCAAATTGCCACAATTAAAATGCAGCCCACCTCGGTAGCGGTAGAGTGTCTGCCTCACGTTCAAGCGGTCCTGAGTTCGAATCTCGGTCAGGGTGAGTTATCTGGATAAGGCTTTTTCCGGGGGTTTCCCTTATCCTGAAAGACGAATGTCGAGTAACTATAAGCTCTATGGACCCTGGGCTCATTTGAGCATCATATCAGCCATTCCATTCATCGTCCGATATGCCTTAACGTTGGAGAACGTAAATTACAAAAAAAATGCAAAGTAACTTGCCAGTACAGGATCTCTAACTGTGAGGGCATTCTGTTTATGCAGCGTTATCAGAAGTGAAATAAAAACCTAGGTATTGTATTTACTGCACCGTTTGCGTAACTCGCTTGCCCGAAAGTCATGCTAAGCACGTGTTAAAATATCGGCAACCAAGGTTTAGCGTCTAACATTGTCATGGAAACATCTCGACTCTAATTGGTCCCTCTAATCGTTATCATGACAACCGTTATGACGTACTCATCCCCTCCAATTTATTTAGAGCGTTCTTCCATGTGGTTACTGTCAATCACAGTTGGCCTTGAGCTGCCGTTCAATGAAGGTCGAGTTAGGTCCCTTGCCGTCCGGCGCAGAGGGAAGTTGTGTTGCACTCGCGGCTAGTGTTTATTTTACGGCGATATTACGGCTGTTTACAGTGCACGTTTCTGCGAAGTGACGACGTTAACGTCGTAATATTAGTATTCTTTTTTGTTTAATACGGTAATTAATACGACATAATCGACATGGCCGACCGTCCAACAACATTGGTGATAAGTTTTGTAGAAAGAGATATTAGTCGACCGACTGCGTACGAGATACATGAATGGATATTCAACACGCTTAAGTTAGAAGAAGATGAGGTTACAGCATTACAAATAAATGGCATTTCTCGACATATCTTCATTAAATGCAGTTCGCAAGATTTGGTAGAACGAATGTTAAAACAGACAAATGGGGAAGCCAATTTCACTCTGTCAAATGGACAACGGACCAAGGTGCTTATTGATGTTGCCGGATTCGGAAGACGTATGGTTAAGATATTCAATTTGCCACTACATATCACAAATTTGAAAATAAGCGTGGCTTTGCAACCATATGGGAATATACTACAGGTAACTGATGATGCATGGAATGAGACTTATCGTTATAAGGTGACAAACGGAGTGCGCACGGTTCATCTACTATTGAAGAAACATATCCCGCCATTCATAAATATTGAGGGACATTCGGCTTTGGTTAGTTATACCGATCAACCTACTACTTGTGCAATTTGTCATTCAGCGGGCCACTTACGTAATCAATGTCCACGTAAATTCGTACCACGTACACCGAACAGTGCACAGGATACCTTTACATGGGCCAAGCTGGCATCTGGAGCCTTACCGAAACCAAGGGTAGTGAATCAAAATGTGGACACCGAAAAAGATGCGCACCCCATTTTACCGGCAGCCGACACGGATTGAATAGACGTCCGGCAGGCAGGCTAAGCTGCGAGGATGACAAACCCGCATCGATGACTGACACGAGGCAGAATGACGCGGAAACTCCACACACTCTGGTCACCGGTGACATTAACGGTTTGGAGTCCCAGTGTTCGACGGATTCAGTGGTGGTTGATGCACCACGAAGTGAATATATAGCAGATGGTGAAACGACAGTATTGGATGATAAGATTGAGCATAATTCAGCAGCGACTAAACCAGCAACTTCGGCCCCCCTAGCGGAGGAAATGACAGTAGCTGAAACTTTGGAAGACAGTAATATAATAATACAGCCCTATGTGCGTGTAGTGCGAGTTAGCCATTGTGACCCTCGATTAGACAAACGTAAGAAAAAAGATGCGAATACAAAGGAGGAATCACCAACAAGGAAATCTAAAAAGAAGAGTAAGCCGGTAGACCAAGAGTGAATCAGTGGCGGCATTACGTATTAGCAACTTCTTTTTCCGGTGTTGTTGATGGTACTCCTCCTCCAAACCTTGGCATCAGTGAATGCAAATTGTTTGCGGAACTACACAAAGAAAACATTAGTGCGCGACTTTGTATTTGATTATGACATTGCCAACTATGTCGAGTTTACCTTCCATCGTAACTCTGCTGCTTCGTGAATAGATAGATTTTACGTAAGTGAGACGATGACATCACAAGTTCAGGACATCCAAGTGAGATCAGTGCCATTTAGCGATCATCATGCATTTATCATGAAAATAATGCACACCGAAAGACCACCACCGATTGGAAGAGGTTCCTGGAAATTAAACAATGCTCTCTTACAGGATACGATGCTTAAATCCAAGTTTCAACAGAGGTGGATAAGCTGCACTCGAACCGCGAAGAGTAGAACCGCCAACAAGTTACATCAGTGGCTATTCACTCTAAAGCCTGCCATACGCAATTTTTACAAGAGTGAAGGCATAGAGATGGCAAAGGATAGAAGAAAGTATTTGCATTATTACTATGAACTGCTTAACGATAGATACCAACAACAAAGGAGGCAACAAGGTGGAGAAACTGTGACGCATCACATCGAAGCAATAAAGAAGAAAATCTGTTCCCTTCAGGAAGAACTCTGTAGGGGAACACTACAACGAGCGGGAGAGAACTCGCTACAGGATTAAGAGAAAACCTCGCTCTATCACGTTGCATCTGAAAAGTGCCGCGGAACGCAGAAATATATCTCTGCTTTGGAATCCACATCTGAAGAAGTACTGACCACAACACGAGATATCTTAGCAGATGCCTACAATTTCTTTTCTTCCAAATTTGGGAAAACGGAAGTCGATGTTGCAGCACAGCAAAATATTTACAAGAACATTGTGGAACAACTATCACCAGAAGATAATAAGGCATTAAATGCGGAAATAACCTTGACATAACTATGGACGGCACTCACATCAGCCAGCATGACATCGGCACCAGGAGTAGATGGCCTCGGCTACCGGTTTTACAAAGAGAACTGGGAGACTGTAAAAGACACACTGCTTGGAGTAATGTTAGAGTTGCAACGGAACGAGAGTGAAAAGTCTGGTTTCAACGAAGGAATTGTTGTTTTAATACCCAATTATTCAGCGGCAAGAACATTCACCGAATATCGTCCTATTACACTACTTAATGCCGATTTGAAGTTGTTCAGCAAGATAACTGCCAATCGTGTGCGGGCAGTTCTGTCAAATGTCATCGGACCGGGACAGCAATGCGGTATTCCAGAAAGGAGAATTACGCACATTCTCATGACACTCTGGGATACTATTATTGCTTGTGAGCAGGACCCAGATTTAACTGCGGCAATTTTAGCCCTGGATTTCACCAGCGTCTTTGACAAGGTTCATCATGGCTATCTTTGGGGAGTTTTAAGACAATTTGCATTTTCTGTGGACTTTCAAAGCCTCATTAAACGCATCTATGACAAGGCGCATTCGAGAATTCAAATAAATGGGTTTTACACGCAACCAGTACCGATCCTGCAATCTATACGGCAGGGATGTCCATTATCGATGCTTCTCTACACCTTGTGTATAGAGCCGCTGATTCGAGGTATGATGAATATCCTTGCACAGAGAGCCCATCCTTCGAGTGGTGAGAGAATCTTATGCTGATGATGTCACCCTGATACTTACTCATTCAGGGGACTTTAATGCTGTTACACCATTGTTAAACGAATACCAAAGGGCGTCCGGAGCACAAATCAACTTTGACAAATCCAAACTACTACCATTGAATGATTGGATAGTGGAAGATGCTCTGTTTACCCGCAGTAGGGCGTTAAAAGTCTTAGGGCTGACCTTCACCTCAAAGCTGGAAGACCTAATTGAGAGGAATTGGACGCGAATTGTTAATACCTGCATTTAGCTAATGCAGCCCCAGTTAACACGAAACTTAAATCTTGTTAAAAAAATTTGGCATGTGAACACGTTTGTTTTAGCAAAAATATGGTACGCAGCGCAGGTAATACCAATGCACCAAAAATACTCTCAGCGTTTGGAACGGGCAATCGGTTATTATATTTGGCGGAATCAGTTCTACAAAGTAGCTCGAACCCAGTTACGCCGGAAAATAACTGAAGGAGGCTGGAATCTAACAGATGTGTAAGTGAAGTGCAGAGCGCTGTTACTGCGTTCTGTTTTGGGCGCACTCAACGGACAGGGAAGTCATCAAGGCATGGACTTTTGTCATTACCTGACGTCCTCAGATACGACTCCACCTTCTGCATTTCGACAGGTAGTAAAGGACTATCAACATCTATTACCATTGATTACAACGGAGTCAGGATGCCTTACGACCAAACACTTGTACATCGGGTTGTTAAAAGAGTATTTTTCTGTGCCAGCAATTGTTGCAAAATATCCAAATACAACATGGGATCGCATATGGAAAAATTTTCAAAACACTTACGTTCCACTTGATTGGAAAGTGTCCGTGTACTTCTTTGTGAATGAACTAATCCCCACGGAATTAAAGAAATGTAAACATAATTTAGCAACAGTCCCATGGTGTAAACGTTGTGGAAAAGTGGACACGCATATACACAGAATTACCACCTGCAAAAACATATCTGCAATCTGGAAATGGACTAAACATAAAATCGGCGTGCTGGTTGGAAGCAGGGCGGAATATACGACAGTGTCAATAATTCTATCCTGGAATATTAAGAAAGGCAACACTGCACGGACTCAAATGTGGTTGATAATGGCTTTCTACCATTATTGCCTGAGTGCTGATTATCCTAATTTATTTGCATTCAAAAAGTGGCTCAGAGCAGACGATACAAAATGCGTAGATATCATGAGGTGTGGAGCGATTTAAATGATCAACTAGATCTCACTTGCTAACTTTTGCGCTGGTGTGCACACCGATTCTTTTAAAGTGTTGCAACAAAATGTAACCAAACATGAATAAATAAAGTAAAACCAGCCCTCCCACTCTACCTTTCCCCTTTGTGATCCTGATTGTTTATTTAAAAAAAGGTAAAAGTTTAATAAAAAAAAGCTGATATATTTACTGTACATATTCCAAAACTTTACAAAAAAAAAAAAAAAAGACGAAACTTGGTCATTACACACCGGAGAGAAGGAAAAAAAACAACTCCCCCCCCCCAAAAAAAGGGACAGACAGCCCCACCGCTACAAAAAAAAATCACATTCTAGTTTGGCGACTATACACTGTGGTACGTACATACATACGCCATCAACGATTGACACTCGTAGGAAGAAGTATATGTTGTCAACATCAACAACACGTGAGCTGAAAGCTGATACTGAAATTTACTGAAGTTTAGATAATCTATATCGCTAGTGATAAAAAGTTGGATTCTGTGCTGATAAGAGATAACAGTAACAAATAACAAATCTTGGAAAACCACACTACGGCGTTGAGTTAACAGCAGTATTCAAGTGACAACCAAAGTACGGAAATATCGAAACCGGTAACATCTGCTGCCTTTTAAAAAGGAAGGTTTTGGTGTGCAGAATGGAGAAAACTGGATTAAGCCCAAATGATCCGAATTCGTACTCCAAACCAGGTATAATGTAATGTGGAATCTATCTAGATTGCTTAGGTAATAGAGTAACGATGGTCCAGATTGTTCCGTGTTAGCAAAGGGCCTTTGCAGATGTTTTGTTTCTTTCAACATATCTACAGAAAAAGTAATTTTGCGACACTGTCAGTTTGTTTATTTAGTTTTGTCTGGGAAAAGAAATTAAAATTCTCACTTCAGTGACGTCTTGCACAACGGTAGGACATTACTCCTTATTTTGGCTCGTCAAAATAATTATTAAAAGGGTAACTCTTACAATAAAATCGGCTGCTTAGAGCTCCAAAGTGTACAAATTGTCGATTTGCACCGCAATACTGAAAGCAATATCCCCCAAATTAAAATGGCAATATTTAATCAGAATTGGCTCAAAACGGGGAGAAGGGAATGCACATTTGGAGAAAGACAGTAAATCCAATGATTATATTACCAGAAAACTTTAAAAAGTGCCTTAATTTGGGATATTCTTTAGAACATATCCCGTATGAAATTTTGTCTAAGTCCAACATCGGAGGCACGTACGGAAAATGTTTTAGTTGAAGTAATTATGTATGTTATTTTCGGCGGCTTGGCAGTTTAAATTGCTGTTCTTACTGCAGTGTTAATTGTTTCCTTATTGAGATACTGTAGAGTGGGCACTATTTATTTATTTATTTATTTATTATTTTTGCTAAGCCATGTACAGTTGAGTGTGACCAGTATTCAGCCCTAGCTCTGTACTACTCATACTCATTTTTTACAGTAGATCCTTATTTCTAATCAAAAATAATTATACCAACAGGTTCGTTATTAGTTCTGTTCACTGTCCATAACCACTTTTTTTTTGCTGTGTCCAAGAATTACCAGATCATCTTAGTATGCATGCGCACTAAAAATGTCAAAAATTTAGATCCCTAATATCATTTACTGTGATATTCCATTTGTAGCTATTGTATTCTATTTGAATGTCAATTGCTTCCATCATTATGCACATTAAATATGGTATTTAGTGCCAAAATCAAAATGGAGGGACACCACCTTCTCTTGTGAAGAGGCTCAGAATTTATCTGGTGATCCCTGAGCATGCAAGGCTTTCACTAGAGTAGTGCTATTGATTGTGATATGGTCTGTGTTATGGGCTATATCCAGATAAACTGTTTCAGTTAGCAGAAATAAAAGGTGTCAATTCATGTCAAATTGTCTGCTATTTGTTTTCATTACTATTCTGTAAATCACTAAAATAACTTCTTCGTATTGATAAATCCTTGCAACAAATGCATTCATTAAGGCGACACTGATATACTTTGTCGTGCACAGTAAGTTGTTTAAAAAGCAAATGAGGAACAGAATGAATGTTCATACTTTTATGCATGATGCTTAAAATATGGAAACACTTAAATGGAAAACAGAAAACATTTCTATAGTTTTGCTCTATTGACTTTTTGTCTCTTGTATTTTTATAAGGTTGAGAATAAAGAGGCTGACTGTTTGTTTTGTATTTATAACTATAGTGGTTCAAAGATATGAAAGTTTCATCAGACTATTAGCAACCATTTTATTAGAGAACAAAACATATCCAGCCCGCCTTGGTAGTGTAGATGGTAGCATGTCTACCTCACATTCAAGAGGTTCTAAGTTTGAATCTCGGTCGGGGTGAGTTACCTGGATAAGGTTTTTTTGGTGTTTGCCCTTATCCTAAAAGACGAATGTCGGGTAACTCTAAGCTCCATGGACCCTGGGCCCATTTGAGCATCATTTCATTCATCGTTCGATATGACTTAAAAAAGTTAAAGGACGTAAATTAAAAAAAAAAATCTTCCATGTAAGAAGTTTCGAAGGGGAAAAATTTGTGTAAAATTTTACCTTATTTTTTTGAAAGATACCCAACTTAAATATTACATTCACCTAATCAACCTTTTTTTAATTTTGGGTTATGTATGTGACAGTCTGTCACAGGCTGTAACAGTGCTCACATCAACTCTGAAAGCAACTCCTGTTTTCTAGTATGTATCATTCACATTTTAGTTCTGTCAGTTTTAAGATGGAACCAACTTGGAAGTTTACCAATTAATTTCTACTGTATGTTCAATTAATTATATTGGCAACATAAATATGTTACAAAAAATGAAGTGGGCAAAAGCATAATCAGGCTTAAAAACTCTGCTGCAGAGACACTTCATTTTTTTTTTTTTTCAAATAGTTAAAATCAATATATGAAATAGTTCAAAAGAAATTTTTATTTGCCGTAGCTTCACTTTTATCAAGAACTTATGAAACATGTTTCCAAGATTGTCTCCATTCTTAGCCCAGATGCCATGCGTTAAAACTGTTACTCCTTTTAACCCTTCCCAAAAAAAGAAGGAAACTAAGAGCTCATTGTGTTACATTTTTTTGTTAATTTCTTTATTTATTGGTGTATTATGTTTTATCTCCCATTTGGTTCACAGAGGAAGCTGAGGTGACTGCTATTAGACTGGTCCTAGATGCTGATTTCAAACACAAAGTGCTTCGTGGAAAGGCTGACCTGACAGTAGAGAGAAGGAAGGATGATGTAACACATTTGGTAATTATATTCTGACCATAGAGAACTACCATTAATGAGCAGGAATTGTGATCAGTAATGTGCAAATTACTTCAATTTCAGATACTTGATTCCAAAGAGCTGAAAATTTCAAAGGTACTGGATATAAGCACAGGGCAGAATTTAGAATTCACCATCAGTGCGCCGTACAAAACATTTGGCTCAAAATTAGAAGTAAGGCTCCCAAATACAAAAGAAAATAAGTAAGTATAATATTAAGTCCATAGGATACGATTAAAGACCTGTAAGAGAAGTTTTATGAACATTATTATTAAGAGTAGTGTGTTTCACTACATCAAAGAATTTATCATAGTTGTAAGAAGTAGGGCAAATGGTTATGCTGTGTTTGTAAGCACTGATGATAATCATTTGACTGATGTTTAAAAGATTAAAACTCATTAGTGTCAGCATCATTTTTATTTCCTGTATCATATTCCTAGTTGTTAAAGAAAATACTGCATTTCACCCGAAAACTTAATGCCTAGATTTCACTAGAAATACATGATTTTAGGACGTGATGTATCCAAAAGAAGTATTTTTTCAAAAGTAGATCGGTATGTGTGCAGATCAAAGTAGGTGTTTTAAGATCAGTACATTCTTAAGAGGTGACAATTTTCTAGAAAGTCTGTCACCATCCCAAACAGTTTCATATGAAGTAACAGTATAGTTTTCATTTTCTGCTCATGTCTTCTTCATTTGGAAGGAATTTTATATAGCTTTGAATTGATGAACCATACAAAATATACGAGAACTTACTACATAAAGTGGATCTCTTTAAAACATACAGTATTTCAAATAATACTTTTTTGTGATATCAGCTATTTCTCAGACCCATTTTTATTGGTTTGAATTTGGAATCAATTTTGTATAATATTTAACTAGTAAACATAAAAAATAGAAGGGGGAAAAACTTTTACATGGAAAAAAGTAGATCTCTTTGAAACTTACAAATTTCAAATAATATATATATTTTTTTGTGATGAGCTATTTTTGAGATATACATATTTATTGTTTCACTTTTTCAATACTTCATCATTTTTGAATTGCTGTTGTATTATGGATGGCTCTTGGGACGACATAAAAGTGGAGTTTCAAGGCTGGTATTATAGCAACATGCTTTTGAGCAGTTGACTATCACTTGCTGTCCTCTAGCTCTCTTGTATGTACCTATAATAAAATATGTAATGAAGCTATATCTACAAAACTTTGTATTAACATGAACTAAACAAAAAGGCAAGCTTTTTACAAGAACAGTTTGTAAAGATGCTATAAAGAAGCACATGATAATGGGTGCATAAAGTAATGTGAATGTAGCACCAGTTTGCTGTTTCATTTGGTGTACAACCCTCTTTTGGAGCTTGTAAATTATGGCTTCTATGTTTTTGTGCATTTGCTTTTATGATCCACTTACCATGTTATACTGGCTTACACTTGAAATGCAAAGTAATATTGAAAGTTTTGTTGGTACTATAGACTCTGTATATATATTGAAAAAAGTGGCACTACAGTCCATATCAGATTAGGGCCTGCCAACCCAACAGCCAGCCTCATGCCCACATACGCAAGGTAGAGGTGGGCGATCATCTAACCGATATGGGGAGGAGATGTGGTCAGCCTCTCGACACACCCAGCTGGAAAGTTGGCTTTCATTACCAGGGTTGCTTGCCTATCGCAAGCTCCTCAATTTCCTTACAACGCTGAGGAGGCACCGACCCTATAAATGATTGCAAACAAAAAAAATTGTAAGTTTTTCTGTGATATACAAGGTATAATTAAAATATAATGGCAATTTTATTTTTTCTCAAAGAATTTTTATTTATTCATTGCATCTTCTTTGTCCCTTTCAAAGTAATCCCCCTTAATACACTAATAGTAAATTTGTGCCTGTGCTTTTTCCAATCTTGGAAGCACTTCTGGAATTCAAGTTTTCACTGTGATCAGCTCCTTCAGCGATTTGTTGTCAAAGCAGTGCCCTTTCATTGTTCTCTACAGCCCACGAAATAGAAGTTGCAGGGGTCCTTGTTTGATGTAGACAATGGCTGAAGGAACATAATTTAACTTTTTGCCAAAAAATAACAAACAAGCATTGAGGTTTGACTAAGAGCATTATTGTGATGCAATTTCCATAAGTGGTTTTGAGACAGTTCTCATCAACCTTTCTGATAGTGATTCATTGATTTTCCAGAACAATTTTCTTTACTTCCACATTGTTGTCAATAATTGATGTGTGATGGTGTCCAAAGTGTCTGCCATCTTCACTGTTTTCCTGATCCTCTTTGAAACATTTGTACCACTTGTAAACTCTTATCTTACTCATAGTAGATTTGTCAAAAGCTGCAGTCAACATTTCAAATGTGGTGCTACATTCCATTTTCAAGCAAAATTTAATTCAAATTAAATATAAATTTGCTGAGCACTAAAAACATGTATAACGTTTCAACCATTGACAGTAAACTAAATGTTTAAAATACCTGAAAATTTAAACTTGCATCAGTAAATTGTGTACCAATAAGATAAAAAAAAAAAGTTTTGAAAATCAGATGTATAAAGCCAGCAAAATTAAAAAAATTCTGTAAGCTTTTGGTCACATCTTGTACATAGAGTGATGTGGGGATAGCATATCTGCCCCACATTTAAGAGGTCTTGTAGTTTGAACATTGGGCAGGGTGAGTTATCTGATAAGATTTTTTCTTGGGTTTTCCCTTATCCTGAAAGTCGGGTAACTAAGCTCTATGGACCCTGGGCTCTTACCAGTTATGAATAAGATTTACCTATTTTTGCGAAAGTTTCACACGATTTGCTACTATATAACTATTCACAACTTCTAGAAGGCTGCAGACACAACAAAATACAATAGAATGTAGTTCAGTATTTTCTTTATAAGGGTTTTAAGGTATTTAATCATACCAAAACCAGGTACTAGAAAGCAATTTTTGATTTTTGGATTTACTAGTTTTATCATTCCTGATCACAAGTGAATGTGGTTATTTCATTCTTTTACAATTAATGTGAGGAGTTATAGTAACACTTCTAAAATAATTCTCAGTGGACTGGGAAATACCATAATCTTTTAATTCAATAAACAAGTAAATATGAAAAATAGAAGGGAATAAATTCATATTCATTATGAGAGAAGAAAAAGCAACTGGTTCCCACTTCTTCCCAAAGATGGTGTGCTTTAGTTGCCTTTTATATCTTTTTGTATATTTCTTCACGTACCTTGCCTATTTGGTGTGTCAGAGTATCCAAATGTTCATGACTTTTTAGTTATGCTGCCTGTCATTTACTATCATCTGTTCTATCTGGCCTTCAGTTCTGGGCATTATCATTACCTTGCTCTTCTTGTGATTTAACTTCACCTTTCTTTCTTTGAGTGTTTTTGTGTAATCTGTTATTGCCTTTTGTAACTTCTGTTCTCTATCTGTAATAAGTGTAGGTAGTATGTTTGCATATGTTATTGCTTTACAGTATATTAGTCTTAACTTCCTCATCACCACTACCAGTTTATTTGTCCTTGCTTTACAGAACTTCATCACTTCATTCATGAATATTATAAATAATAAAGGGCTGAAATTGTCTCCTTGTTTTACTCCTTTTTTCAGTGGAAAAAGTTCAGAGCTCTTGCCCATGAATTGTACTATCCATTCTACATTTTGAAAAGTGGACTTAATTACCCCTATTAACTTTATTGGTATGTTCTTATGTAATTCCTTCCTATTTCTTCTCTTGGTACTGAGTTGAAAGCTGCCTTGAAATCTAAAAAGACAAAATACTGATTTACCTCTACTAATCCATTTATTTATAATCAGTTTTAGAGAAAATATTTGGTATTGAGTTTGTCTTTTAGGTCTACATACTGCTTGTCATCTTCCATTTCTCTTTCCATGCTTCCACAATATTCTTTCTAATGCCCTAGTATGAATCTTCATTATCATACTAAGCAAATTGCTCAGTAGTTCTTGCCGTTAGAAGAGTGATCATTTTTGTTTATAGGTATTAATTCCTATTCCAATCTTCTGGGATATGTTTCTTTCTCCAGATTAACTTACAGTTCCTTCAGTTTTTTAGTCACTATGTTACCTCTTGCTTTGATCATCTCTGGGACAATTACATCTGCCCTGCTGCTTTTCCTGTTGTTATCCCATCTACTGAATCTTCACATCCCAAAAATCAGTACCACTGCTATAATTGCCTTGTTCCTGGCTGTCTGCATTGTTTATGTTCTCTGTGTCACTTGTTCTTCTGTCACGTTTGAATTAATAGTCCTTAATAGTGTTGCAAGCATTGTTGCGACTGGCGCGGCCAACGCGTGTCAGAGGGACAGACAGTGCAGAACGGAGATAAAAGCTTGCCGAAACAGAGAAAGAGACAGATAGCTGACTGGAAGGTTCGCTTTCTTGATTGTTACAGAACATTCCACCAACTTCTAGAACAATGAGTGGAGGTATAAAAGAAAGCCGCAGTTAGTTGTCAGGGACAGTCGTAATTGGAACTGATAATCATGTGGGTGCAGCTGTGATTTGAAAGTGAACTCTTTTGTTTGTGGGTGTGGCAGACGACCTTGAAGGTTGTATTTGTGTATGTTATGTAATTCTGCTATTGGCAGGGCTGTACAACGTGTTTCTTTGGAAATAAAGAGCAGTTTGAATTTCTGCAAACTTGACTTTTAATTTTACGAACCCACAAAGTCACAATACTTTTACCTTGCTTCCTTGTTTTCCTCTTAAATGTCTCATGTTTTCTGAAATTTCCTGCAGTCATGATAACTGTTTTGAATGCTCTCTCCAAAATCTTTCCACGGTTACCTTTTTGGTTCCCACACTATCGATTTGCAAATATTTCTCTTATTGATATAATCCTCTGTTAATCATGGGTCCTTAGTGGCCAAAAGCCTTTTCCAAGAGTTCTTCTTTTTTTTTGCCACTATATGTACCTCTTCATTCCATCATTTGGTGGACTAACAACTTTTCTCACTTTCTTTATTCCACATATTTCACCTGGTCTACAAAATTGTTTCTTTAATGACTTTCCAGATATCCTCTACATTGTCAGCTACTGGTATTCTCTCATTTTTGCTTGAGTTTTTCTTGGAACTCTTCTCATTTTGTTTCTTTCTTGAGGTCCCCCCCTCTAATTTTCTGGTAGGCAATCCTTTTCCTGTTTCTGTCACCTACGAAAGTGAAGTTGGCCACTAGAAGAAAGTGGTCTGTTGATAACTTGGCTCCTCTTATTACCTTCATGTCCCTACAGGAATTTTACATTTCTTGTGGGAACAGAAAGTAATCCGTTATACTTTAATTTTTTGTTGACTTGAAAGTAATTTGGCAAATATGTTTATGTTTTGAATTTGCTACTATCATTCCATTTTCCACTTGCTACTATCTTTCTCTTCCTTATGTTCCCAGAGTGTTCGTGCTAGTTTTTATATCATTTCCTACTCTCCCATTCAAGTCTCCCATTATGAGTACTTTCCTCTTTTTCCTTTCTGCCCTATCTACTAATTTTTGTAGTTCCTCATAAAAGACCCTCTTTTCTTCTACTATGGCATCCTTAATTAATAGTCATGGGTTTTTCAAGCTCTATTTCTGTAGTCATCATTCTTGAGTTTATTGCATTATGCAACTTAATCTATTTCGTCTGATACTATTATTGCTACTCCTTCCTTTGCTCTCATACTCCATGGCACTCCTGAGTATTTCATTTCATAATTGCTGTGTAATGTCTGTGCTGTAGCCCTATTTCGTCTGATACTATTATTGCTACTCCTTCCTTTGCTCTCATACTCCATGGCACTCCTGAGTATTTCATTTCATAATTGCTTTGTAGTGTCTTTGTGCTGTAGCCCTTTTTCTTTACTTCACCAATAGCTCACTTTCCCATTTTATCTCCATTTCTTTTACTATTTCTACTTTCTTTCCCGCAAACTTCATTATATTCCTTGTTCCATGTTGCATACCTTTTTCTTTTCTAAGTCATATATTTATCAGTCCAAATCCAAGGCCATCAAATATCCTTTGAATCCAACATTACTCAAGGTGGGGAATTAGCTTAGCAGTTGAGGTTCCCTTATTCTGATCCCGGAACACACGTTTATCTTCATTTCTCGAGGTAAGAGTAGGGCATTTCCTCTCTAGTCCAGAAGATCTGGTTTTTCCGCTGTTACTCGGGTGTATGATTGTATGGTTTCCCACTGGGTGGTGGGATTGCCGTTTCCTTACAACCACCACAGATTTTCCCAAACTCCTAATTTAATTGGATTCTGGACTGATTTTTAGTAGCTTTGGTTCACTGTAAAAACCTTGGTTTTAGATCAATGGTGCTACTCCTAACTTATCTGTTTACATGTGCTTTACATTTTTCATGTGTTCTTAGAAGCATTGCCTGATGTCCCTTTTTGGTTTTCCTATATATAATACATTCTTTCACAGTCCTAATGGATATTTCATATATGTCTGATCATTGGTGAAAGGGATTTTGTTTTGCATGCGTTTGAAGGAAGATTTTTAAACTGTGTATGTTTACTGGGGCTAGCATGATGTTCCATTTTTTGAAAATATTTTGTAATTTTTGGTATGCCAGAGGGTGGTAAATGGATTTTTTGAAAATTATTTTTGCTTCATAATTTCTGTTGCTTCTTTTTCTGTTTCACAGTGGAATATCTCTTAAAAGTGAAACCCCCTTAAGATCTCAATTGCTTCAAATTGTAATAAAAATACAATATCTATATTTGGTTTATGCTTTATACAGCCTATAAAACACTTTCAAATGAAATAGTATCTTGAGACTAACAGTTGTCTTTTTGAGTAAAAATGAGTTCTTGCTCACAAGGCATTCACAAGTTCTTTGTTATGGAGGTACTGTGTCTACCTCACATTCAAGAGGTCCTGATTTTGAATCTCATTCAGGGTGAGTTATCTGGGTAACGTTTTTTTCCAGGGTTTTCCGTTGTCGTGAAAGATGAATGTCAAGTAATTCTAAGCTGTATGGATCCTGGGCTCATTTGAGCATCATTTCACCCATTTCATACATTTCCCAAAATGATTTAAGTTGGAGGACCTTAAGTAAATGAATAAAAAATCACTTAGGATATAAACGTTCATATTAGAAATTAAAAGGTAGAAGAAAAAGAAGAAAGAAAATATATAGTAATATGAATAAGGCAAGGACAGAGGGAAAGAAATCCTTCATATAAGAATTACAGGAATTTTTCAAAGGAGTAAACTGGAGCGTGAGTATCAGGAGTAATAAACAGGGAAAGAATTTGCATGCATTGGCACTCTAGCAATGGAAGGGCGGAGTCAACATACATTGCGGCAGATGTGGAAACAAGAGAAGGGGAAGCAGAGGAGGTGTGTTATGATACAATGACCAAAAAATCTGCAGAAGGAAAATGCATTATGGGCAAATCCGAGGAAGAAGACAAGGAGGAGGGGAAAATGATAACACAAGCAGAGGTATTGCTGACACAGCAGGAAGAAGGGAGACACCAAGTGACGGAAAGAAACAAAGTGGAGAAATGGAAGTGACAAGTGAGTGTGCTATTGTGAGGGAAGATTTAGAAGTGCTGGAGACAGGGGAAGTAATATGTGTCAGAAAATGCAAGAGGCAAGTGAGATAGCAAAGAAGAAGGGATAAGTAATAAAAGTAAATGAAAAAGGAATCTGGTAAGACACTCAAAGAGGGAGGGGGAAAATTTTAACCAAGAAGATGAAGATATAGGTCTAAATTAGAAAAGTTTATATTTTCAAAACCAAAAAGTAAATAGGGAATGGGATTAAAGCTGATGTTTTGGAATTTGAAGGGTTTAAAAAGTAAACTAACTACAGGAGAGTTACAAAGATTAATAGAAAACGTTGACATTATAGGAGTAGTAGAAACTTGGCTTGAAAATGAAGTGAATATAGAATTAGAGAAATTAAAATTTATAGGTACGCAAACAAACAAAAAGTAGTAATACAGGAAGAGAATCAGGAGGAATAGGAATTCTGATTCGGAAGGATCTAGAAGTGATTGCAGACACAGTGTCCCCCCCCTTTTTTTTCAGACTTTGAAAAAGCATTTGATACAATAAACAGAGATATTCAAATATTGAAACAGATTAACAGGAATAAGTGATGAATTTATAAAAGAAATAACTAAAATACATAAAGGAATTACAGTTTTTATAAGATATGAAAGGAATAGAATCACAGATGACAGAACAGAAGTTGGGGTTAAGACAAGGATTAAAACTAAGTCCCATCTTATGTAATTTATTTATAGGTGATATAATGGATAGAGTGAAAGGAAGAAATCAACTTCCTGATAAGGAAAATAAAGAGATACCTAACGGTAGGAGCAGTAACAACTGTAGGATTACAGAGAGCAATAAATTAAATACAAAAGTTCTGTGAAGATTGGAGAATTAAATTTAAAAAAGTCAAAAGTGATGGTTTTCAAACGAGGAACAAAATTGAAGAAAGAGAAACAACAGTTTTTGGAGGGACAATAGTTAGAAGTTGTGAAAATATTTGAGTTTCTAGGAGTCATAATGAACAAAAACGGAGAATGGGAAGTGCATGGCAGGAAGGTGGTCGCCAAAGGAAAGGCAGCAATGTCAGAAATAAGAATATTCAAACTGAAACTTGATATGCCAAGTCCCATTTAAACTAAGTGCCATCATTTCATTTATGTATGGGTGATATAATGGATAGAGTGAAAGGAAGAAATCAACATTGTCTGATAAAGAAAATAAAGAGATAATGCAGATGATCTAATGGTAGGAGCAATAACAACAGTAGGATTACAGAGAGCAATAAATGAAATACAAAGGTTTTGTAAAGTTAGGGAAATTAAAGTAAATACAAACAGTCAAGTTCTCAAAACAGGAATAAAATTGAAGGAAGAGAAAGAATGGTTTTTAGAGGGACAAAAGTTAGAAGTTGCAAAACCGAACAGGATGGGTCAGGCAGTTTCGTCTGTGGCCCACATTTAGGAGGCCTGGACGATTCCCATGGCTGACGTACCTGATCCATGGGTTTTTTTGGGAGTTTTCCTGGGTCACCAGGCAAATGCTGTGTAGGTTAATTACATCGCCTGAATTTCCTATCCCTTCAATTTCATCTCCATTATCATTTCACATCATCTGTCATCTGGTGGTCTCTTTCAGTCCCCAGGTAGACCCTGACCACAAGTATCTAGGAGTCAGGATGAGGAATAACAGAGAATGGGAAGCGCATGGCAGGAAGGGGGTAGCCAAAGGAAAGGCAGCAATGTCAGGAATAAGAATATGCAAACCGAAAATTGATATTGTCACGTCTTTAATGTTGGATGTAAATGGATTCAGAATTTCTAGCAGCAGGTTATATCTAAGACAGACATTGTGGGGGAATAGGTTAGATAGAAATTAAAGCATGCTGTGCAGAGAGGTCATTATTTGGTTATTTTAACGGAACAGAATTTAGATCATATTCAATTAAATGTATTAATTAAAATACAGCAAAGAAAATCATTATCTTGGACTTGTAGTGGTCAGAGGAAAGCCACCTTACACAAATGCTCTTAGCTACACACACGTTTTCCCTCCGATGGCTGACTTGCTAAAGAAGCAGACTTATGGCTACATACCTGGAACTCACCACCAGCGGTGACATCACCTGTACTGCGTAGCTCAAGCTATGACTCGAGTTAATTACCTAAAGCAATAATTAAAATGTGACATGTCAAGCAAATGGTTAGAGAGAATGTATCAAACACTGATAGTCAAAAAGACTATGCAGCAGAAATATGATGGATGTCAAAAGAAAATAGATCAGATATACAATTTGCTAAAGAGATGCTAGGACAACCTAGATCAGCTCCAGGAGAAGTAGCTTTAGTAGAATTAGGGAAAACCACAAGAAAAGGTATAATAATTGAAAGAATGCTGAAATGTTGGTATAAATGCTTGACAAAAGATGATGAAATCCTAAAGGTATTATGAATCAACGAAAAAGAATGGGAAACAGAAATAGATGGTCTGAAGCAGAAAAAATTATGGAAGAAATAGGAATGGGGGGCACATGGAAACTAGAAAATAGGAATGTAGATGGTTTTTGGAAAATAGAACCACAATAGAGGATATAGAAAGACAAGAGATATAGGGAGACCAAGAAAATAGAAAATCAGTAAATTTTTATAGGATGATAAAGAGGGAATGGGGAACAGAAAGATATGTAGACCAATGTAACAGACAGGAGAGGGAAGGAATGGTTTCAATAAGAACAGGATCAGTGTACTATTTTTCAAGAAAGTAAATGTACACTTTCCGCAGGTCAGAAAGCGTGAGCATTCACAATTACATTATAAATTTGATCGTCACCAATTAAAGAACCTGGTTGACCTAATTTAGTTTGAATTAGGCATTCAGGCATTCTGTGACTGGAAGGTATGAAAACTAAATCAGCCATCCTTTCATGGAAGTGTTGAAAACAATGTTGTTGTATAAATTAAATGACTCCCAATTAATTTAAATCAGCCATGTTCACAGATGTAAAGTGTCATGGTCGCCATTTTAACCTGTTACTCACTTCGATGATTTCTATGTCTACATTAATCCAGTATGAGGAAAGATTGACTAAATGTCACAAAGCAAGTAGCAATTCACTTGCAGCTGACCTATTAACTACATAGCGTTGGAGACTATGCAAGAAAATGGAAAACCCTTGGAATTATGATTTTAACAGAACAAATATCTATGTTGTATATTAGCCCCCTTCCCTCAACTTCTGCCATAGCTCAGTGACAAAACGTAGGCTGTGATAAGCAGTATGAGGGTTAAGGGTTTGAATTCTGAAACGTGGGCATACTTTTTTATATCCAACAAATTTACTTTGTTAGATGCAGTAACGAACTAATTTACAACTGTTCTCTTGCAGCTAAGCCCTTACTACTTGGCATTGCAGAATATCAAAAAAATGGAAAACACGTGGAATGATGATTTTAATAGAACCAACATCTGTAATTGGCGCTCTAACAACAGCTGTCGTAGCTCAGTGGTAAAACACATGCTGTATTATGCAAACTGAGAGTTTGTAGCTTGAACCCCAATCTGCAGTTAATCTTTTTATCCCATCACTTTTAGTTTCTAAGATGCAATAACGAATCAATTTACAAATGTTCTCTTATGGCTAAGTTATTACTACATAGCATTAGAAAATATGCAAAGAGGTGAAAAATATGTGAGTGTTAGTTTTTATAGAACCATCATCTATGTTGTGTATAAGCTATTTTCTAATATCTGTTGTAACTCAGTGGTAAAATGCTTATACTTTTGTGTTTCTTCTCATGCAAAAATGTTTCTGGAAGTACTTTGTGCACTGCATTGTAATTTTCCACCAGGGTTTTATCACAGTAAAGTATCATGCCACTTCCACAGGATTGTGTGGAGCTGACTGCTACTCATTGTGAAAACACTTCACAAATCTCCAGAGAGTTGGGTTGTGAGTGAAGAACAGTGCCTACACCATATTATGAAGGAGAGATGTTGTACGGGCCAGTCACGCAGGCATTCATGTAGGCCTCTTGCAACAACGATTGCTCAAGATAAAGTCCTGGTAGATGTGAGGAATCAACCTTTTCTGTCTTTCTGGATAAAACAATTGAATATGATTGCTAATATGAAACCATATGCCAACGATTGAAGGACTGATATTGCATCACACCGTCCTGCCACTAAGCTCTTGCTCACTGAGGCATATGAGCCTGAAAGATTACAATGGGCACAGTGCAATATTGACCATCCTCAGGCTTACCATTAATTGGTATTCTGGAATGACAAGAAGGTATTTCGATCTGATTAGCAAGGGATCCTAGTCTGTATAGACCCCAAGGAACTAAATATGAGCCTCAGCACATCATTCGAGTAGAACATTTGGGAAGAAATTCAGCACATTTCTGGGCCTATGTAACAGCATCAGGTTTACGGGAGTTAATTCAAGTGTAAGAGAGAATGATGAGTGAAGTCTGTATAGATATTTTTGAAAACATATAGCTGCCATACATTCGTGCTAGTATCCCATAACAGGAAGGGTATGCATTTCTGCATGACAGCACTGTTGTAAACATAACGCTTGGCATAATAGCCCAAAATGGGCCTGATCCAGCCAAACGAACTGTTGGCCTCACACCCACATAAGCAAGGCAGATGTGGGCAACCATCAAACTGATATGGGGAGGAGATGTGGTCAACATCTTGGCACCCCCAGCCGGAAAATTGACTTTCTAGACAGGGTTTGCTACCTACCAGTCAATACAAAGGAGTTATGAGAACACAATTAACAAAACCTGAATAAGGTTGTTGCAAACATACATGAAAAAATAAATGGTGTAATCGTGGCTGGAAGTGATTACATCAATTCTAAAACACACAATTTCTGTTTTCTTTTCCATTCTTTGTGTCATTAAATGATTTGTTGTAGCAAAAGTACGTTTTCTATGACTCTGAAATGTTTTACAATTTATGTCATTTTTTAATATATGACTTGGCTTCATAATGAAATAGCGTTTTCTTACTTTGCTTTCTAAGCCCATCATCCTTGGGTATCATCTTCTTTTTGTAATTTCTAACTAGCAATGAGTCAGAATATACCATTTCAGTTTTATACTTTATACTCTATTGGATTATACAGACTGATGTTGCAGCTGTAAGTTTGTTCTTCTCTAGATGAGAACTTTTCACTTCTTGTTACTTTGTGTATTAGCTTATTGTTATGATCAGATGAATTGTTAACAGAATTATGGCGTTGAGTCCATTAAAATTATTACTTAACCTACTAGCTTCTCTTTCAAACAATCTTGTAATAACTTAGCCGTAAGAGAACATTTGTAAATTGATTCGTTATTGTACCTTACAAATTAAAAGTGATGGGATAAAAAGATTAACTGCAGATTGTGGTTCTAACTACAAACTTTCAGTCTGCTTAATTCAGCGTGCGTTTTACCACTGAGCTACAACAGCCGTTGTTAGAGTGCCAATTACAGAGCACCAAATGTAGATGTTGGTTCTATTAAAATCATCATTCCACGTGTTTTCCATTCTCTTTGATATTCTGTAATGCCAAGTAGTAAGGGCTTAGTCACAAGAAAACAGTTGTAAATTATTAAATTATAGATGAGTCGTATTTATTACACATCGGCTTCACTTACGTACCTATATTGAGGACATGCTTTGCGAACCATTATTTCACTTCACTGTGGTTTTCCAATACAGTTAAATTTTGATAAGTTGTAAATTAGTTCGTTACTGCATCTAACAAAGTAAAACTGTTGGAGATAAAAAGTATATCCATGTTTCAGGAATCAAACCCTGAACCTGGTACTGCTTATCACAGCCTATGTTTTGTCACTGAGCTATGGTAGAAGTTGAGGAAAGGGGACTAATATACAACATAGATATTTGTTATGTTAAAATCATAATTCCAAAGGTTTTCCATTTTCGTGCATAGTCTCCAATGCTATGTAGTTAATAGGGCTGTAAGTAAATTGCTACTTGCTTTGTGATATTTAGTTAATCTTTAATCATATTGGATTAATATAGACATAGAAATCCTTGAAGTGAGTAACAAGTTAAAATGGTGACCACAACACTTTACATCTGCACCCTTTAGTCACAAAATGCTCTAATGATACTGGCCCACCGAAAGTGTATATTTACTTTCTTGAAAGATAGTACTTACGAGGGCTAAGAGGCAGCAGAATAGGAATATGTGAATTATGTGGAAAAACAGAAAGTACAGTTCATATTTTGACAGTGCAAAGAACTAGTGGTATGAAGACAGAAAGTATGGGAGAAAAAATGGGAAAATATGCGAAGCAAGATGATAGCTATAAGAATGGTTACAGGGAAAAATAAAAGCAGAAATAGAAAAATGGGGCACTTATTTTGGAAAGCTGAAGAAAAGTGGATGAGAGCAGTAAAGATTGGATAAGAAAAAATGCTGGGACAGCATGGGGAAACATAGCAAATAAAAGTAGATGACTGAGTGGATGCTATGCAACTCAGCAATGCTAGAAGGCCTGGGCACCAAGCAAACTAAGTCAGCTAGTATAGAAGATGGCACCAGACTATTTATACAACTAGGTTAAGTAAAATATGTATGTAATGTATATAATATATTGTAAATAGTATGTTAAGAATATGAATGAGCTGTATAAATTAGAAAAAAAGTTATAATATGAAATTCTATTCTATAGTGATATGAATAGTTTAAGTACTTTCTATAGGAGTATATTACTACTATTCATAGAATTTAAATAAAATCTAACATTTTCTTGGAAATCTTTGTGTTACATATTTAGGGCATAAACTTAAATGCCAAGTTTGGATTTGTAAGCATTTCTTTTTTGAGTCATACTGTTCTTAGACATATATCTGGACCTCTTTCTGCAAATGCTTTGTTACTGTGACATAATTACATTTGCACACAAACTTTTCAAACCTGCAACTTGGGGAAATGCAAGCTTGATAAATTCTTTCACAACAAACCAAAGGAGTCAGTGAAACTTTTAAAGGAGTCAGTGAAACTTTTAATTGCACACAGCACCAAAACAAGTTTTATGTCAATAATATGAATGTAAATATGTTTCTGGTTATCGTTATAAAGTAAGAATTAATTTCAAAGTATAAACTTGAAAGAAGCGTAGGGACAGTGAAGCACAAATTAGTACAAAATTGAATCGAGAATATATTGACACATTGCTTCACTCACACTGTTTATTCACAGGACATGTTTCAAGAGCTCTTGCTCCTATCCTCAGCTGATACTCGAGTCGAGTATCAGCTGAGGATAGGAGCAAGAGCTCTTGAAACATGTCCTGTGAATAAACAGTGTGAGTGAAGCAATGTGTCAATATATTCTCGATTCAATTTTGTACAAGAATTAATTTGTTCATGTACATTCAGTTTTATTGTGCATAGGTATAAGAGCGATGTCTTGTTTTAGGATGGAGCTGCAGTTTTTGTATGAAACATCACCAAGCTCAACAGCCCTGCAGTGGCTGGATCCTGCACAGACTGCGGGTGGTTCCCATCCTTACATGTTCAGCCACTGTGAGGTACTTAAGCTGCAATTATCTCTTGTTCCAGGTTTGTTGTGAGTGTTTTGTATGAGACAGGTCCTAATGCAACTGCGCTGCAGTGGCTCTCCCCAGAACAAACTGCTGGTCGAGAGCAACCATATCTCTTCAGTCAATGTGAGGTGAATAAATAAAGAAAAGATAGCTAGCCTCACAAATATTTCAGTATTTTAATTTTGAGATGACTTGTATTAAGTATGCTGCAGTGAATGCCAGTTATTCAATTCATTTTGGTTTATCAGCCATAGAAATTTATACAGAAACCAGAGAAATTCATATGCATCATACACAATATAGAAATTCATACAGCTATTCATGAAATCAGCTTATGGAGTTAGACTGTAGTTTAGAATGAATAGCCAACTGACAGTACATAACACAATACTGTGGAGTTACTTCTCTGCCTTAGCTCCTACTTAAACAGTCTGTAGCATATGCTAGAAATGTTACAACTTTCATGGCAGTCTATTGGAGGCTAATTATAAAGTACAATCATAATTGTAATGAGGTTCCAAAAAACTGAATGAAAAATTAAAAAACATGTACAGTTTCAGTAAAATAATATCCATTTAGTGCTGCACTGAGCTCATGGGCACAGAAATACCCATCTTTATCCTAATACATTTATAAAGTCGAAGTACAAAGCACTCAGCTTTACAGATCTTTCTGTTGTACAAATATGTTGGCAGTTTTCCCACTGCCAGTCAAGATGCGTGCACATTGATTATAGAAATGAGATAGGATGTTGTGCGTAAACCAAAACATATGTGAAGATAAACACTCAAACAAGTACAGTCAGGTATGCAACAAAAATGCACCCAAACAGAACAAATTTGAAACTAGCTAATTAAGTTTTATAGAATAAAAAGAAATATTTCAGAAAGTGGAGTGCCATTGTTACTAAAATTAGGCAAATGAGTCAACCTTGTATATACTTTTCTCCACTTACAAGTTTTTTGATGAAGACTAGTTTCTGGGAACTTTTTACCTATCGTCAGTTCTGTGGTTGACTGATGATGCATCTGGTGTCTGCATCTAGCTTGGTTTCGTGCTGCCATCTAATGTTCTGGTAAGTTTGATGACGTCATCTACGGTGGGAATTTCAAAATTCATCAAGAGGTCCTGTTTCTTCATAATAAATATGTTTTTCCAAATCTGTAGTTCCAGAGGTTTCTTTGCCTGTTTGATCAGTTCTATTTCTTGTTTTATGTTGTGATTCTCAGACCAAAAGTGATGTGCTACGGCCGACTTGTCCATGTGTTTGAATTTAATATTTCTGAAGTGTTCTTTCATTCTTGTTCCTAGATTCATTTTGGTCTTACCAATGTATATCTTGTCACAATCCTGGCATCTCATTTGGTAAATGCCTGATAATTGAGTTTTCAGTGTGTTATTTTTTAGAGGGTGGTTTAGTAAGTTTCGTATGTTGTGTTTGTTCTGAGGGGCTAATTTTATGCTGAAGCTCTTAAATATCTTTTCAAATGTTTTGAAGTATTTTGGATAAAATGTAAATTTGCCATATCTGGTGTTTGGGTTTTCTAGTATTTTTAACGTAGTTTTTAAGTTTGTTTCTTTTGTGTCTGTTAAATTCAAACACATGGACAAGTCGGCCGTAGAACATCACTTTTGGTCTGAGAATCACAACATAAAACAAGAAATAGAACTGATCAAACAGGCAAAGAAACCTCTGGAACTACAGATTTGGGAAAACATATTTATTACGAAGAAACAGGACCTCTTGATGAATTTTGAAATTCCCGCAGTAGATGATGTCATCAAACTTACCAGAACATTAGATGGCAGCACGACACCAAGCCAGATGCAGACACCGAATGCATCGTCAGTCAACCACAGAACTGACGATAGGGAAAATGTTCCCAGAAACTAGTCTTCATCAAAAAACTTGTAAGTGGAGAAAAGTATATACAAGGTTGACTCATTTGCCTAATTTTAGCTAATTAAGTGTTATCCCATAATTACTCAACTGCTTTAACATGTATAATCAATTGTTACATCCTAATCATACTAATATCAGTATTATTTTAGGTTCTACATTTATTATGCTTAAGTGAAGGTATTGCATAATTATAAAGATAACATAAAAAATGTCTTATTTATGCAATGTATGTGCAGCATACAATAAATGCTTCTTTCAATTGAAAAGAAACAAATACCATATTCCAAAAATGGTGTCTCCACCTCAGTAGATGTGATGGCGGCAAATCTAAAATATATTAAGTCTCCAGTGTGTCCTCATTTACAACTTACTCTGCTCATCTCCTGCTAGTATCATTTGTACCTTCTACATTATAGAGTAACCTGATTTTTCTTAATCTTTTGGCAGGTGCTCTTATTTCTGTTACATGAGCGGGAATGCATTGTAAATTTTACAACCTGGATAATTTTATGTAATGAGGAGTATATTCTGGAGAATCTGGTTAGTTTATTAAATGAAACAGTTTAAGTATACCATTTTTAAACTACTACACCAATAGCTTTCGTTATTTTAGTTCTTAATGATACCATTATAGGCCTAGTTTATGAATTTTGTACTTTATTGTCTACACTATTAATATTGCAACACTTATTCCAATAATAACTGTAACATATAACTAAACATAAGATGACAACTCCAATTCTCCAAGTATAATGATGTTTACAAGATGGATAATATAAACCTTGTCCAACATGTAAATATTTATCCCATTATTTTGAGATATATTAGTTTTCATCACGTCTTCCACAGACAACTTGATTTTTAATGTGCTTTTTGCAAGCAGAGTTTTTGCATCTGTCGCATTTAATTGAAGTGAATGAATTTCTTCGGCATTCACATACGATGCACATCCCTCGTTTCTTTGCTGAAGGTTCAGAAGTCTCATCTGCAGACACTGAAAATTCAGTACAAAACTGCCTATGAAATATTGTGAGATGGGCTGGTTAGGTTTTAAGTTGTGCTCTAAATACAAGCTGTTCTTTCATAAAAACTCTTTGGAAATGAAAAAACTTTGATAATGTATTTTCGCTTTGTTTTTGTAGTTTTCACACATTCATTTTACACCAGTGTGTAACTTTGTCTTTTTCAATAAAAAACTACTACACTTCTTTTAGCCATTGAGATCATTGCCATCCACTCTGATTCAAAGTTGTGGTTTCTGATTTCAATGTTCTCGTCACTCAGATCTGCATGTCTTTTCTCCAGCTCTGTAAAAACATATGTTTCATTATCACTTTCCTCAAGTGGTTTGCGAATAGCTTGGACTAATTAATAAACAAATAAATACATTACCAGATTTAGAAACTAAAGAATACACTACTCAGAAAAGTAATGACAGGTGCACCCTAAACACTTACTACACCTACCTCTGCACATTTCTGACCGCAGAACTAGGTACTTATCTGTCACGTGAGCAGGCGCACATTGTACTTTTTAGAACATTCAGCACCTCGTTACCTAGAATGCACTAAGTCAACTGAGAAAAATAAGGAAAGAAACAGCAGCAGTCGTCACATTGTCGAGTAAGCATCAACATTGGAATACATCTTGCCGGCAACGCAATAACTGAAGGTTAAAACATAGATAAACAATAAATACTGCAGGTGTTGTACTTTTTACAACTGTGTGCCTGCTGGAAGGTTAAGCATACTAATTTCTTTCTAGCTTCTATAACAGTTTCATTGGTAGATTGCACCAGGTTGGCTGACAAATCTTCCACATTTATATGTTTCCTGACTCCATAGTAGTGAGTTTTTTAGGACTATATGAAAGTTGTTTTTAATTGTGATAAAATCATGACATAATTGCTCTGATAGACCAGAGATTTTGCCTCTCTTTCCCATGTACATTATCCATCATTGAGTTAATTTACAACATCCAAATTGTTTGGAGATGTGTAGCATAATACGAGGTCAGTCAATAACTCCTAGTTTTTTTTTCTCTCTTTTAATTTGCATGAAAATTAAACTTATGATTAAATTGTTACTTTTCAATGCGATCCCCATCCTTTTCAACAGTTTCAGTCCATCTTTTAATGAGGTCATGTATTCCTGTGTGGTAAAATAGAAGATTTAGCTTCCAAAGCCATTGACACACAGATTTTTTTACAACCCTTGCATCTTGAAAGTGAATCTCACAATGAGCTTCCTTTAGCCTAATGGTACTAGGTCTAGGTTGAATGGGAGATGAAGCAAGACTTCCCATCCAATTTTCACAATCTTTTCAGTGGTGTGAGGACTGGTTTGTGGTTTAACATCGTCATGGTTTTTGTTGGGTGAACTCTCACCCTCTGCATCCCATAACACTGTTGCCATCACTTTCCCTTTCAGTGCCACAGTTTTGAATTTTTTCTTCCTCAGAGAGATTGTTTGATGCCGTTCTATAGACTGTTCCTGATTCTGGTTCAGAAAAGTGAATATACATTTTGTCTCTAATCACAGTTTTGTCCAGGAAACCCTGTCTTCCAAATTGAAATGCTGCAAGTGTTTGAAGACTATTGTTTTTCATGTTTTCTTATTCTGGTTGGTTAACATTTGTGGTACCTACCATCAACAAACTTCGAAAAATGTTAGTTCATGAAAAATCGTCACATTGCCTTTACTGAGGGACATAATGCAACACAGTTCTTCTGTTGTTACCCAGCGCTCACCCTGAATCATTTCATCCACTCAGTGTTGCATGGCACCACTGCAGTCATTGGTCAGCAGCTCTGCTGTTCATCAGCTAACAGTGTTTGCCCTTCAGCTTTATTACAACAACGAACCTATCTTCTAACCATGCTAATATTCAGTTATTTCACCACACACCTTTGTGAGCATCTCATAAATGCAAATAAGCATTTTACCTTTTGTCATTCAAGAATTTAATGACAGAATGCTGTTTAATATGAACTTCAATGTTTGCCATTTTGCCAGGTAGTAGTGTTGCCACTGGTTGATGTAGGAAGTTGCTATTGCTGTGGAGTGGAGAAGGTGGTTTGAGGATTTGGGCCAAATTCAAATTGTTCACATAATTAACTTAGGTCAGCAGAAAAAAAAGGATGCATTACTGACCCCTGTCTAGGGGACGATGAACGTAATAACGATTAATGCTACCTTTAAGCTCTCTACCCAGCAATAACGATAATGACAACGATAATGGTATTGATATTGATAATAAATGATAATAATAATAATAATTGTTTTTAGTTGTAAAATTCTACTATTCAAAATGAAATTATCTGTTTCACACATATTTATCTATACATTTATTGCACATTTATTGATATAACTGATAGTGTTCAATATCTATATCAAATAAATAATTCACTGAAGTAATGTAATTCACGAAATATATATCTCGTTCGAAGATTTATTGTTAATAATAATAATAATAATAATAATATAGAGGAGGAGGAGGAGGAGGTGGTTTAAGCACAACACGCTGTAGTAAATTATACATTTTATTATATGAGGTTCTAATTGAAAGTTGAATTCTTTGTCTGATAAGTGCAATACTTAAATCTTAATTTTACTCTAGAATTGTATTTATTTTATGCTTGATAAGAATTACTGAGACAGAAAATAAAGGATAATTTTAATTTAAAATAATTAATATATAGGTAAAACTGAAACCAATTTCTAAATAGATGCCTATGTGCATATGAAGAAAGGAAAGGATGGAAATATTAGCTTAAACATGGATGGCATACCCGGTCCACCAACCATTTACATCTAAAAGAGTATTCAGCCTCCTAGCAAGAGAAAC
The DNA here is from genome assembly GCA_030765055.1 of Mantis religiosa. Taxonomy (NCBI): domain Eukaryota; kingdom Metazoa; phylum Arthropoda; class Insecta; order Mantodea; family Mantidae; genus Mantis; species Mantis religiosa. Next base: position 363,625,595 of record CM060950.1, read on the forward strand.
GACGAGAGACTCACAAATATGAGGTCGTCTGCACATGCTTTCACATACTTCCTGAACGTGATCCTCGAGGCTTTCAGGAGTTTTTTCTGCCCTGCAATCCCATTCGTTAACTATAATAGCCCAAATGTGTTCAGTGGGATTCAGATCTGGTGATTTGGCTGGCAAAGGGAGAGGAGAAACTTCAGGAAGTTGCTCTATCCAATCTTGGGTAAATGCTGAAGTGTGAATGCTGCTGTTATCATGATCATAGTTAATGATAGGCATATCTTCCTCACAATGTATGGAATGAACACTTGGTAACATGCAGTCCTCTAACACCTCCACATACTCCTCAGAATTCATTCTCGGGGATACACGGACCAGTTGACCCGCACCGGCAGCCGACATCCAGCCCTAGAAAGCGATGCTAATCCTGCCGCTTCTTGCTGTGGTCACTACATGTTCTGGGTTGTAGCGTGTCCTGTCTGGATGCCAAAGTATCAACTTCTCTCGTCGTCGGATGAGAACACTTTCTCGTCCGTCCATATTACAGTGTCCCAGAATGTCTGAGGCATTGGAAGGAACTGGAGAACAAATCCCACACGAGCAGCTTGATGTGCTTCTGTGAGGTTCTCTTTTCGAGCTGGCTTCCTAGTGTGAATCCCGGCAGCATGAAGATGCCTTCTAACAGTTGAAGGCATTATCTGAAGTCCCATATGCCTCATGATTGACGTAGAAGGGCGGAACGGATTCTCTCTGGAATTCTGCACTATGGCTGCATCCATATCCGGAGAGCTAACCCTGGGTCTTCCGGATTTAGGTCGGGTTTTTAATCCTTCTTCTCCGTCTTCTTGGAACCGCCGGATCCAGTAAAGAATGCGAGTCAAGCCCTCTTCCCACAGAATTAGCTATTTGTGTGGTAGCAAGACCTGCTTCCCACATGCGAACAATACTGCTCCGAGTGACTTCTGAGGTTAAAGACATTCTTCTCTAATCTTCTTTACTCTAATGCACGATACAATGATAGTCTTGGTCGTTTTTAAATCAAATGCAAACCTTCCGCTGTTTTTTTTTTTTAATATATAAATAATGCAAATGTGACCTTTGACCCCGAGGAAGTAACTACCAATCGCAGAGTGCATCGACCACATGTCCATTTAACCACAGTGACAGTTCTATTGCCTATGTAGACAAGTTCACTGGAAGAAGGAACTTTTAAAATATTCTTGAAGTAAATCTACATTATTTCCCTAAAATACTTTAACGAAGAAAGTGCTAACACTAACTTATTAAATTGCCCGGTTTCCGCAATGGAATCTACATGACAGTTGATTTTTCGCGAACTTTGTGTTCATTTGTTACCTGAAATACTGCAATGTTCACAGCCTCTAGACCAGATAATTGCTGCACACTGCTTCGAACTATATATGCTTCAAATACGTTCTGTTATAGCTGCATATTAGATTAGCGTTACACTCATATTTGACCTTTCAGATTTTCTTTGTCATCATCATCATCATCATCATCATCATTACCATCATCGCCAGCCTCGGTAGCGTGGTGGTAGCATGTCTGCCACACGTTTCAAGAGGTCCCGGTTTCAAATGTCGATCAGGGTGAGTTACATTGATAAGGTTTTTCCGGGGTTTTCCCTTATCCTAAAAGACGAATTGTCGGGTAACTCTAAGCTCTATGGACCCTGGGCTCATTTGAGCATCATTTCACCCATTCCATCGTCCGGTATGACTTTACGTTGGAAGACGTAAATTACAAAAAAGAAAAAGAAAGCACCATCACCATCATCATCATTATAAAAGCTGACCAGATTGACTTAGATGCTCGGATTCTGATCCCAAGGTTATGAGTTCAAGCCCGGTCTAGTTCGATGGTTTCTACATGTAGCTAAAAGTGAAGTGCACCATATCATCTTTACTGACATTTAAAGAACTCCTTCCTTGAAACCTCTGACATGCTGTTGACGCTAACATGATTTTGTATTTGAACTGTCATCAAACAAATTAGTTATTTTATTTATTTCGTTGGTCGTTAAAAGTCTAATATATATAAAGCTTTCAATTTGGTGGCTATATTAATTGTCATAGTATATTCATATAAGCTGTTCTTGAGAACTGTGACAAAAAAATAATTAATATATTTATTTTCGGAACAAGATGTAAATTTTAAACAATAATTTTAGATATTAATTTTAAATACCACGCAGTTAAACATTATAGTATTGCTAACCTATGAAAGGTAGAAGTATTTCCTTCCAGATGAAACTACTACTTTGAGTATAGGAAATGTATTTAAAAAGAAGAAAGGGAGATTAAAATGGTTGAGATGTGGTGTGCGAGAGAGGGGGAAATAACGTCATTATAAATGATCGATAAATACAAGGTTGATAGTAGAGAGTTATATAAAACCACCTACGTTTCATGTGGCAAAATTGTTTTTGCAATTCCTTTCTTGGAAGTGTTGAAAACAGTGTTGTTATGATAAATTAAATTTAAAATTGTTTTTATTTTCCATTGAGGCTTAAATACCTGTGCGCCGAACTCGCTGGTCAGGTATACAGAAACTGAACTGTCCTGGCGCAACTAACTGATAAGAAACCTGCCTCCCTCACGTAGGCCAGTCTTGCTCGCATTGGAAAACATTTGCTCGCATCTGTACATTGCCAACTCCAACCATATTCCCTAAGTTATCGCCAACCGTGGAGGAATAGGTTTATTTTTAACCATCTCTCGGAATTTGTGCAGCCTTAAAGGGGCTTTTATGAATATTTCCTTTACTTTAGATATGGCACCATCTACATTGGTATACCAACATCTTATTGTTTCAGTTACCCCATAGATTCTATGTGCTAAATATTTTATATGCATTATTTTGGAGTAATGTTTCTTAATTGCTTTATTTACCGGATTTCACTATATAAGATGCACCAACTACGTGAAGAGGAGAACATTATCTGTTTTAATTTCATATGGATATAAAAGAGATAGAGATGTCTTAAAAAGTTTAATAATGTTAGAATAGTTGACAGCTGGTAGTTCCTCACAAATGTTAATAAACGTCTCTTGCCTAATTATATAAAAATTGAAGCTAGTTACAGTCAAGCAACAAATAGTACACAAATATAATTATTTGTAACAGAAACTTCACTTATTTTCAAAGAAAATTTACATAATTTTCTTTGAAGATCAGTGAAGTTTCTGTTACAAATTTCTTGCCTAGTTTGACAGACAATATTCCAGTTACCATGTTAGCTACAATAGCCCTAGCATCCCTCTTCCCTAGCATCCCAATAGACAAACTTTTGATTCAACTTAAGAAATGGGTAACTTCTATTAACCTAGATGCCAATACAATAGAAGAATATTTGGCAATGACTGAAATATGTATACACCAAAATTATTTTGTTTTCGATGGAAAGTATTACAAACAGATTTCAGGACTGGCTATGGGAAGCTCGCTATTACCATTTTTGGCCAATTTATACATGAGCTTTTTCGAAACACATAACTAAAGCCTTCCCTCATATTTTTAAAACATGGCACAGATATGCAGACGACATCTTTGCAATAGTGCACTACAAACAAATAGATGATGCTTTGAAACTACTCAACCTTCAAGAACCCAGCATACAATTCACAGTAGAAACTGAAGAGGACTGTACTCTACCTTTTTTGGACCTTAAAATCACAAAAAACAATGAAAAACTTGAATTTGTTATTCATAGAAAAGCAACACACACAGATAATTACATCAAAGCAAATAGTTTCAACCCAATTCCACACAAACATGCCACCATCAGCAGTCTCACACAGATTAGTAAATCTACCCCTCAGCTAGCAAGAATATCAAAAAGAAGACCACCAAATCTTAAAAACTGCAATTAAAAATGTATATGGAAAAAGCCTTGTAGATAAAAAACTAAAATCATTCAAACTTCAAAAAAGATTAAAGCAGATCACAGCTCTTTCACCGGTAAAACAAGAAATTAGATTTGCTAAATTTATTTACCAGCCCTGGGCCACAAAAAAGTTCCAAAAAATATTCAAGAAATACAATATAACATTGGCACCAAAAAAAAAAAAAACAAAAAAAAAAAACAATTACAATATTAAAAACCTACTTTTCAGTAATACTACTAATAGGATAACACCACAAGAAAAGTCAGGCATTTACAAGATTAAGTGTAAAGACTATGAAAAAATGTACATAGGGAGGACAAAAAGAAACATAGACACTAGAAAGAAAGAACATTTTAGGCACTTAAGATACAAAAATATTGATAAATCCGCAATAGCAGCTTATTTCTGGTCTGAAAATCATGAAATTGAAGGTAGCACCAAATTACTAAAATACGTACAAAAACATAGTGAACTCATATGGGAGAGAATATACATAGAAAAACATAAAAACCAACTAATGAACTTTGAAATCCCGCCAGAAGATAACCCCACATTTAAATTCATCACAAAAGCAACAGATGGCAGCAGCAACTCCAGAACTACCCACACCACTGGATCAAGCTTTAGTCGCAAAAGAGCCGACGATGCGAACGATGGTTTGCGAAACATGTCCTCAAATTAGGTACGTAAGTGAAGTTGATGTGTAATAAATACGACTCATCTATAATTTATTAATTATTTCGCTTTACTGTGGTGTTCCAATACAGTTAAATTTTGATACATTAATATTGTTGAAATTTGTTTTAGAAGAGGACTGTACGTCTTAATTCTTCCAACTTCCAAACAACTAACATTTGCCTTATGTTTCTTAGTGTTACAGTGTTCAGCTGTGTCTTTTTGTATTTTAATAGGGAAGAATGACATGCTTTTCAAGCATGTCTCCATATGTAGACAAATCTTACAGTTTAATTCCTTCATAATCAAGAATCCTCTTTACAGAAAAAAGTACTCTAAGTGGACAAACATACTGCAGAATTGTCACAAATCACTTTTAAGTGAGGATCTTGCCATGGTAGCTCAAGTGGTAAGAACATCAGCTTGTTGAGCTGAAGCTCCAGTGTTTCAGACCCAGCCATGGCATTGAATATTTCAAGCCTGATCAACTCTCCAATGGCTAATTATCATAACACAATAGCTGTAATGCAAACGAATGTCTACTAAATATTTGTAACTTTGTGGGTGTGTCAATTAAGTAATAAAAATATTAGCAGAATGAGCAGTGGGGACAGATTCAATTACAAAATTAGCTTAGTCAAATTTTGTATGTTGCTTACAAGTGGTGTCTGTGACCAAAATTATGTTGTAGATTTGATACTTGTCATGTCCATATTGGCATTACTTGATTATTCCTATTTGATAATGAAAAGCTAAAGCTTAATATGTTTTCTGTGTGCTTATACATAAAATGCAAATCTAATATATTGTCTGCTTACCAGGCTATACATTGCCGGTCAATGGTTCCTTGTCAAGATACTCCTTCTGTGAAATGCACATACACAGCCGAGGTAAGAACTGATTTATGAGAACAAGAAAATATCTTATGTTGCCATTATAGCAACTGGTATACTGAAATTTTGTTTATTATGCATATAGTTTATAAAAGCATATTTTCATAATATATTGCTTATGACACATATTGAAACTCCCATTATAGATCACAGCTCCTGCAGAATTAACAGTGCTTATGAGTGCAAAACGTGTTGGTGAACCTGTTGTTGCATCAGATGGCAAGAAATTACATAAATTTGAGCAACCTATTCCCATACCCGTATATCTAATTGCCATTGTAGTTGGATGTTTGGAATTTAGGAAAATTGGACCTCGATCCCATGTGTGGTCAGAAAAGGAAATGGTGGAGAAAGCTGCTTATGAATTTGGTGAGGTATGTTTAAATTTAAGAAGATAAGATAAGATACTTTTATTTATCCTTTGAATACAATGATATCAAGGACATGTCAACATCAGTTGTACAAAATTTCCAATTTTATATACATATATACATACATAGTTTTATCGTTTTACATATCCCTATACTTGAATTCTTCCAAACTATATAATTCATTTGTTATTAAGACCTTTTTTATTGCCTTCAGTTTGTATTCCATTTTATTAATTATTTTAATTTCTTCTGGTAACTTATTATATAGTTCTTTACCCATGCTTTTACTACAGCGGTTGTTTAGTGTTCCCCTATACACTGATCTAAAATAGTCATAATTATTTCTTAGAGTATAATTATGTATACCCTGATTTTTTGGTTCTTCTTTTCCTTGTAAAATAATTTTTATTGTTTCACATATATATATGGAACAGTTAAAATACCAAACTCTTTAAACTTTAATTTGCATGTCTGTCTGCTATTTGTTTTTGCCATTATTCATTTTTTTTTGTAGTTTGAATACTCTTTTTACTCCTGTTGCTGTGATGTTTCCCCATAAAGTTATCCCATATTTTATGTGTGAGTATATAAATGCATAGAATACTTGTTTTAAAAATCCTTTCATGGAAGTGTTGAAAACAGTGTTGTTGTATAAATTAAATTAATTGGGAGTCGATTAATAACACAAGATTTGTTCAGCAAGTTCCTCGAACCGCCACCAGAGGAGACCGATGACAAAATATTGCCAGCTACACCAATGAGAACAAGTCGATGTCCGGCTGAAGATAGAGGGAAGGCCTCAGAAACCGGTTCCGGGAAAATTTAAAAGTTTATGTTATTAATCGACTCCCAATTAATTTAACTTGTTTTAAAGTTTCAAAATCCATATTTTTTCCTACTTGTCTCATTATAAATATACCTTTATTTAACTTTTTTGTTATATGAAATATATATGCCTTCCAGTTTGTTTGTCTATTATTATGCCTAAAACTTTAGTGTGCTGAACTTCCGGTATTGTTTCACCATCTATTGTAATGTTTATATCATTTTTACTATAATTTCCTAATTCAAAATTTATCCATGCTATTTTGTGTGCATTTAGAATCATATTTAGGTTTAAATAGTGCTGTTTTATTATTTTAATTAATTTCATTGCTTTCTTTTCCACCTCCATTGCTGACTTGCCTCTAATTATTATTGTCATATCATCTGCATATCCAATTCCCAAATCTCCATTTCTTAGTATTATTTCAAAAATATCATTCACATAGGCTAAAATTAAAAATGTTCCTAGTTTAGAACCCTGTGGTACTCCTTGTTTAACTGTTTGAAAATGTGATCTAACTTTATCATACCCAAGCCATTTCTATGGTTTATTTCCACACACTGTGTTCTTTTTTCAAATATGATACTATCCACTTTTGAGCTAATCCTCGAACCCCATGATTTTCTAATTTATTTGTAAGTATATCTATATCCACACAATCAAAAGCTTTTGATAAATCTAAAAATATAGCTAGTACTCGTTCATGGTTATTTAATGCATTAATTATAATACTATTTACTTTATTTATTGCATTTATTGTTGATTTCTTTTCTTGGAATCCAAATTGCCATTCTGATATTATGTTAAGTTTTTTAAAGTACATTTGTAATTGTTTTAGAAACACACCCTCTATGAGTTTTCAAAACATGGAGCATAAAGTTACAGGCCTATAATTTACTACATTTGTCTTGCTTCCCTTTTGTTTATATAGTGATCTTACAATTCTTCTTTTAGTCTATCTGGAAAAAATGCCTTGAATTAATGAAGCATTTGTAATATGTGCCAGTCCTTTAGAAATCTCATGTTTAATATATCCTACAATTTTGTTAGGGAACTTGTCCAAACCCATTGATTTTTTAGGCTTAAGCTTATCAATTTCTTCTAAAATATTTTGTTCTGATATTTCAAATACACCCATTGATTGTTTTGTTTGACTAGGTGATGTTATTACATTAGCTACTTGATTTACTGCTTGGGTATTCGATTTTGCTTGATATGATATTTATATAACTGTTAAATTTATTACAGATCTCTCTAGGATTAAATTAATTGGGAGTCGCCTAATGACACTAAACAACACTTACTTTTAAATTTTCCCGGAACTAGTTTCAGAGGCCTTCCCTCTATCTTCAGCCGGACATCGACTGGTTCTCATTGGTGTAGCTGGCAATATTTTGTCATCGGTCTCCTCTGGTGGCAGTTCGAGGAACTTGCTGAACAAATCTTTCTGGGGGATGTCGAAATTGAATACTTTGTTCCTATTTTTTGAAATAAAGATTTGTTCCCATGTGGACAGGAAAACAATATTTCCATGCTTCAAAGAATATAGAAATTTTACCCTCTCCCATGAAATTTGTATCCCTTTTGTCATCCATTTTTTCTGTTACACCTTAATTTTAACCTTTTTTATTGGCATCTCACAGTTTAACCCCTTTTGTAGTATAGTATTAAACCTTTCAAACTTATCATTTACATCTACAGTTTCATATACCTGTTCCCGGCTAACCTTAGATAAATAATCTGTTAGGCTTTGTGAACTATTTATTTTTGTTTTATGTTCAAAATTATTTGGTAGTATATCTCTTTTAAGATTAACTTTTAATATCTGAACATAATGATCCCCTATTTCTGTGTTAATTATTTTAGTTTCCCAGTTATTTTCCATTAAATTTATAAAAACATTGTCTATACAAGTTTTTGTTTTTTTAGTAATTCTTGTTGGTTCTTTTATACCAATTTTTAAATTCAGCCTAGTTAGGGTTTCAGTGAGCATAATTTTATCAAAATTTTCCTTATTAAAATCAATATTTATGTCTCCCATGATGATTTTAATCTTATTTCCCGAAATCAAGTTTATAAAACTCTAGTTTTTTTTATAAAAGTTATTTTATTTGTTGCTGGAGATCTGTATACTCCAATTATTACCAGTTTTATTTCCTTTAAACTAATTTCCAAAGCAGGTAATACACATTCCAATTCCACTACAAAATTGCTACAATCCAATTCTGGACATTTTATTGCTTCATCCACGTAAATCGCTACTCCCCCACTATTGTGCACCCTACTACAGTAGTATGCCTGTAGTTTATGTCCTACAAATTATTCTACGTAAAATATGAAGCTATTTACAGTGAATATAATAATTTGTAACATAAAAACTTCACTTATAACAAATGATGATAGTTCTCTTATAAATTGATTAGGATCGTGATTTTGTGAACGTTTTTTTCGCATCCTCAGCCAGAGCCTTACACAGTCATGTTATCAACATAACAGTTGCTATACCTTGTTTCACGTAAGCTTGCCCGGTAATCTCTTAACGGTCACGTGACCTCATCTCCTCTCATTGGCTGCTGTTTGGTAGAGACTGTTTTGCGGTAAAAATTAGTTCGTTATTTAACATGGTGATATATCTTTATATGTTGAAAGAGAATTGTCAAATATTTACTTTCATAACTGTTTCAATTAAATATATTACGCAACAGAGTTAATTTATCTGAAATGCATGTTAATTCTTAAACAAAGTAAAGAGGAGGTTCCTTTGCATCTAGGCCTGCCTTTCTGATTACACAAGAGCACGTGCTTTAGCGGTAGTGAATTACATATATTTGTTTATATTTGTTTATATGAGTTTTATCACTGACCTTGTTCTGAACTGGATTAGTCATGTATTGTCATTAGAAGGTGTACTGTGCGCGTTCGAGAGATACGTTATTTTATCCATCGTTTATTGCGCATGTACTTATTATATGTATAATGGCAGAGTCTACCGCCAGTTTTTCGCTGAAGCATCGTAAGGGTAAGCCATTACAAAGCGGTGAAAAAAGAATTGTGTTGCATGTGTTTAATGCACTCACAGAGAAGAATCCGTCTTTGTTAGTGAGGGAAGTCGAACAGTTGTGCTCCGAACTTACAGGTGTGAGTGTTAGGTCCATAGGAACATCGCGACGTGAAGTTGAGAAAACAGGAAAACTTACCACTCCAGGCAAACGCAGGAATAAAGAAAAGCGCGTGCTCGGAGAATGCGATGAGTTCGTTAAAACTGCTGTACGTCGTCATGTGCATAGTTTTTTCTTTAGAAACGAACTCCCTAACATAAATAAAATTTTGTCTGCTGTAAATGAGGATGCAGATTTACCAAATTTCAGCAGATCTAGTCTGTATAGATTGCTTATACAGCTGGGGTTTGTGAATGAAAAAAGGGGCAAGAAAAATGTACTGAGAGACAGAGGCGATATTGCTGTGTGGCGAAGACGTTATTTAAGGACAATCAGACAATACCGGGATACAAATCGCAAAATATACTGCCTAGACGAGACTTGGGTGAATGAAGGGCTTACGACAAGTAAACTATGGCGTGACTCGACTATTAAGACTGAAAGATAAGCATTTTTGCAAGGTATGTCTTCTGGTTTAAAAAATCCCAGTGGAAAAGGCCGAAGACTGATTGTCACTCATATAGGAAGTGATAGTGGTTTTGTGGAAGATGGTCTACTACTGTTTGAGTCAAAGAAAACCGGTGATTACCATGAAGATATGAATGGACATGTGTTTCAGCAGTGGTTTGCGAGTGTGTTAGCAAAACTGGAACCAAGCAGCGTAATTGTGATGGACAATGCTCCTTACCACAGCGTTCGTGTCGAAAAGAAACCAAATACATCCTGGAAGAAACAAGACATTATTGAGTGGCTGCGTGCAAAAAATGAAGTTGTAAATGAATCCCTTATTAAGGCAGAACTACTGGAACTTGTAGTAAAGCATGCCAGCGATTGTGATAAATACGTAATCGATGAAATGGCAAGGTCAGCTGGTCATGAGGTACTCAGGCTTCCACCATATCACTGGATTTTAAATCCAATTGAGCTTATTTGGAGCCAAATTAAAGGATTCGTAGCGAGAAACAATAGAACATTTAAGTTGAATGATATCAGGCCATTGCTTACCACAACATTTTCGGAGATCAGCGACGAAACATGGAAAAAGGCTATTCATCATGTGCTCAAAGAAGAAAACAAAATGTGGGAGCTGGATTGCATCGTCGACAACGTAATAGAGAGCATAATTATAAACCCTACGGAGAGTTCCGACAGCGAAACTGTTACTGCAGAATCAGAATCCGAATCCGAGATGGAGGGGATTACTCCATTACCAGATTCTCCATAACGCGTGAGTTCAGTTTCATTATAAACTTGTATTTTTGCATGCCTTCATATACTTATTTGCATGATTTTAGCTATCTCCTGGCATTTGACGTTTACTGCAGTTTCAATGTAACGGGAAGGCACCGCCTATGGCCTATGGCGCGAAAGCATTAGCCAATTAGGGCAAGGGGGAGGGTTGTTGAACGCGGAGTGATACATTTCAGCCGGGCAAGGTTATATGAAACAGAGAATAGATGTCACTATGTTTTTGTCAGTACTACCAAAATCTGCAAATGAAACAAATTTAAAAACAGAATCAACTGCCAGTATTTCAAAATTAATTACACGATGATTATTTTTTAAAATAAATATCTTCCCAAACCATTAAATCTATCAAAACATTTAATTGTTTTAATCATTTAACTTCTGGATTTATTTCATGGTTAAATGACCAAAAATGATCTGCTACGGCCAATTTATCAGTCTGTTTGTACTTAATGTTACAAACACGTTCTTTTGTTCTAGTTTCCAAATTACGTTTTGTCTTTCCAATATAAACTTTTATCACGATCGAAACAATTAAATTGATAAATACCAGATTTTTTTATTATTAGGAATTTTATCTTTTTTAGAGAACTGTAATACATTTTTAATACTATTGTGACTTTGTGGGTTCGTGAAATGAAAACTTCAATTGCACCACTCAAAAATGTTCTTTATTTCCACCGATTTACAGTTAAACTCTTGCCAATTACACAGAATTACGTAATGCACACAATTACGATTCACCAGTTCGTCCGTTACAATTTCACTTGCACTCGTAATTACGTACAATCCTCCGATGCAGGCTGCGCCGTGGCTCAGTGGTTAGACCGCTTGGCTCTCACCAAGGCGGCCCGGGTTCGATCCCAGGCGACAGCAAAGTGAGATTTGTGATGGACAACACGGCGCTGGGGCGGGTTTTCTCCGGGATCTCCAGTTTCCCCCGCCATCTCATTCCACCGCTGCTCCATCGTCATCTCATGTATCATCAGTGTCATCGCCTGCGGTGCCGTATGTAGTAAAAGCGGGCGTTAAACACTACACATTTTATTTTCCTCCGATGCACTCACACAGTCTTCTCGTCGTACACTAGCACTGCATTCTTACGCCAAGAACTGACTGACTCCTCTTGCCCGTCGTGTTGCTTATATAGGGTCAGCGGGCCAATCTGGAAGGTTCTAGATTAGATGAAATATCCCGTAAGTTCGAGAACACAGGTGGAACAGAAAGAGATGGCGCAGTGATGTTTTTTTCCCCAGCTACCCCTTGTTACCGCTATAAGACAAACGAGGGGGCATGGCTAATGCGACCGTCTCCTGCTTGCCCGCTCTATAGGGTGTTCCGACGTTCGGGTGACACTGCTCGCTCCTCAAAGCTGGTCGTCCCGAACAGCACCATCGTAGCATGCCAGGCGATCCAGGTGTACCACCAACATCTTCCCTTGGGGAACCTTCTGGATGCGGTAGACCACGTCGTTAATCCTCTTCACCACCCGGTACGGTCCTTGCCATGACTGCTGGAACTTCGGGCAGCGTCCCTTAGTCCGGATAGGGCGGTACAACCAGACCAGGTCACCCTGCAGGAACCCTTGGCTGTTGGCTTGCCTGTCATACCTGGTCTTCATGCGGTCGCTCGCCTTCTGGATGTTCTGGCGAGCCATTTCATGCATGTCGTGGAGATGGTCCACCAAGTTCTCCACATACTTGGTCGCTGGCTGTCTCGCTTCCGGAGGGCTTCCAAAAGTCAGGTCACAAGGGAGGCATAACTCTCGGCCGAACATTAAGCTGGCTGGCGTCATCCCAGTTGTGTCGTGTGTAGACGAGCGGTAGGCCAGCAAGAACAGTGGCACCTTGACATCCCAGTCTCGCTGATGGCTGGCCACGACCTTCCTCAGGTGTTCCTCTAAGATCTTGATGTACCTTTCGACCATGCCATCCGACTGGGGATGTAGAGGCGTCGTGCGGGTCTTGTTCACCCCAAGCCTTTGTTGTGCCTCCTTCATTAGGTTGGACTCAAAGTTGGTACCCTGGTCACTGTGTAGCTCCAACGGCACCCCAAATCGACAGAACACTTTCTCCACGAGGCAGTCTGTGATTGTCTTTGCCTCTTGGTTTGGGATGGCATACACTTCCGGCCACTTGGTGAAGTAGTTCACGACCACCATTAGGTACTTGTTGCCTCAGTCGGAAACTGGGAACGGTCCAGCAATGTCAACGGCGATCCGTTCGAATGGCACTCCGACGTTGTACTGCTGCATGCGACCCCGGCTCCTAGTCTGGGGGCCACGACTCGCTGCGCACACGTGACACAGACGGCACCATCTCTCAGCATCTGCTCGGAGTCCCAGCCAGTAGTAGCGCTGCCGTAGTTTGTCAATCGTTCGGTTCGCTCCCACGTGTCCTCCCGAAGTACCGGCGTGCACTTCCTCCAAGACTTCCGGGACCTTACTCCGGGGAAGTACCAACTGTTCTCTCTGCGTCTTCCCATCGGGTGACTCCCATACCCGGAACAGCACGCCCTCTCTGGTCTTCAACGAGTCCCATTGGGCCCAGTACGACTTGTAGGTGGCGCTCCTCGGTGCGATGTCCTCCCAGGTTGGTCTCGTCCCTGCCTCCACTTCCCTCAAGAGTGGCCCCAAGTCTGCGTCCGCCAGCTGCTCCCTCCTCAGGCCTGCGCTATCCCAGCCGTCCGCAGGCACTGCCACAACTACTTGGACTGCTGCGGCACGCTCCTTCTCTTCCACTCTTGTGCACTGGCCGCACCGTTCTGGACAGGGTCTTCGGGACATGGCGTCTGCGTTACCGTGACTCTTCCCTCTACGATGTTCCGAGGTGAAGTCGTACTCCTGCAGCCTCTGTACCCAACGTGCTGTCTGGCCTTCCAGGTTCTTAAAGCTCAATAGCCAGGTTAGGGCGGAATGGTCAGTCCTCAGGTGGAATGGCTGACCGTACAGGTACTTGTGGAAGTGCTCCAAGGTCTTTACTACCGCCAATAATTCTCGTCGGGTGACGCAGTAGTTCTTCTCTGCCTTGGATAGCGTCTTGCTGTAGTAGGCTATCACCCGCTCATGGCCGTCCTGGATCTGCGATAGGACACCTCCAATGCATTGGTCGCTGGCGTCAGTGTCCACAATGAAGGCGCCGCCCGGTTGTGGGAAACCCAAAAATGGAGCACTGCACAGGGTCTCCTTTAGATGCTGGAAAGCGTTTTCGGCATCCTCTGTCCATACATAAGGCCGATGTTCCTCTGTCAGGCGGGTGAGGGGTTTTGCGATGTTGAAGAACCCCTTTATGAAGCGGCGGTAATAACTGCACATCCCCAGGGAACTGCGCAACTCTTTCTTATCCTTTGGGCGAGGCCAATCTCTCACAGCCTGTGTCTTTTCCGGGTCTGTGGCCACTCCGGTTGCTGATACTATGTGGCCTAAGTAGTTCACTTCCTTGAGGAAGAGCTGGCACTTCTTCGCGTTCAGCTTCAAGTTGGTCGCCTGCAGTCTCTGTAGCACCTTACTGAGATTCTCGAGGTGACCTTCAAAAGTCTTCCCGACGATGATGATGTCGTCCAGGTATAGCAGGCAGGCAACGTAAGTCAGCCCTCTCGTCACTGACTCCATGAGGCGCTGGAAGGTAGCTGGTGGGTTGCAGAGGCCAAAGGGCATAACCGTGAACTGCCAGAGCCCTTGGCCCGTCGAGAATGCGGTCTTCTCCTTGTCTCTCGGGTCTAGAGCTACCTGCCAGTATCCCGACTTCAGGTCCAGGGTCGAGAACCACTGTGCACCAGCTAGCGTGTCCAGGGTGTCGTCAATCCGGGGTAAGGGAAAACAGTCCTTCTGGGTGACAGCGTTCTGCTTTCTGTAGTGTACGCAGAAGCGCAGCTCGCCGTTCTTCGTCACCAAGACTACAGGGGAACACCAAGGGCTGTCAGACTCTTCAATCACTCCCCTGGATCTCATGTCCTCCAGCATGTCTCGTACCGCCCCTTGCTTCGCCAGCGGAACGCGTCTATGTGGTTGCCGAATAGGCCGGGCGTCCCCGGTGTCGATGCGTTGAAGCACTTTGTCCGTGCGGCCGTAGTCACTATCACCTTGGCTGAAGACGCGCTGATACCGTCTTAGCAGTTGTCGAACCTTCTCCAGCTGTTCTGCGGTCAGGTGGTCGGCCGCCCTCTCCACTAAGCCTTCTAGCCAGGGCCCCACGTGTTGCTTCGGCGCCGGCTCCTGTGTCTCGTCGATAGCTGTTACGCTCACTACGGGCTCGCACGTTCCCAACTCCGTCCCGGCCTGGACGTCGTGATCATCGTCCGTCGGATTTAGCAGTCTCACGGGCACCTCCTCTCGGCACGGCAGCAATGCCCTGGCTACACACAGTCCTTGTACAGGCGTCTTCTGGTCCAGCATCATGTTCCTGGTTCTCTGGCCCTCCAGTCGCGCCGTCACCACCACGTCGCTCCTCGCAGGGACAACCACGTCTTGACCAAGACGACCCTGCAAATTCCAAGGCGCTCTTCTGGTTGACGGAGTATAACCTCTTCTCCGTTGAGCCGCAGTACCTTCTTGCCGACGTCGACCGTCGCCTAATGGCTCCTGAGGGCATCCAGTTCCAGAATCACCTCCTCAGCCACCTTCGCGACGAACACCCACAGACGCACGGCACTCCGTCCCAAGGTCAGCTCCAGCAGGGCCTCCTCCACAGGCACGGTGTCGCCCGATGCCGTGACAAGCTGGTATGGTCGGCTCGGCTTCCTTGTCGGCAAACCCTTCGCCACGTCAGGTCTGATGATGGTCACGGTCGCCCCGGTGTCCACCAGCACGCGGCACGGCTTTCCTCTTACCCAACCGTCCGCGACGAGGCTGTCATCCATACGCCGGCTGACGGCGCGCAGTGTCACTCGAGGGGATGGTGGTGATGGCGCCGACGTGCCCCTCTCCACGACTGCCCTTACTCGTTTTCCGGCTGCTCTTCCTGGTGTGGGCGGTTTCTCTGCAGGTGTCCGGGCTGTCCACACCCCCAACACAGGCCGCTAGGTGTTCGCCGGCGTCCCTCAGCTGGTCTTCTGTCTCCGGCGTAGCGGACACTCCTCGTTCTCGACGTCGGGATAGATGTTACCTTGGCCGCCTCCATCCTCAATGCCGCTGTCAGCGCCTCGTGGATGGTTTTATAATCGCCGAGCATTAGGCGCTGACGAATCTCCGTGTCCCGTACCCCGTCGACAAAGTTGTAGGCGGCTTCCTGGGATACGAACTCCAGTGGCAGGTCAACCAAGGCCTTGCTTGCCAGTTGTTCCACTGCCAGGGCGAACTCCTGCAGCGTCTCCCCCGGCTGCTGTGACCTTGCCTTTAGCTGGCTGCGGTATGCTGCGGCTAAGTGGTGGTTCCCAAAACGATTCTCCAGGGCCTCCCAGATGTCCTTGGGCGCCGCCGTTGTCTGCACCGCGTTTAGGACTTCCGCGGCCCGTCCCTGGAGGCTGGCTATTAACTGTGTGGCCTCCTCCTCCGGTGACCATCTGTTGTGCTTGGCCACTGTCGAACTGGCGGCGGAAGACCTCAAATGTTGACGCGCCGTCATATTTCGGAGGTTTGACGCGCGCCGATGTTGTGTCGCGTCCCGGTGCGTCGGCCTTCAAATCCTTCAACCTCCTGCCGACGACGTCCTCCACCATGGCGCTCAGGGACTTGACGCTGTTGTCGGCCTTTCCTTCCAGCTCATTAACGCGGCTCGCCAGGTCTTCGACGCGCTCGCCTAACTCTGTGACGTCCTCTTTTACGCCGGCCAACTTTTCTTCAAACTTTGCGGCGAGAGCCTCGTTCGCCGCCTTCATTTCCGTGGCCAGACTGCCGTTCGCAGCTTTCATTTCTGTAGTTAACTCGGCCTTCATTTCTTCCATCTTCTCGGTGATGTCGTCGTTAGCCGTCTTCATTTGTTTCAGTTCCATGGCCAGGTTGTTATTTGCCGCTTCCGTCTTCTCTGTTAATTCGTTCATCTTCTGCAAAAGCATTTCCAATGCCGATTCCATGGCCATAATGTTCGGTGATGTTTTTGTCCCGCTTCCTGACACCAGTGTGACTTTGTGGGTTCGTGAAATGAAAAGTCCAATTGCACCACTCAAAAATGTTCTTTATTTCCACCGATTTACAGTTAAACTCTTGCCAATTACACAGAATTACGTAATGCACACAATTACGATTCACCAGTTCGTCCGTTACAATTTCACTTGCACTCGTAATTACGTACAATCCTCCGATGCACTCACACAGTCTTCTCGTCGTACACTAGCACTGCATTCTTACGCCAAGAACTGACTGACTCCTCTTGCCCGTCGTGTTGCTTATATAGGGTCAGCGGGCCGATCTGGAAGGTTCTAGATTAGATGAAATATCCTGTAAGTTCGAGAACACAGGTGGAACAGAAAGAGACGGCGCAGTGATGTTTTTTTTCCCCAGCCACCCCTTGTTACCGCTATAAGACAAACGAGGGGGGCGTGGCTAACGCCGACCGTCTCCTGCTTGCCCGCTCTATAGGGTGTTCCGACGTTCGGGTGACACTATATTTTGAGGAACTCAAGTTATACCAAACTCTTTAAAAAATGCTTGAAAATGTTTATTAACCCAAGGATGGTAAGTAAATTTTTTAAAATTATAATCGTCTTTTATTTTTTTAAGGGTAGAAATATCATTAAAAGTTTTTTAATATTTAAATTTTTTTATGCATCAAGTCGTTATTAAAACTTAATTAAAGCAGTATTAATATAGAGTCAACATGAAAAATTCAATGCCATGGCCGGGATTTGAACCACAGATCTCCTGGTTTCCGTCCAGTCGCTCTAACCCATTGAGCTACCATGGTCAATGTGCCGTCCTGACATCAAATTCTCCATTTGACTTGTATATTTTCCCGGTAGACCACTAGGGGTCTCTCATCCGAGATACACCGTTTCTGGTGACTTACTATCATAAGTACTTTAGTTTTAACTCTTATTATTTTAGTTAATTGATGGAAATTAATCAAATTCTCCACACTAGCCGAATATAGGCTAAGGTTTTTGATATATAGAGTCAACATGAAAAATTCAATGCCATGGCCGGGATTTGAACCATGCCCCTAGTGGTCTACCGGGGAAATATACGAGTCAAATGGAGAATTTGATGTCAGGACAGCACGTTGACCATGGTAGCTCAATAGGTTGGAGCGACTGGACGGAAACCAGGAGATCCGTGGTTCAAATCCTGACCATGGCATTGAATTTTTCATGTTGACTATATATAAAAAACCTTAGCCTATATACGGCTAATGTGGAGATTTGTTAATTTCCATCAATTAACTAAAACAGTATTAATGTGTTTTCTTTATTAAATTCCTCTTTATTCAGGGGTATATTTATTAATCTATAAATCAAACTATTGAAAACAGCCAATTTATGTGAAAAAGGGTTAAAACGTTTTTTTAATGTAATCATCTATATGAGTAGACTTCCTATAAATGACAAAGTTTAATTTATTATTATTTATTATTATCTTTAGATCTAGAAAAGGAAGAAATCCATTAATTTCAGTCTATAATGTGAATTTTATAGCTTTTTCTTGCAAATTTAGTAATTTTAAAGCATCATTTATGTGCTTATCAGGAACAATAGCAAAAATATCATCAACATATGTTTACCAGGCTTTAAAAATTAAAGGGAATGCTTTAATGACTTGCATTTTGAAAAAACTCATAAAAAGATCAGCAAGAAAAGGTGAAAGAGGAATACTAATTTCTAAGCCAGAAGTTTATTGAAAAATTTCACCATTAAAAGTGAAAAAAATTTTGATCTAAACAAAAATTAGTAAGTTTAACAAAATCAACTATTAAATCCTCATGCAAATTTATTTAATTCAACCACTTTTTAAAATAAATTAAAAGTTCTTCTCTAAGAATACTAGGAAATAAGGCAGTTACATCAAAAGAAACAATTTTATTAGTTTTAGATAATATAACACTGTCAATCTTTTTTAACTAATTGAAAAGAATTTTTAATACTAAAACTCTCAAATTTATCAAGATTACTAAATTTTTATGTAGCCGTTTAGCTAAATTATAAGTTGGTGAATTTATACAATTTACAATAGGTCTCATTTTATTTCCAGGTTTATGAATTTTAGGAAGAGCATAAATTCTGGGTAAAATAGGATTACTATCTTTTACTAAATGTATTTCTTTATTTAATTTTCACTTCATTAAGCATTTTATTCAAATTTGAAATGCAAGATTTTAAAGGGTCTTCATTGATTTTTATGAAATCTTCACCTTGAAGTAAAAGTTCTACTCTATTAATATTATCAGATTTATATAAAATTACAATCCTATTACCTTTATCCACTTTAGTGAAAATTAAATCTTTTTGATTTAATGATTGGTATTTATCCAAATTATCCAAATTTTGTAATGTTTTGCTACATATCA
This sequence comes from Mantis religiosa, assembly GCA_030765055.1. Taxonomy (NCBI): domain Eukaryota; kingdom Metazoa; phylum Arthropoda; class Insecta; order Mantodea; family Mantidae; genus Mantis; species Mantis religiosa. The sequence continues at coordinate 363,645,094 of CM060950.1, forward strand.
ATTTAATTAACGATTTATTATTTTCACTTAAATCTTGACTAGCAACATCTATGTCTGCAATTTAATCATCTATATTATTTGAAAAATCTACACATTTTTTTAAAAAAAAAAAGAAAGTTTGGGAAAAGATATTTATTTTAAAAAAGAAACATTGCATATTGAATTTTGAAACACTGGTAGTCGATTCTGGTTTTAGAACATAGTGACATCTAGCATTTGTAGCGTTGACGAGATTGTTTAAGTCTCTGGCTGAGGATGTGAATAAAATGTTCACTAAATTGCGATCCTAATCAATTTATAAGAAAACTTTCATCATTTCTCATAAGTGAAGTTTTTACGTTACAAATTATTATATTTGTATATACAAATTATTATACTGTATTTTATTTATTTTTGCTAAGCCATATACAATTGAGTGTGACCAGTGTTCAGCCCTGACCGTGTACCAGTCATACTTATTTTTACAGTGTATCCTTATTTCTAAACAATTAATTATAACAATGCAGGTTCATTATTAGTTCTGTTCACTGTCCATAACCACTTTTTTTTTTTAACTTTGTCCAAGAATTGCCCGATCTTCTTATTATCTTTAACAAACATTTCAGATATTTTTATTAGATTTAGATTTTAGATATTTTATTCAGATTATTTCTAACTTAAACCATTTCTTATTAATAAACTTTTTCCTCCAAATTTCTGTCCCTTTACACTCCAAAAAAAAAAAAAATATATATATTTATGTTCTAAGTTCTCATTTTCCCCACATATGGGACAGTAATTTTGTGGAATACCCTTCCTTATACCTTTTAGTCACCATACTCCTGCTTTCACCCATGCAATACCTTCTCTCCTCTCTTAATTCATCACGTCTATGTACTTTTCCCTTCCCCAAGCCCCCTTCATTGGTATATAAAAAGCTAAAGACCTCTTCTCAGCGATTTCACTAAATATTTTCTGCACTTCTATGTCTTTGAATCTTTTTCTTGCAGATTTCCAGAATTTTTTTTTATATTCCTTTCTATTTTTCTCCACATTTGTCCTAACCCTCTGCTCTCTAGGTTATTTCTAAGACGTTCTACCCATCCCTTGTTCTTTAAACTTTTCTCTTGATAAATTAAACTTTGTTTTAACAAATTCCTTTCTTCCAGATTCTATATTCTATACCAGAGTTTCAATATCCTTTCCATAATCTTCCGTTTACATGCAACTCTACCCATCTCTATTTGTGCTACCTACCTAAGAGCTGCATTTGTTAACCCAAGCATTACTTTACAGCATCTCCTATGCACTTCTTCTACAACTTCCCATCCTCTTTCTAGTCCCCATACTTCTATCACATATAATTTTTTTGCCTCTACCACCATACTATAAACTTTTTTTAACCATTTGATGTTTATATCTGGTACTTTGTACTTGCAGTTTCTGAAATTTCTTTTGTTTCTCCCAGTTCCTTTAATTCTCTGACTACCCTATACTCTTTTGCTTTCATTCATCCATTTTTCATATTTACTTAATTTCTTTCCTTTTTTAATAATTTATGATCTGTGTCTTATCCTGGTTTACTTTTAAACTCCATTCTTTATAGTAATTATATACTGCTTCCAAAGAATGTTTTAATCAATTCACCGTAATTGCACCTACAACTAGGACATCTGCAAAAAGTAATCCTGGGAGCGATATATTATTAATTATTGGTATAAGGTTATTACATCTCCTAATTTCCTTCAATACATCATCAATGTGTAAGTTGAATAGGACCAGGCTTAACTTAAACCCTTGCCTAATACCTTTCTCTTGTTTGATTTCTCTTGTTACAACCCCATCCTCCATGCTTATACAAAACGTATTCTCCTTATACAATGCTCTAATAGTATCCACCATTTGATTACTCACCCCTTTGCTCAACAACTCATGCCACAACAACTGGAGCTCAATCCTATTATAAGTTTTCTAAAGATCAAAAAGAGCTATATATAGCTTTCCTCTCTTATCCTTTAAATATTTATCTACCAATGTTTTTATGATAAATAAATTATCAACTGTTCTTCTCCTTCTTCTAAAACCTATCTGAAATTCTGAGAGAATGTTGTATTCTTCAACCCATGCTTGTATCCTACTTGCCATAATACTCGTAAAGATTTTTCCCACATTTGATAATATTGCAAAACCTCTATAGTTGTTTGTTTTGTCAACACCCCCCCCCCTTTATAAATTGGATGAATAATTGCCTTTCTAATTTTTTCTGGTATATATCCCTTCACTTCAATTGTGTTAAATAAGTCTCCAAGAACCTTAACTCTGTTTATTTCAGTACACCTTTCCTTAAGAAATTCTGTTGTGATACCATCTATTCCAGTTTCTTTATTTCTCTTCCTTAATCTAACCTGTTACAAAATTTCTTCAGTTCTTATTTTATTATCCAGCATCCATCAAAAGCATTTTGACTGCAGACTCCAACTGAACGGTTCAAGTGACGGACTGCGCAGAAAATGACAGTAACTTCAACCACACACGAAAATGCCAAAGCGGATGGTAGCTGTGTCCATCGCCAGCCGAGCCAATCTAACATTGTCACTCGGTCATTGGCTAGGGCAGGGCATGCTCTGCCCTCCGATTAATATATGTATAGGGTCTCGTTTCGCAGCAATCACTCAGTACCTGATGAAGGCCATGGAGTGTAAAATGGCCGAAAGCTCAATCTTTTTAAATTTGACGCGGCTGATCATCTGTGAAGCCTTAATCAATAACTGTTTAACTTGTCTCCTAGCTACTCTACATTCTTCATCAAACCATCCCTAATCTCTCTTAATTGCGCTCATTTTCATTTTCATTCCCTCTCCCGCTCTTGCCATGTGCCTATTTAAAATATCCATGGCATTTTCAATTCTTTGTTCTTTTGTCATAACACTTATTCCACACTGACAATATGGCCATACTTAAAATTTAATGTCTCTCTAAATTTATTGCAGTACTCTTCCTTCCATTTATATCTATTATAATTTTCTACATATCCCCTTCCATCACGTGGATTATAAATCCCTTGCTCTATGTTTATTATTAGGTCTACTATCACTGGAAAATGTCCACTGCTGGAACTTAAATTTAACACCTTAAAATTACTTAAAAGGTATCCCCTATTGATTGGCCACAATACATAGTCAATTACATTTTGTCCATTTTTATTAACAAAAGTGAATTCCCCCCTCACATCTTCTCCATATTTTCCATTTAAAATATCAAAGGTGTTTAGTTCACAGAATTCTATAAATTTTCCATATCCTTTGTCAACTATCTTATCTTTGCTATTTCTAATCCTTTCTGGTTTCTCCTATGCATTGTTAGTTGTCCAATTATTTCCTCCCAGTATGTTATTTTCACCAATACTAATATTGAAGTCTCCCATTAATATAACCTCAGAATTAACATATTTCTCCTTTAAACTTCCAATATCTTCCTCAAGATGTTTAAGTAGGTCTGGATTATGAAATGCGAGGATTGTATCCTATTCCTATACATATCACATTTTCATATAATTGTTTATCCAGTAAAAAGACCCATAGTATTTCTTTCCTCCCTATCCACATTTCTTTAACTGCTTTGCTTAGCATCTTTCTTACAAAAAAATTGATACCTCCAGTTACCCTGCCTTTTCTTGCTACTATATCTCCTTGTATCTCTATATACTCTAATTCCTTTACATATATCTGTTTCTCCATTAACCACGTTTCTACAGCTTTCCTCCCCTTCCCCTACTAAATTCTTCTCACTACCGTGTTGCCATACCTTCATGCCCTCCTGCACCAACTCACGTTCAGCTATCACTTCCTCTTTTGGTGACGTCTCTCCACTGCCTCCTCCTTTTCCCGACGTCATCTCCAATGTCCCGTCCATTGACGTGATTGCTTCATCAACTGTCCGGGTTCTATCTGACGTCTTCTCTGCATGTGCATTATCCACTACCATGCTATATGCGAATTTTGGATTGAACAAACTCTGCTGCTGTCATCCATGCCTATTCCTTTTTTATTGGACTTTGATCTTCGTCTGGTTTTCTAGAGTCTGTGCTAACTTCTGCTGAGCGATTTCCTCTGTGCCAGGGCCAACTTCCCTTGGTTCGTTCTTTTCCAAAAGCGACAAATTATTATATAGAAATAGACAAAGATTTTACTCTCTGAAATTTGGAAGCTTTTCACTCAAAATAAAATAATTTTCATTGCTTATTACTATAAGTTAAATATACATGTATTCTATTGGATTTACAATTTCAAAGAAAGAGAAGGGGAAGGAGGGAGAAGAATATTCATAGAGCAGATCTGGTCTTTTGACAGTAAGTGGTCATTTACAGTGAAATAAATGAAAGCAAAAACAGAGTCAATTGCAAGAAAGCGTAAAACAAGTGAACTAATATGGTGACCTGCAAAACAATACTGACAGTACACACAACAAAAGAAATTATATACAGGTATCAAATAAACAAGAGATTATAGTAATATAATTTTGAGTCCAACTTTTACTCCATGCTCCATATATTGCTAGTTTTTATGTGGCGTGAATTTTGTTAGAACTTTCCTAACATTCTCAGGTATTGTCAAGTGTTGAATTTCGATTGGGTGAACTCGTTGGTTGCGATTGGGGCATCTCTAGGTATCCTGATGAACTTGAAGTTTTGGTCCTTGTCATAGGTGGCATTGAAATTGCCATCTCAGAGGTACACACCTTTTCCAAAAAGTCCTCAAAGAATGTAAGTTTATTTTGGCTCCATATAACAAATTCAGTGTACAACAATTTTTGAAATAACATAATACAAAAGAGAAATCCATAGACAAAAACTCAGGTATGTACCAGAAAAATTGCAAAGGCTGTGACAACTTTTACATTGGCAAAACAAATAGGAATGTGAACATTATGCTTAAGAACACTTCAGAACATTAAGAACAAAGAAATAGACAAATCAGCCATAGGTATCATTTTTGGAATTAGAATCAGGATATAGAACAAGAAATCCATTTTTAAAAAGTGTTCATGTGGGAAAAGATATTCATAGAGAAATATGTAGGAAAGCTCTTCAATTTTGACCCCACCTTTGAAGAGAACCCAAACTTCCAAGTTCTTCAGGACATCAACAGAGATGCCCCAATTGTAACCAAGGATATCGAGATTCAACTGTATTGGAACACCATAATGTAATGTAACCAAGGAGTTCACCCAATTGAAATTGAACAGACGACAATAGCTGACGATGTTAGGAAGGTCTTAACGAGACATGTTCTAGGTAAACACTAGTAATACATTAAGCATGGAGTACTATTAAATTATAGATGAGTCGTATTTATTACACATCAGCTTCACTTACGTACTGTGATTAGTAATAAATATGACTCATCTATAATTTAATAATTATTTTACTTCACTGTGGTGTTCCAATACAGATAACTTTTGATACATGGAGTACTAGTTCAACTCACAATTATATTAATTTTATGCTTCATTGTATCATAGTCCATACTTATTAAGGAGAAATTATATACCTTGTTAAAGAATTTTAAACTGGTAGGGAAAAAAATCCCTATTTACCATCATAATTTTGCTACCATTGTTATAGCTATTCCAGTGATCCCTTGCTGATGATCCTATACAGAAAGGTAGTTACGGAGTCAACACATGGTAACAGAAATAAGATGATTGAATGTGAGGAGAATCATTCAGAATGATTGCCTATTTTCTTATATATAATGTAGACATAAACTTGAATGTTGGACATTGTAAACTTCCAAGTGTACACTTAATTTAATATATGTAGTTCATTGTGAATGATTCCATGATGATGCATACTGTCTTGACTTTTATGTTATGCTTACTCATGTTTTTAGTGGGAATGGGAGTTAATATAATTTTGAGTCAAACTAGTACTCAAAGCTCCACTTATTGCTAGTATTTACCCAGAATTCATTTCGTTAGGATCTTCCTAACATCATCAGCTGTTGTCGACTAATGATGTTGGTTTGGTAAATTCTTTGGAGGTGATAGGGGCGTCTCTTTCAGTATCTTGATGAACTTGAAGTTTGGGTTGTCTTCAAAGGTAGTGTCGAAATTAAACAATTTTCTTTCATATTTCTCTATGAAAATGTTTTCCCTTGCGGTTAATGCTGCTGGACCTTGGACACTTTTTAATAAGTGGATTTCTCATTCTATATCATGATTCTCCTTCCAAAAATGGAACACTACTGCCGATTTATCTATTTCTTTGTGCCTGATGTTCCTAAAATGCTCTTTAAGCCTTACATTCAAATTCCTTTTAGTTTTTCCAATGTAAAAGTTGTCACAGCCTTTGCAGTTTATCCGGTACACATCTGATTTTTTGTCTGTAGGTATGGAATGGGAGCTAATGCTTTCTATTTTTGCCATTTAGTACAGACTTTTTCTAACATGGATAACAAACTTATTGTTTAAATCATTTAAGTATTTTGATTATATCTTTAGTATTTTAATTGGCATATGCCTCATCTTGCCTATAATACCATGACATAATTAACTGTTATGCAAATAGAAGAAATTAATTAATAATAACAACCATTAACAGTAAGGACAGATTTCACCAACAGATATTAAAGTTGACATTAACAAATGTAACGTAACAATTGCTACAGCATTAACAAAATTGATAAAATTCTTGCATTTCACCAACTTGTTTTCTGAAAATGTTAATAAACACGTGTTAATGCTGAGAGACTTGTAAATGTTACAGATGTAGAAGGCTATGAATGAATCTTATAATTGTTGTTGAATCTAATGAATTGTTATACCACTCGCAAAAGTTAAAAGCATGTGAATGCTGGCCAATGCTCAAGCGGAGCGCTCTTGCCAATCATAGTGCGTGTACTGCAGAGGTTCTGTGCATGAGAGCACTTTTGCCTGCCAGCAAAGGTTCTGCCTATTCTTCCCATAGTTAAACAACACATTAAATATTACTAAAACATTAAAATCTTACCTTAACACGTGTCACAGCGTTTGAACAGCAAGCACGGTTTCCAATCCAGTAACTCACTTTCCAACTTTGTTGGTCTTTACCGGAGATTGAAATACAGGCATGCTCCCTTTTTTTAAGGATGAAGCTGCTTTACTGCAAATTCTTGACACTGTCTGTACACTACCTAGACCACAAGCTTCCACAGTTAATTGCTGGTTTTTTGAAAAATCTACAGTTGCCTATATTCTGGATTGGAGAGCTTTCATAAAAACTTGTTCACATTAAATATAATTTTTCTGCCCTGGGAATGAACCACTTCACGTTTCTTGATCAAAAAATCGCTTGTCCCAGCTTCGAGGTATATGTTCACGCACTCGAATCACAAACACTGGAAAAAATATATGAGTATAATAATAATTTAATGTAATATTAAGAATATTTCAGCACGATTTCAACACACAACTTAACAATACCATTCACTTTAACAAAATAACACACTTCTACTTTGAAAATTAACTGAAAATTAACTCTGTTTCAAACTGCATGACTTCTGTTTTCAGAGTAGGTGCATTATTTATTTATACTTGAGATATTGTGGGGAAAGAATGGTGTTGCTTTTCAGGCTTATCTGTGTTTAATGGATGGATGTTTGGTAACCATAACCGTGTGAAGATAAAACGTGCATCACTAGCGTTCTAAGTATCATAGAGACAGGATTTTTGTACGGTCATAATCAGAAAATAAAATTCTTTCTTATAAGATTGGCATCTATAATTTTCAAATATTTATCTGTAACATTTAACCATAACCATGTGAAGATAAAACGTGCATAGCTCGTGTTCTAAGTATTGTCGAGACAGAATTTTTGTACGGTCATGATCAGAAAATAAAATTCTTTCTTATTATAAGTTTGGCATCTGTCATTTTCAAAAATTTATCTGAGCGTATATAGAATAAAAAGAAGTATTTCAGAAAGTGGAGTTCCATTGTTACTAAAATTAGGCAAATGAGTCAACCTTGTATATACTTTTCTCCGCTTACAAGTTTTTTGATGAAGGTTGAACAGGATGTGGTTGAACAGAACTGATGATAGGGAAAAAGTTCCTAGAAACTAGTCTTCATCAAAAAAACTTTGAAGTGGAAAAAAGTATATAAAAGGTTGACTCATTTACCTAATTTTAGTTATCTGAGCATAATTGAGATAATGGTCTCAGTTCAGGCATGTGAGATGCATGTAACACATTCGGCAGAGCTGGTAGGAGGTGCAAGCTTAAGATTTGCTGGAGTCTGCAGTACAGCCTACCTCCATATGGCTTTAACTTTTGCAAAGATTATAGTTGAATTAAGTAACTAAATATAAGGATATTGTGGAAAATAAGAGGACGAATGTGGTAAGTGTTGAAGAGAAAGATATGACGTAGCAAAGATTGGAAATGAGTTTAATTTGAATGCAAATGTTGCAACCAGAAGTACGAAGCAACTTCATCAGTATTACATAAATTTAAAATGAGATGCAAAGAAGGATAGAAGTAACAAGTGACTTGAACGTTTCAAGACGGGAGGTGGACAGTGTATTATCCACAGAATACAGTGAATTATAAAATTGCAAAGTTATTATTTGAAGCAAGGGCAAGATTGACATATTCCTATTCGATGCATGTTCTAACCTCTCTTGTGCTTCCTCAGCAATCTTCATAACAACTTTCTACAGTCTATACCTCCGTAGAAAATGTTCTTCTGATAGCTGCTCAAAATCATTTCTCTTCATGGGCCGTAATCTATTATGAATGCCATTTAGAAGGTCAAAATATAGCAAATCGACATCAAAAGCTACATTTATGCCTGCCATCTTGACACTTCTACTATTGTTAATGACTTAACAGCAGAAATGTTGTTTGTTAGGTTAACAAGATATTTAACGCTAACACTTGTTGGTGAAATGCAATTTTTGTTATAACTTACTAAAATTAGGCAAGTGAGTCAACCTTGTATATACTTTTCTCCACTTACAAGTTTTTTATGAAGACTAGTTTCTGGGGACTTCTCCCCTATCGTCAGCTCTGTGGTAGACTGATGATGCATCCGGTGTCTGCATCTGGCTTGGTGTTGTGCTGCCATCTAACGTCCTGGTAAGTTTGATGACGTCATCTACGGCGGGAATTTCAAAATTCATCAAGAGGTCCTGTTTTTTCGTAATAAATATGTTTTCCCAAATCTGTAGTTCCAGACTGTCCAGACTGTTTGATCAGTTCTATTTCTTGTTTTATGTTGTGATTCTCAGACCAAAAGTGATGTGATACGGCCGACTTGTCCATTTGTTTGAATTTAATATTTCTGAAGTGTTCTTTCATTCTTGTTCCCAGATTCCTTTTGGTCTTACCAATGTATATCTTGTCACAATCCTGGCAACTCATTTGGTAAATGCCTGATAATTGAGTTTTCGGTGTGCTATTTTTTAGAGGGTGGTTTAGTAAGTTGCGGATGTTGTGTTTGTTTTGAGGGGCTAATTTTATGTTGAAGCTCTTAAATATCTTTTCAAATTTTTTGAAGTATTTTGGATGAAATGTAAATTTTCCATATCTGGTGTTTGGGTTTTCTAGTTTTTTTAACGTAGTAATGTCCTTTAAGTATTTGTTTCTTTTGTGTCTATAGATCAGTTTTTTGATGAAATTTGTGTTATAGTTGTTCAGTTCGGCAACCTGGTGTATGTGAGCGTACTCCTGTTCATATTCTGCTTTTGTTAGCGGAATGTTGATTAATCTGTGAACTAAACTATGGAATACTGCATATTGATGTTGTACTGGGTTGAATGGGTTGCATTTAATGTAATTGTCAACATGTGTTGCTTTTCGGTATATTCCAAATTGTAATCCTGTGGGTGTTCTAATGATTTTCAAATCTAGAAAAGGTAGCCATTCATCCTGCTCTACTTCAATGGTGAAAACTATGGATTTTTCTTGTAGGTTTAGCAACTTTATAGCATCCTCGGTTAGTCTTCTAGGGACTATCGCAAACACATCGTCGACATATCTATGCCAACATTTGAAAATATGTGGAAAGGCTTTAGTAATGTGTGTTTCCAAATTACTCATGAACAGATTAGCTAGTAATGGTGAAAGAGGGTTACCCATGGCCAAGCCTGCTGTTTGTTGGAAGATCTTGCTGGAGAACGTGAAGCTGTTTTGTTCAATACATAGGGTGGTTAATATGATGTATTCCTCTATTTTATCATCTGCAACGTTGCTTTTGGATAACCAGCCTTTCATCAATTTTGGAATTTTTTCTACTGGTATGCTCGTGAATAGAGATCTGATATCAAAGGACACCATCACCTCTTCAGTTTTTATAATTGTGTTTTCAATTTTCTTTACTAAATCAAATGAATTGTTTATGCTTAGAGATTCAAACTTTTCAAACTTGTCAAATTCTTCCAACAACCATTTTGCCAGTTTGTAAGTCGGGGCATCTATATTGTTAATAATGGGTCGCATGCTGTTGTCTGTCTTGTGAATCTTAGGTAGGCAGTATAATTTTGGCAAATTAGGGTTGTTTACAATTATACTATTGTTCATCTTATGTGGCACTACTGTATTTTCTTTAATTGCTTTTTTGGTGGTTTCTATGTATTTCCTTAAAGGGTTTTTGGTTAGGGTTGTATATTCTGGATTTTGTAGTAGATGTTCGACTCGCTGGTTGTAATCATTTCGGTCCATAATGACTACCGTATTTCCTTTGTCTGCTTTCAGATAAAAAACTGGTTTTTGGTTCAATGTTTGAATAGTTTCTTTGTAGTTATTTTCCTGTCCGAATGTCATCCCCTTTAGAATTTCTAAGCATTTTGATTTAACTAATGTTTTTTCGCTACCGTTTTCCAAAAAGTTTGAGGTTATGGTGACATCAGCGATGTAATCGTCTAAATCGCCCGAGTTGCCGACACAAGTTTTAAAACCTTTGTTTAGAAATTTTAACTCTGTTTCGGTGAATGCTTGGGAAGAGATGTTGACTACATTGTCTGGTGTTTCTGTGACACGGCGATACTGGTTGTGTGGGTTTCTCGTCGGTATCCTTAAGCGTAATTTCCGTACTTTCGATTTAAGAGTCTGTGTTTTATCTTTCATGTTTAATTTCAAAATGTCGTGTAATTTTGTTTCGAAATGTGTCCAAATTATGTGTCCAAGTTCTTGAGATAGTTTCATGTGTAGGTGGTACGCTTCTATATTAATCTGTTGCAACGTTGCATATTGTTTAGATCTTTCGGAAATCATAGCTTTCTTTTCTAAACTTCGTTGTAGTTTACTGTTGTTGTCGAATTTTATCCATTTCCGCAAGAAATTTGGAGATAACCTTTCCCTGATGCATATGGTGATAAATTTTATATTGGCCGAAATTTGCCTAATCTTGGTTTGAAGCTTTATGTATCTCTTAATGTTCTTTTTGTTTCCATTCAGCAAGGCATTGAAATAATTAAAAGATCCTACCTCGTTTTCCGCCATCTTGTTACCATTTCGATCTTCACTTCTCTGGTTTGTAGACCATATCATTATATAGAATAAAAAGAAGTATTTCAGAAAGTGGAGTGCCATTGTTACTAAAATTAGGCAAGTGAGTCAACCTTGTATATGGACCGAAATGATTACAACCAGCGAGTCGAACATCTACTACAAAATCCAGAATATACAACCCTAACCAAAAACCCTTTAAGGAAATACATAGAAACCACCAAAAAAGCAATTAAAGAAAATACAGTAGTGCCACATAAGATGAACAATAGTATAATTGTAAACAACCCTAATTTGCCAAAATTATACTGCCTACCTAAGATTCACAAGACAGACAACAGCATGCGACCCATTATTAACAATATAGATGCCCCGACTTACAAACTGGCAAAATGGTTGTTGGAAGAATTTGACAAGTTTGAAAAGTTTGAATCTCTAAGCATAAACAATTCATTTGATTTAGTAAAGAAAATTGAAAACACAATTATAAAAACTGAAGAGGTGATGGTGTCCTTTGATATCAGATCTCTATTCACGAGCATACCAGTAGAAAAAATTCCAAAATTGATGAAAGGCTGGTTATCCAAAAGCAACGTTGCAGATGATAAAATAGAGGAATACATCATATTAACCACCCTATGTATTGAACAAAACAGCTTCACGTTCTCCAGCAAGATCTTCCAACAAACAGCAGGCTTGGCCATGGGTAACCCTCTTTCACCATTACTAGCTAATCTGTTCATGAGTAATTTGGAAACACACATTACTAAAGCCTTTCCACATATTTTCAAATGTTGGCATAGATATGTCGACGATGTGTTTGCGATAGTCCCTAGAAGACTAACCGAGGATGCTATAAAGTTGCTAAACCTACAAGAAAAATCCATAGTTTTCACCATTGAAGTAGAGCAGGATGAATGGCTACCTTTTCTAGATTTGAAAATCATTAGAACACCCACAGGATTACAATTTGGAATATACCGAAAAGCAACACATGTTGACAATTACATTAAATGCAACCCATTCAACCCAGTACAACATCAATATGCAGTATTCCATAGTTTAGTTCACAGATTAATCAACATTCCGCTAACAAAAGCAGAATATGAACAGGAGTACGCTCACATACACCAGGTTGCCGAACTGAACAACTATAACACAAATTTCATCAAAAAACTGATCTATAGACACAAAAGAAACAAATACTTAAAGGACATTACTACGTTAAAAAAACTAGAAAACCCAAACACCAGATATGGAAAATTTACATTTCATCCAAAATACTTCAAAAAATTTGAAAAGATATTTAAGAGCTTCAACATAAAATTAGCCCCTCAAAACAAACACAACATCCGCAACTTACTAAACCACCCTCTAAAAAATAGCACACCGAAAACTCAATTATCAGGCATTTACCAAATGAGTTGCCAGGATTGTGACAAGATATACATTGGTAAGACCAAAAGGAATCTGGGAACAAGAATGAAAGAACACTTCAGAAATATTAAATTCAAACAAATGGACAAGTCGGCCGTATCACATCACTTTTGGTCTGAGAATCACAACATAAAACAAGAAATAGAACTGATCAAACAGTCTGGACAGTCTGGAACTACAGATTTGGGAAAACATATTTATTACGAAAAAACAGGACCTCTTGATGAATTTTGAAATTCCCGCCGTAGATGACGTCATCAAACTTACCAGGACGTTAGATGGCAGCACAACACCAAGCCAGATGCAGACACCGGATGCATCATCAGTCTACCACAGAGCTGACGATAGGGGAGAAGTCCCCAGAAACTAGTCTTCATAAAAAACTTGTAAGTGGAGAAAAGTATATACAAGGTTGACTCACTTGCCTAATTTTAGTAACAATGGCACTCCACTTTCTGAAATACTTCTTTTTATCCTATATTTTGTTATAACTGTTGCTTAATAGACTAACAGCCGTCTTAATATCTGTTGGTGAAATTGGGCATAAGTGTTATAAACAAATTTAATAAGCTCCTATGAGAAGCTTTATGCCTGATTATCTTATTGACATGTAAGGTAATGGTACCCCATGAGAGGCCTGAGGCAGCCTAAATTGGGGCGATGAGTGGTTACGGCACCCATCTATATAGACATCAGCATACAAGGCCTGTGAGGTTGCCAGTACCACGAGGCAGCTGCCTTCACCCCCAGGAATTACCCTGGTACTCATTTCTGTTCAGAAGCTGAGTGAATCCTAGGGCCATAGTGCAACCAGAAGGATTATATCAGGGAATAAATTCCAATGGTACCATCAGGAATCAAAACCCTGACCTCCTGGCTTGCAGTCTAGTACAGTAACCACTAAGCTACCGCGCGCCCCCATTATTGACATGTAGTGTTCAGAAAATAATTATGCTTTTGTTTAACTTAAGACAGGGCAATACAGCAGTAGAAAAAGAAAATCTGGAAAATTAATAAACTTATTGTGTAGAAATGTATTTATTTATTTCAATGTAAAGTTATCACAGACTGAATATTAAAAGGATCTGTTTATCTCAATTATTTTATTACAGACTGAGAAAATGCTATCAACTGCAGAAGAAATTTGTGGTAAATATGTTTGGGGCATTTATGACATATTGGTGCTGCCACCTTCTTTTCCCTTTGGTGGAATGGAAAACCCCTGCCTCACGTTTATGACGCCCACACTCTTGGTAAGGTATTGACAAGGATAGAATATAAGACTTGTGCTAAAGATTAAGTTGAAAATATACCTGTTATGAGTATTCTTTCCTAAGGGCCCAGATTTGGCTGACATTAATTTTAATTACAAGGCCAAGCCTTTAGACTAGTAAATCTGCTGCTGAACAATAAAGACAATTGTCAGGATGTTAAGAGAGAGGAAAAAAAAAAGCATAGTTGAAATAAATGACTTCCTAAAAGATTTGGTAAAGCAAGACAATCTCAATATTCCAAGCACTGAAATAAATAAAATCACAATCTTGTAAATGAATTAGCCTCGGAAATCTTATAGGAATGTTATATTATAAGATAGAAGAAACAATGTTCTCTGCTTAAAGTCAATCAAGAGACGGGACATTTATAAGCATTACTATGCAGGGTTAGGTAGAAACAGTTAAGTGATGAGTATAGGTTGTCTTTCTTTATCTTCAAGTACACAACAGCAACAACAACAACAATAATAATAGTAATAATAATAATTAATAATAATAATTAAAATTAATAATAACAACACAATTTGTACGTTAATTTAAATTATTTTTTTAAATTTTTTTTAATATTTGTAACAATTAATTTATATAAAAGATAACCATAACATTCTATCCAAACAGAAATTCTTATAAATATGTAAAATATGAAGCTGTTAACAGTGAAGCAAACAAATATGTACAAATATAATAATTTGTAACTTTAAAACTTCACTTATCGTATAAGAAATGATGCTACTTTTCTTATAAGTTGAACAGCATCGCGATTTCATGAAACTTCTTCCACATCATCAGCTAGAATCACAAACAAGCTCATCGTCAATGCTACAAATGCTAGATGTCACTATGTTCTTGTTAGTACTACCAAAATCTGAAAATGAAACAAATTTAAAAACAGAATCGACTGCCGGTGTTTCAAAATTCATTATGCAATGTTTATTTTTTAAAATATCTTTTCCCAAACTTTCTTTTTTTTTAAAAAAAAAATGTGTAGATTTTTCAAATAATATAGATGATTAAATTGCAGACATAGATGTTGCTAGTCAAGATTTAAGTGAAAATAATAAATCATTAATTAAATTGAAATGTAGCAAAACATTACAAAATTTGGATAAATACCAACCTAAGAGAAATAATAATAAACATATCATTAAATCATTAAATCAAAAAGATTTAATTTTTTTCTAAAGTGGATAAAGGTAATAGAATTGTAATTTTATATAAGTCTGATAATATTAATAGAGTAGAACTTTTACTTCAAGGTGAAGATTTCATAAAAATCAATGAAGACCCTTTAAAATCTTGCATTTCAAATTTGAATAAAATGCTTAATGAAGTGAAAATTAAATAAAGAAATACATTTAGTAAAAGATAGTAATCCTATTTTACCCAGAATTTATGCTCTTCCTAAAATTCATAAACCTGGAAATAAAATGAGACCTATTGTAAATTGTATAAATTCACCAACTTATAATTTAGCTAAACGGCTACATAAAAATTTAGTAATTTTGATAAATTTGAGAGTTTTAGTATTAAAAATTCTTTTGAATTAGTTAAAAAAGATTGACAGTGTTATATTATCTAAAACTGATAAAATTATTTCTTTTAATGTAACTGCCTTATTGCGTAGTATTCCTAGAGAAGAACTTTTAATTTATTTTAAAAAGTGGTTGAATTAAATAAATTTGCATGAGGATTTAATAGTTGATTTTGTTAAACTTACTAATTTTTATTATTTGAAGCAAAAGGTTAGAAACAGTGATGTATATAACAATTGAAGTAATGAGTTGGTATTCAAACACAACATCACTTAAAATATCCTTACTTGAACAATTGTTTCGGAGACCGGCTCGTCCCCATCATCAGCAACTATCAAACTGGTTGGATCCGTGGTTTCTTGAAGTGAGCTGGTTGTTTGAGGTGACATCTGTTGATTGTGAGATGAACTTCCAAAGAGAGTTTTCAGGCGGCAATTCGAAATTTAACGTATACTGTTTGTTTTTTATAATTAGCAACTTCTCCCAAACATCGAGCTCAGCTGCATTATTGGCTGGCTTTAATAGTTTTATATTTGGTACAATTTCATGATTGGTAGACCAAAAATGGTGGGCTATTGCTGATTTTTCCATTTGTTTGTATTTCACACATCTCATATGTTCCTGTAATCTAATTTGTAAACTTCTTTTGGTTTTTCCTATGTAGAACTTATTACAGTCTGAGCAGTTTATTTTGTATATACCTGATTTCTTGTTTTCAGGTACTGGGTCTTTCAGGTTGTTGCATAATAAGTTTTTTAAACTGAATTTATTTATTGGGGCTAGGGTGATGTTATACTTCTTGAATATCTTGTTGAATTTATGATGTACTTTGGGATGATATGTGAATTTCTTGAAATGTTTCTCGGATTTTGAATCTGTTAGTTTTGTGGTATCCAATATGTGTTTTTGTTTCTTAAATTTCCAAATTTTCTTTTCTAATAATTTTTTACTGTATCCATTAATTGCAGCTATGTTAATCATTTGGTTATATTCTTTGTTGTATTCATTCTGTTTCAATGGGATGTTGATTAGTCTATGTGCTAAACTGTTCAAAACTGCATGTTTGTGGGGTGTCGGGTTGTAGCTATCGTTCTTGATGTAATTGTCTGTTTGTGTTGGCTTCCGGTAGATGCCAAAAGATATGTTATTTAGTTCATGAATTATCTTCAGATCTAGGAAAGGTAGGTAGCCATCTGTTTCTATCTCTATTGTGAACTTTATTGTTTTATTCTGTATGTTCAGTAGTTTTAAGGAATCTTGTATGAATTTGTGTGGAACAATGGCAAAAATATCATCAACATATCTGTACCAGCATTTGAAGATGTATGGGAAGGATGATGTGATATGTGTTTCAAAGTAGCTCATAAAGAGGTTGGCTAGGAAAGGTGAAAGTGGATTGCCCATTGTTAGGCCTGAGGTCTGTTGATAGAATTGACCGTTGAATGTAAAGAAATTTTGATGTATGCATAAATGAGTAAGTTTTGTGAGATCTTCTATTTCTTCGGTTGAAATGTTAGTCTGTCTGAGCCACTTCTTGAGGAGTAACATAAGTTCATCTGTTGGAATACTGGGAAAAAGAGAGGTGACATCAAATGATACTAGTTTGTCTTCTGTATCCAATTGTAAATTTGAGATCTTGTCTACTAAATCTAATGAATTTCTAATGGCTAGGCTGTGGAACTGAGGCAATGATGAAAAAGTATGTACTAGATGTTTGGCTAACTTGTAGGTAGGTGCATCTATGTTGTTGATAATGGGCCTCATTTTATCTCCTGGTTTATGAATTTTTGGCAACGCATAAAGTCTCGGTAATATTGGGTGGTCTGGTTTTACTTTAGATTTCTGTATATCAGATAATATCCGGACTTCATTTAAGGTATCCTCGAATTTTTTCAGACAAAATTTTAGTGGGTCACTTTCCAATTTTTTGAATTCATTACTTTGTAACATGTTTTCTACTCTAGAGATGTAATCTGATCTATTTAGGATTACTATTTGGTTGCCTTTGTCTGCTTTTGTGTATATTACCGGTTTTGATTTGAGGGTCTTGATTACTTGTTTGTAAGGGAAATTATTACTAACATCTTTCTGTATTTCCCGTATGGCTGTTTCACATTCTTTGAGTACGGCAATTTTTTCTTGTTCTTTTAGGTTACCGGAAGCTATTTCTATGTCTGCTATTAATTCATCCGTGTTATTGGAGTAACCTACACATGCTTTTAAACCTTTATTAAGAACCGAAAGTTCTCGTTCGTTGAAAGTTTCTGAAGATAGATTTGTTACGTGAGAAATGCTAGAATTCTCCGGTAATTTTTGGTTTGTCTCTATAGATTTATTTTTTCTTAAGTTTTGTAACTTCCGTTTTTGTCTAAAAGTTTTTGTTTTCATTTTCTTATTAAGGATTTCCAGGAAATTTGTTTTCAAATTGTACCAGAGGATGTATCCAAGATTTTCTGTTAGTTTTAGATTTAGTGCGTATGCTTCTAGGTCAAGTGATTCCAATTTAGCATAGTGTTTATGCTTTTCCAATTGAATGACTTTTTTGTCGGCTGCAAGCTGAGCTTTGCTATTGTTTTTGAATTTTACTATCTTTCTCACGAATTTTGGTGTGACTTTATGGTATAAACATAAATCTAAAAAACGTATGTCGGCAAATGTGTTCCTTCTTTTTATTTCCAATTTCAGGTAAAGTTTTATATCACTCCTAGCCCCATTAAAATTTGAATTAAAAACCGTTATTTCTGGTCTTACCTTCATGTCTGCCATTTTTTTGAAATTCCACGTGGAGAACCAGATCGGAAATGTACCTTTTGATTGACTTGTTGGCCAGATTAATATTATTTGAAGCAAAAGGTTAGAAACAGTGATGTATATAACAATTGAAGTAATGAGTTGGTATTCAAACACAACATCACTTAAAATATCCTTACTTGAACAATTGTTTCGGAGACCGGCTCGTCCCCATCATCAGCAACTATCAAACTGGTTGGATCCGTGGTTTCTTGAAGTGAGCTGGTTGTTTGAGGTGACATCTGTTGATTGTGAGATGAACTTCCAAAGAGAGTTTTCAGGCGGCAATTCGAAATTTAACGTATACTGTTTGTTTTTTATAATTAGCAACTTCTCCCAAACATCGAGCTCAGCTGCATTATTGGCTGGCTTTAATAGTTTTATATTTGGTACAATTTCATGATTGGTAGACCAAAAATGGTGGGCTATTGCTGATTTTTCCATTTGTTTGTATTTCACACATCTCATATGTTCCTGTAATCTAATTTGTAAACTTCTTTTGGTTTTTCCTATGTAGAACTTATTACAGTCTGAGCAGTTTATTTTGTATATACCTGATTTCTTGTTTTCAGGTACTGGGTCTTTCAGGTTGTTGCATAATAAGTTTTTTAAACTGAATTTATTTATTGGGGCTAGGGTGATGTTATACTTCTTGAATATCTTGTTGAATTTATGATGTACTTTGGGATGATATGTGAATTTCTTGAAATGTTTCTCGGATTTTGAATCTGTTAGTTTTGTGGTATCCAATATGTGTTTTTGTTTCTTAAATTTCCAAATTTTCTTTTCTAATAATTTTTTACTGTATCCATTAATTGCAGCTATGTTAATCATTTGGTTATATTCTTTGTTGTATTCATTCTGTTTCAATGGGATGTTGATTAGTCTATGTGCTAAACTGTTCAAAACTGCATGTTTGTGGGGTGTCGGGTTGTAGCTATCGTTCTTGATGTAATTGTCTGTTTGTGTTGGCTTCCGGTAGATGCCAAAAGATATGTTATTTAGTTCATGAATTATCTTCAGATCTAGGAAAGGTAGGTAGCCATCTGTTTCTATCTCTATTGTGAACTTTATTGTTTTATTCTGTATGTTCAGTAGTTTTAAGGAATCTTGTATGAATTTGTGTGGAACAATGGCAAAAATATCATCAACATATCTGTACCAGCATTTGAAGATGTATGGGAAGGATGATGTGATATGTGTTTCAAAGTAGCTCATAAAGAGGTTGGCTAGGAAAGGTGAAAGTGGATTGCCCATTGTTAGGCCTGAGGTCTGTTGATAGAATTGACCGTTGAATGTAAAGAAATTTTGATGTATGCATAAATGAGTAAGTTTTGTGAGATCTTCTATTTCTTCGGTTGAAATGTTAGTCTGTCTGAGCCACTTCTTGAGGAGTAACATAAGTTCATCTGTTGGAATACTGGGAAAAAGAGAGGTGACATCAAATGATACTAGTTTGTCTTCTGTATCCAATTGTAAATTTGAGATCTTGTCTACTAAATCTAATGAATTTCTAATGGCTAGGCTGTGGAACTGAGGCAATGATGAAAAAGTATGTACTAGATGTTTGGCTAACTTGTAGGTAGGTGCATCTATGTTGTTGATAATGGGCCTCATTTTATCTCCTGGTTTATGAATTTTTGGCAACGCATAAAGTCTCGGTAATATTGGGTGGTCTGGTTTTACTTTAGATTTCTGTATATCAGATAATATCCGGACTTCATTTAAGGTATCCTCGAATTTTTTCAGACAAAATTTTAGTGGGTCACTTTCCAATTTTTTGAATTCATTACTTTGTAACATGTTTTCTACTCTAGAGATGTAATCTGATCTATTTAGGATTACTATTTGGTTGCCTTTGTCTGCTTTTGTGTATATTACCGGTTTTGATTTGAGGGTCTTGATTACTTGTTTGTAAGGGAAATTATTACTAACATCTTTCTGTATTTCCCGTATGGCTGTTTCACATTCTTTGCGTACGGCAATTTTTTCTTGTTCTTTTAGGTTACCGGAAGCTATTTCTATGTCTGCTATTAATTCATCCGTGTTATTGGAGTAACCTACACATGCTTTTAAACCTTTATTAAGAACCGAAAGTTCTCGTTCGTTGAAAGTTTCTGAAGATAGATTTGTTACGTGAGAAATGCTAGAATTCTCCGGTAATTTTTGGTTTGTCTCTATAGATTTATTTTTTCTTAAGTTTTGTAACTTCCGTTTTTGTCTAAAAGTTTTTGTTTTCATTTTCTTATTAAGGATTTCCAGGAAATTTGTTTTCAAATTGTACCAGAGGATGTATCCAAGATTTTCTGTTAGTTTTAGATTTAGTGCGTATGCTTCTAGGTCAAGTGATTCCAATTTAGCATAGTGTTTATGCTTTTCCAATTGAATGACTTTTTTGTCGGCTGCAAGCTGAGCTTTGCTATTGTTTTTGAATTTTACTATCTTTCTCACGAATTTTGGTGTGACTTTATGGTATAAACATAAATCTAAAAAACGTATGTCGGCAAATGTGTTCCTTCTTTTTATTTCCAATTTCAGGTAAAGTTTTATATCACTCCTAGCCCCATTAAAATTTGAATTAAAAACCGTTATTTCTGGTCTTACCTTCATGTCTGCCATTTTTTTGAAATTCCACGTGGAGAACCAGATCGGAAATGTACCTTTTGATTGACTTGTTGGCCAGATTAATATTATTTGAAGCAAAAGGTTAGAAACAGTGATGTATATAACAATTGAAGTAATGAGTTGGTATTCAAACACAACATCACTTAAAATATCCTTACTTGAACAATTGTTTCGGAGACCGGCTCGTCCCCATCATCAGCAACTATCAAACTGGTTGGATCCGTGGTTTCTTGAAGTGAGCTGGTTGTTTGAGGTGACATCTGTTGATTGTGAGATGAACTTCCAAAGAGAGTTTTCAGGCGGCAATTCGAAATTTAACGTATACTGTTTGTTTTTTATAATTAGCAACTTCTCCCAAACATCGAGCTCAGCTGCATTATTGGCTGGCTTTAATAGTTTTATATTTGGTACAATTTCATGATTGGTAGACCAAAAATGGTGGGCTATTGCTGATTTTTCCATTTGTTTGTATTTCACACATCTCATATGTTCCTGTAATCTAATTTGTAAACTTCTTTTGGTTTTTCCTATGTAGAACTTATTACAGTCTGAGCAGTTTATTTTGTATATACCTGATTTCTTGTTTTCAGGTACTGGGTCTTTCAGGTTGTTGCATAATAAGTTTTTTAAACTGAATTTATTTATTGGGGCTAGGGTGATGTTATACTTCTTGAATATCTTGTTGAATTTATGATGTACTTTGGGATGATATGTGAATTTCTTGAAATGTTTCTCGGATTTTGAATCTGTTAGTTTTGTGGTATCCAATATGTGTTTTTGTTTCTTAAATTTCCAAATTTTCTTTTCTAATAATTTTTTTACTGTATCCATTAATTGCAGCTATGTTAATCATTTGGTTATATTCTTTGTTGTATTCATTCTGTTTCAATGGGATGTTGATTAGTCTATGTGCTAAACTGTTCAAAACTGCATGTTTGTGGGGTGTCGGGTTGTAGCTATCCTCTGGTACAATTTGAAAACAAATTTCCTGGAAATCCTTAATAAGAAAATGAAAACAAAAACTTTTAGACAAAAACGGAAGTTACAAAACTTAAGAAAAAATAAATCTATAGAGACAAACCAAAAATTACCGGAGAATTCTAGCATTTCTCACGTAACAAATCTATCTTCAGAAACTTTCAACGAACGAGAACTTTCGGTTCTTAATAAAGGTTTAAAAGCATGTGTAGGTTACTCCAATAACACGGATGAATTAATAGCAGACATAGAAATAGCTTCCGGTAACCTAAAAGAACAAGAAAAAATTGCCGTACGCAAAGAATGTGAAACAGCCATACGGGAAATACAGAAAGATGTTAGTAATAATTTCCCTTACAAACAAGTAATCAAGACCCTCAAATCAAAACCGGTAATATACACAAAAGCAGACAAAGGCAACCAAATAGTAATCCTAAATAGATCAGATTACATCTCTAGAGTAGAAAACATGTTACAAAGTAATGAATTCAAAAAATTGGAAAGTGACCCACTAAAATTTTGTCTGAAAAAATTCGAGGATACCTTAAATGAAGTCCGGATATTATCTGATATACAGAAATCTAAAGTAAAACCAGACCACCCAATATTACCGAGACTTTATGCGTTGCCAAAAATTCATAAACCAGGAGATAAAATGAGGCCCATTATCAACAACATAGATGCACCTACCTACAAGTTAGCCAAACATCTAGTACATACTTTTTCATCATTGCCTCAGTTCCACAGCCTAGCCATTAGAAATTCATTAGATTTAGTAGACAAGATCTCAAATTTACAATTGGATACAGAAGACAAACTAGTATCATTTGATGTCACCTCTCTTTTTCCCAGTATTCCAACAGATGAACTTATGTTACTCCTCAAGAAGTGGCTCAGACAGACTAACATTTCAACCGAAGAAATAGAAGATCTCACAAAACTTACTCATTTATGCATACATCAAAATTTCTTTACATTCAACGGTCAATTCTATCAACAGACCTCAGGCCTAACAATGGGCAATCCACTTTCACCTTTCCTAGCCAACCTCTTTATGAGCTACTTTGAAACACATATCACATCATCCTTCCCATACATCTTCAAATGCTGGTACAGATATGTTGATGATATTTTTGCCATTGTTCCACACAAATTCATACAAGATTCCTTAAAACTACTGAACATACAGAATAAAACAATAAAGTTCACAATAGAGATAGAAACAGATGGCTACCTACCTTTCCTAGATCTGAAGATAATTCATGAACTAAATAACATATCTTTTGGCATCTACCGGAAGCCAACACAAACAGACAATTACATCAAGAACGATAGCTACAACCCGACACCCCACAAACATGCAGTTTTGAACAGTTTAGCACATAGACTAATCAACATCCCATTGAAACAGAATGAATACAACAAAGAATATAACCAAATGATTAACATAGCTGCAATTAATGGATACAGTAAAAAATTATTAGAAAAGAAAATTTGGAAATTTAAGAAACAAAAACACATATTGGATACCACAAAACTAACAGATTCAAAATCCGAGAAACATTTCAAGAAATTCACATATCATCCCAAAGTACATCATAAATTCAACAAGATATTCAAGAAGTATAACATCACCCTAGCCCCAATAAATAAATTCAGTTTAAAAAACTTATTATGCAACAACCTGAAAGACCCAGTACCTGAAAACAAGAAATCAGGTATATACAAAATAAACTGCTCAGACTGTAATAAGTTCTACATAGGAAAAACCAAAAGAAGTTTACAAATTAGATTACAGGAACATATGAGATGTGTGAAATACAAACAAATGGAAAAATCAGCAATAGCCCACCATTTTTGGTCTACCAATCATGAAATTGTACCAAATATAAAACTATTAAAGCCAGCCAATAATGCAGCTGAGCTCGATGTTTGGGAGAAGTTGCTAATTATAAAAAACAAACAGTATACGTTAAATTTCGAATTGCCGCCTGAAAACTCTCTTTGGAAGTTCATCTCACAATCAACAGATGTCACCTCAAACAACCAGCTCACTTCAAGAAACCACGGATCCAACCAGTTTGATAGTTGCTGATGATGGGGACGAGCCGGTCTCCGAAACAATTGTTCAAGTAAGGATATTTTAAGTGATGTTGTGTTTGAATACCAACTCATTACTTCAATTGTTATATACATCACTGTTTCTAACCTTTTGCTTCAAATAATATTAATCTGGCCAACAAGTCAATCAAAAGGTACATTTCCGATCTGGTTCTCCACGTGGAATTTCAAAAAAATGGCAGACATGAAGGTAAGACCAGAAATAACGGTTTTTAATTCAAATTTTAATGGGGCTAGGAGTGATATAAAACTTTACCTGAAATTGGAAATAAAAAGAAGGAACACATTTGCCGACATACGTTTTTTAGATTTATGTTTATACCATAAAGTCACACCAAAATTCGTGAGAAAGATAGTAAAATTCAAAAACAATAGCAAAGCTCAGCTTGCAGCCGACAAAAAAGTCATTCAATTGGAAAAGCATAAACACTATGCTAAATTGGAATCACTTGACCTAGAAGCATACGCACTAAATCTAAAACTAACAGAAAATCTTGGATACATCCTCTGGTACAATTTGAAAACAAATTTCCTGGAAATCCTTAATAAGAAAATGAAAACAAAAACTTTTAGACAAAAACGGAAGTTACAAAACTTAAGAAAAAATAAATCTATAGAGACAAACCAAAAATTACCGGAGAATTCTAGCATTTCTCACGTAACAAATCTATCTTCAGAAACTTTCAACGAACGAGAACTTTCGGTTCTTAATAAAGGTTTAAAAGCATGTGTAGGTTACTCCAATAACACGGATGAATTAATAGCAGACATAGAAATAGCTTCCGGTAACCTAAAAGAACAAGAAAAAATTGCCGTACTCAAAGAATGTGAAACAGCCATACGGGAAATACAGAAAGATGTTAGTAATAATTTCCCTTACAAACAAGTAATCAAGACCCTCAAATCAAAACCGGTAATATACACAAAAGCAGACAAAGGCAACCAAATAGTAATCCTAAATAGATCAGATTACATCTCTAGAGTAGAAAACATGTTACAAAGTAATGAATTCAAAAAATTGGAAAGTGACCCACTAAAATTTTGTCTGAAAAAATTCGAGGATACCTTAAATGAAGTCCGGATATTATCTGATATACAGAAATCTAAAGTAAAACCAGACCACCCAATATTACCGAGACTTTATGCGTTGCCAAAAATTCATAAACCAGGAGATAAAATGAGGCCCATTATCAACAACATAGATGCACCTACCTACAAGTTAGCCAAACATCTAGTACATACTTTTTCATCATTGCCTCAGTTCCACAGCCTAGCCATTAGAAATTCATTAGATTTAGTAGACAAGATCTCAAATTTACAATTGGATACAGAAGACAAACTAGTATCATTTGATGTCACCTCTCTTTTTCCCAGTATTCCAACAGATGAACTTATGTTACTCCTCAAGAAGTGGCTCAGACAGACTAACATTTCAACCGAAGAAATAGAAGATCTCACAAAACTTACTCATTTATGCATACATCAAAATTTCTTTACATTCAACGGTCAATTCTATCAACAGACCTCAGGCCTAACAATGGGCAATCCACTTTCACCTTTCCTAGCCAACCTCTTTATGAGCTACTTTGAAACACATATCACATCATCCTTCCCATACATCTTCAAATGCTGGTACAGATATGTTGATGATATTTTTGCCATTGTTCCACACAAATTCATACAAGATTCCTTAAAACTACTGAACATACAGAATAAAACAATAAAGTTCACAATAGAGATAGAAACAGATGGCTACCTACCTTTCCTAGATCTGAAGATAATTCATGAACTAAATAACATATCTTTTGGCATCTACCGGAAGCCAACACAAACAGACAATTACATCAAGAACGATAGCTACAACCCGACACCCCACAAACATGCAGTTTTGAACAGTTTAGCACATAGACTAATCAACATCCCATTGAAACAGAATGAATACAACAAAGAATATAACCAAATGATTAACATAGCTGCAATTAATGGATACAGTAAAAAAATTATTAGAAAAGAAAATTTGGAAATTTAAGAAACAAAAACACATATTGGATACCACAAAACTAACAGATTCAAAATCCGAGAAACATTTCAAGAAATTCACATATCATCCCAAAGTACATCATAAATTCAACAAGATATTCAAGAAGTATAACATCACCCTAGCCCCAATAAATAAATTCAGTTTAAAAAACTTATTATGCAACAACCTGAAAGACCCAGTACCTGAAAACAAGAAATCAGGTATATACAAAATAAACTGCTCAGACTGTAATAAGTTCTACATAGGAAAAACCAAAAGAAGTTTACAAATTAGATTACAGGAACATATGAGATGTGTGAAATACAAACAAATGGAAAAATCAGCAATAGCCCACCATTTTTGGTCTACCAATCATGAAATTGTACCAAATATAAAACTATTAAAGCCAGCCAATAATGCAGCTGAGCTCGATGTTTGGGAGAAGTTGCTAATTATAAAAAACAAACAGTATACGTTAAATTTCGAATTGCCGCCTGAAAACTCTCTTTGGAAGTTCATCTCACAATCAACAGATGTCACCTCAAACAACCAGCTCACTTCAAGAAACCACGGATCCAACCAGTTTGATAGTTGCTGATGATGGGGACGAGCCGGTCTCCGAAACAATTGTTCAAGTAAGGATATTTTAAGTGATGTTGTGTTTGAATACCAACTCATTACTTCAATTGTTATATACATCACTGTTTCTAACCTTTTGCTTCAAATAATATTAATCTGGCCAACAAGTCAATCAAAAGGTACATTTCCGATCTGGTTCTCCACGTGGAATTTCAAAAAAATGGCAGACATGAAGGTAAGACCAGAAATAACGGTTTTTAATTCAAATTTTAATGGGGCTAGGAGTGATATAAAACTTTACCTGAAATTGGAAATAAAAAGAAGGAACACATTTGCCGACATACGTTTTTTAGATTTATGTTTATACCATAAAGTCACACCAAAATTCGTGAGAAAGATAGTAAAATTCAAAAACAATAGCAAAGCTCAGCTTGCAGCCGACAAAAAAGTCATTCAATTGGAAAAGCATAAACACTATGCTAAATTGGAATCACTTGACCTAGAAGCATACGCACTAAATCTAAAACTAACAGAAAATCTTGGATACATCCTCTGGTACAATTTGAAAACAAATTTCCTGGAAATCCTTAATAAGAAAATGAAAATAAAAACTTTTAGACAAAAACGGAAGTTACAAAACTTAAGAAAAAATAAATCTATAGAGACAAACCAAAAATTACCGGAGAATTCTAGCATTTCTCACGTAACAAATCTATCTTCAGAAACTTTCAACGAACGAGAACTTTCGGTTCTTAATAAAGGTTTAAAAGCATGTGTAGGTTACTCCAATAACACGGATGAATTAATAGCAGACATAGAAATAGCTTCCGGTAACCTAAAAGAACAAGAAAAAATTGCCGTACGCAAAGAATGTGAAACAGCCATACGGGAAATACAGAAAGATGTTAGTAATAATTTCCCTTACAAACAAGTAATCAAGACCCTCAAATCAAAACCGGTAATATACACAAAAGCAGACAAAGGCAACCAAATAGTAATCCTAAATAGATCAGATTACATCTCTAGAGTAGAAAACATGTTACAAAGTAATGAATTCAAAAAATTGGAAAGTGACCCACTAAAATTTTGTCTGAAAAAATTCGAGGATACCTTAAATGAAGTCCGGATATTATCTGATATACAGAAATCTAAAGTAAAACCAGACCACCCAATATTACCGAGACTTTATGCGTTGCCAAAAATTCATAAACCAGGAGATAAAATGAGGCCCATTATCAACAACATAGATGCACCTACCTACAAGTTAGCCAAACATCTAGTACATACTTTTTCATCATTGCCTCAGTTCCACAGCCTAGCCATTAGAAATTCATTAGATTTAGTAGACAAGATCTCAAATTTACAATTGGATACAGAAGACAAACTAGTATCATTTGATGTCACCTCTCTTTTTCCCAGTATTCCAACAGATGAACTTATGTTACTCCTCAAGAAGTGGCTCAGACAGACTAACATTTCAACCGAAGAAATAGAAGATCTCACAAAACTTACTCATTTATGCATACATCAAAATTTCTTTACATTCAACGGTCAATTCTATCAACAGACCTCAGGCCTAACAATGGGCAATCCACTTTCACCTTTCCTAGCCAACCTCTTTATGAGCTACTTTGAAACACATATCACATCATCCTTCCCATACATCTTCAAATGCTGGTACAGATATGTTGATGATATTTTTGCCATTGTTCCACACAAATTCATACAAGATTCCTTAAAACTACTGAACATACAGAATAAAACAATAAAGTTCACAATAGAGATAGAAACAGATGGCTACCTACCTTTCCTAGATCTGAAGATAATTCATGAACTAAATAACATATCTTTTGGCATCTACCGGAAGCCAACACAAACAGACAATTACATCAAGAACGATAGCTACAACCCGACACCCCACAAACATGCAGTTTTGAACAGTTTAGCACATAGACTAATCAACATCCCATTGAAACAGAATGAATACAACAAAGAATATAACCAAATGATTAACATAGCTGCAATTAATGGATACAGTAAAAAATTATTAGAAAAGAAAATTTGGAAATTTAAGAAACAAAAACACATATTGGATACCACAAAACTAACAGATTCAAAATCCGAGAAACATTTCAAGAAATTCACATATCATCCCAAAGTACATCATAAATTCAACAAGATATTCAAGAAGTATAACATCACCCTAGCCCCAATAAATAAATTCAGTTTAAAAAACTTATTATGCAACAACCTGAAAGACCCAGTACCTGAAAACAAGAAATCAGGTATATACAAAATAAACTGCTCAGACTGTAATAAGTTCTACATAGGAAAAACCAAAAGAAGTTTACAAATTAGATTACAGGAACATATGAGATGTGTGAAATACAAACAAATGGAAAAATCAGCAATAGCCCACCATTTTTGGTCTACCAATCATGAAATTGTACCAAATATAAAACTATTAAAGCCAGCCAATAATGCAGCTGAGCTCGATGTTTGGGAGAAGTTGCTAATTATAAAAAACAAACAGTATACGTTAAATTTCGAATTGCCGCCTGAAAACTCTCTTTGGAAGTTCATCTCACAATCAACAGATGTCACCTCAAACAACCAGCTCACTTCAAGAAACCACGGATCCAACCAGTTTGATAGTTGCTGATGATGGGGACGAGCCGGTCTCCGAAACAATTGTTCAAGTAAGGATATTTTAAGTGATGTTGTGTTTGAATACCAACTCATTACTTCAATTACTAATTTTTGTTTAGATCAAAATTTTTTTCACTTTTAATGGTGAAATTTTTCAATAAACTTCTGGCTTAGCAATTAGTAATCCTCTTTCACCTTTTCTTGCTGATCTTTTTATGGGTTTTTTCAAAATGCAAGTCATTAAAGCATTCCCTTTAATTTTTAAAGCCTGGTATAGATATGTTGATGATATTTGTGCTATTGTTCCTGATAAACACATAAATGATGCTTTAAAATTACTAAATTTGCAAGAAAAAGCTATAAAATTCACATTATAGACTGAAATTAATGGATTTCTTCCTTTTCTAGATCTAAAGATAATAAATAATAATTAATTAAACTTTGTCATTTATAGGAAGTCTACTCATATAGATGATTACATTAAAAAAAAGTTTTAACCCTTTTTCACATAAATTGGCTGTTTTCAATAGTTTGATTTATAGATTAATAAATATACCCCGAATAAAGAGGAATTTAATAAAGAACATAAACATATTAATACTGCTTTAATTAAGTTTTAATAACGACTTCATGCATTAAAAAATTGAAAAATGTAAATATAAAAAAACTGTTAATGATATTTCTACCTTTAAAAAAGTAAAAGACAATTCTTGGGTTAATAAACATTTTCAAGCATTTTTTAAAGAGTTTGGTATAACATGAGTTCCTCAAAATATAGTATTAAAAATTTATTACAGTTCTCTAAAAAAAAGGTAAAATTCCTAATAATAAATAATCTGGTATTTATCAATTTAATTGTTTCCATTGTGATAAAGTTTATATTGGAAAGACAAAACATAATTTGGAAACCAGAACAAAAGAACGTTTTTGTAACATTAAGTACAAACAGACTGATAAATTGGCCGTAGCAGATCATTTTTGGTCATTTAATTAAATGGTCCAATAAATTTTATGGTTTGGAAAAACATATTTCTTTTAAAAAAATAAACATTGCGTAATGAATTTTGAAATACCCGCATCAATTCTGTTTTTAAATTTGTTTCATTTTCAGATTTTGGTAGTACTAACAAGAACATAGTGACTTCTAGTGTTTGCAGCATTGACGACGAGCTTGTTTGTGATTCTAGCTGATGATGTGGAAGAAGTTTCACGAAATCATGATGCTGTTCAATTTATAAGAAAAGTAACTTCATTTCTTATAAGTGAAATTTTAAAGTTACAAATTATTATTCTTGTATATAGAAATTCTTATGTCTGTACAGAAACTTTCATAAGTAAGACATGATGCAAATAAAACTAAAGTAACACATATTTTAAATATTCGGACAGGTGAGATTTAATATTTAGAAAGGAATGTTTACAAAAAGGAATTACATTTTAAGCCATAATTGTACAGTTGTGAATTTGACAAAAGTTTAAATTGCAGGATGTTATTTAGTTTTTTTTTTTTTTTTTTTTAATTGAAGGTTAGTTTGTTTAATTTGGTTTGTTTCCTACAAAATGTTTGGTTGCTATGTGAACAGTTCAATTGTTGGTTTAACAAATTCCTCCACAGTTACAAAACTGCTGTAATCAATAAAATTCTAATTATTTAATAAGGTGCTCAAAATCCTCTCCACTTACAATATGGTAGTGACTATGTCAGAGCATCAACTCTTATTGAATATTTTCAACACTGTTGGTGATATATTTCTACATTTCTTCCACATCCTTTTTTTTAAATCCTCCGTATTAGCAGGTCATGACAAAAAGAGGTAATCAAATGTAGAGGTCTGTTCCCCATCAACTGAATCTGTAAAAAAGAAATGGAAATTGTTCATGTAACTAAATAAGTTATTTATCTTTTGGAAATAATAATGATGATGATGATGATGATGAGGATGATCATCATCATCATCATCATCATCATCATCATCATCATCATCATCATCATCATCATCATGTAATTTATTCAGTAAGTTAAATAGACATTGATTTTGGACACATCAAAATTCATATAAAATTGACATAGAAGAATATATGCATATTAGTTTATAATTTATTTAGATTACATGCACATATATTCTTCAAAAACTGTTTTAATTATGTTAGAATCCTGTTTTCAAAACATTTGCCAAATGTTTACCAAGGCTTTGACTTTAACAGCATATTGTGCAGTTCAACCCTCTGCTATTGATATCCTTATCATATGTGTATTTACTAGTATTACAGCTATGATAATGATCATTGTTTCTTGTGTTATACCTATGAATTTGTTTGAGAAAACTATTTGTAGTTGGTTTTTAACACTTTGCCACATTTTTATATTATCGAAGGATTAGTTTTGGAAGCTAATCCGACTGCTTCACTGACCTAATTTTGCCTCTTCCCTCACTGCACCACACTTTTCTTCTGCCCCTTCTCTTCTCTTAGCCTCTTTCTCCTCAGTTGGCTTCCCCTGTTTCAGCTAATTGTGTGCTTCTTTGTCCGGCTGTAAATTGCAATGATTTTTGCTTTTGTATTTATGGTCAGACAAATAAATAAATGACGTTCCAATGTGCAAAGTCAGTTTTCCAATTTGCTATCGATATGGTCATCAATATGCATTCCTATTCTAGTTACTGGGTATTGCATACCAAAGTATTACTCTGAACAAATAGCTTGAGCTTTGTTTATATGCTGTAATAGCAGAAACTGTGTTGTGATGGCTGGCTATAGGCTGCATATTAAATTGCTAATCTAGTTGTGAACTGTTGTGTGAATGCACAAGTATCACAGTGCAGTGTAGCGTCCCATCTCTAAGTAGGTGTCTCTAATAATAATTTTCAAACATGGAAGTTTTAAAAAAAGTCACCTCAGATGGTTGTAAACTACAAAGCAGAAGGATTATTCAGAATGCTTTCTGGTTCAGCGCGGAGGAAAAGTAAAGCAGTCTATTGTAGTTCTTCTTTTGCACAGTAGTGGCTAAAATGGCTATGGCAGTAGAAAAAAGTGATCAGAAAAAGAAGTTTCAAATGGACGATTTCCAAATGCGTCGGTTGCACAACTTTCTTAGACTATTATGAAGTGCTTAAAGAAATTACAACAGTGAAGAAGTTATTCTATGCAGTGAATGAGAAAATTAATTTTGGTTGTGGACAGAAAACATTCTGACGAATATTAAAGGAAATGGGATTTAGTTTCAGTAAATGTAAAAACATGCAACAGATTGAAATTTAACTGTATTGGAACACCACAGTGAGGCAAAATAATTATTAAATTATAGATGAGTCATATTTATTACACATCAGCTTCACTTACTTCACAAACGTAAGTGCAGCTGATGTTTAATAAATACGACTCATCTATAATTTAATAAATACATGTAACAGATTTTAATGGAATGCCAGGATATAGATTGCCGCCTTATCACTGCGATTTAAACCACAGTGAAATGATATGGAATATTATGAAGCAAAAAATAGCAGAAATATGTTCTATGACTTTATACGGACTTAAAAGACTAACCAGACAATGTTTGAAGAAGATTTGAAAAGTGCATGCATCAAAATGATGTCCATAGAATAAGAATCCTGGCATAGAAATGCCTTGATGGAAGAAGAAATAGAAAGAACAGTAGTAATGTGGGTGTGGATGTCAGTGATGAAGAAAAAGCAAATACTCTAATCAGTTTTATGGATTCTGGAGATAACAACGGTAGTTCTAGAAACATAACAACTGATATCCATCCTTTAGATGACCTTGCCACAGATACAGCAAGTGAAACATAGCAAGAATCAGAATTTTCGGGTCAGAATTAAGTAAGTAAATTTTGTTCTGCTCCTTAGCACAGCACAGTTCGTGCCTTCAATAATGTACATATTTTTAGTGACATGCTGTCCTCCTCTCCACCCCTCTGATAAACAACCGTGTGGTGTAAACAGATAACAGCGCCTCCACTCGAGATATCTTCCAAAATGTCTGGGTAATATTGTATGCTGTTTTGCTTCCTGTTCTTGTTTCTGTTCTGATTTCCATTCTCGGGTTATTGTGAACTAACCTTTACAGTAAGAGTACACATTATTTGTAATTATGAAATACACAGAACTGTTCACTATATATTCTTATAATTATCTCTTAATACATTTTCTTGTTTGGTTCTTCTATTTGTTGATTTATTAAACTGGTGCATTGCAGTAACATAATCTGTCATAAATATTAAAAGTAGAAGCATTATTAACAGTGAAGTATTCTTCATTTTTGAGTTTGATTTATGAGTCACTATGTTTACACTCAAACTTCACTTACTTGTTGTTGTATAATTGAAACGTTTTCAAGATCATTCGATCTCATCCTCAGCTGTTTGGTGACTAAATGAACATTCCTCTTCTTCCACTACTACGGAGCTCTGGTCACTCTGCCATCTGGTGTTAGGGGAACTAAGTTTTAATACTTCATTTAATGCCGGGATTTCAAAATTTATAACTTTATCACGGTTTTTGTTTATGAATATTTTTTCCCAAATATCCAATTCTATGGGTGTACTTAAAGATTTTAACAGTTTAATGTTGTGGCCAATGTTGTGGTTTTCTGTCCAAAAATGGTGTGAAACTGCAGATTTTTCTGTTTGTTTCAACTTAATGTTCAACTTGTTAACCAGGCAAAAAGAACACCAGAAAAATCTGCAGTTTCACACCATTTTTGGACTGAAAACCACAACATTAGCCACAACATTAAACTGTTAAAATCTTTAAGTACACCCATAGAATTGGATATTTGGGAAAAAATATTCATAACCAAAAACCGTGATAAAGTTATAAATTTTGAAATCCCGGCATTAAATGAAGTATTAAAACTTAGTTCCCCTAACACCAGATGGCAGAGTGATCGGAGCTCCGTAGTAGTGGAAGAAGAGGAATGTTCATTTAGTCACCAAACAGCTGAGGATGAGATCGAATGATCTTGAAAACGTTTCAATTATACAACAACAAGTAAGTGAAGTTTGAGTGTAAACATAGTGACTCATAAATCAAACTCAAAAACATAATCTGTATTCATTGCCCTTATGCTAAAAACTTCAGTGCAAAAGCTAGGCTAAAATCTTACCCATCTCTTTGATATCTAATAATTCCTGCTGAGTTAACGATCCTTCACGCACCGCTTTCACTGTGTGTGGTCTGCAAGCGATGCTGACTGCTGTGTCCGCCATGCAAGTAACGGGAAGTCTGCAGTAAATATAGGTGGTTTGTCATATAAGTTATTTCTAACATATATAACATAGACACTTAAAAGTAAATTACTCACATGTATTTAGCTAGGCAATGGAACTGCCCTCACAACATTCCAAAAATTTACGAAGTAACCATTTTCCATTGTGTAAGGACTATGATACAATGAAGCACAAAATTAATATAATTTTGAGTTCAACTAATACTCAATGCTCCACTTATTGCTAGTATTTACCTAGAATGCGTTTCGTTAGGATCTTCCTAACATCTTCAGCTGTTGTCGACTAATGGACGTCGGTTCGGTGAGCTCCTTGGAGGTGATAGGTACGTCTCTGTCGGTATCTTGATGAACTTAAAATTTGGGTTTTCTTCATTTTAACCCCATGTAATTTTTATCTCT
Organism: Mantis religiosa; assembly: GCA_030765055.1. Taxonomy (NCBI): domain Eukaryota; kingdom Metazoa; phylum Arthropoda; class Insecta; order Mantodea; family Mantidae; genus Mantis; species Mantis religiosa. The sequence continues at coordinate 363,680,211 of CM060950.1, forward strand.
GGGGAACCATTAAAATAGAAAGTGTACAAAACCAGTTCACACACTTTAGATAAGCTTAAAAATGATGTTAGTCAAGACATTAATGCCACTTCTTTGAGGGAATTGCAGAGCGTAATTAGCATGTTTCTAAGCAGGTGTCTTAAATGCTTGAACAACAAAGGGAGGCACTTCCGTCTCCTTTCTTAATATACATGAGGAATTTAATTTTTTAAGTTTTTTCTGTTATATATGTTAGAAATAACTTGTTCAACAAACTGTACTATATTTCCTGGGGACTTGTGTCACCTACACAGTCGACACAGCAGCCAGCATTGCCAGCAGGTCAAATGCCGCAAACATACAGAGGCCAACATAAGTATTGGAACGTAAACATATTTATTACTTATATTATTTTAAAGCTACGCAGAATAGGCATATGTAAATACAGCTGATACAAAATAAACTTGAGTCTTCCATTAAACATATAAACTTTACAAATAGCAACTGAAACTAATTTTCACTACAAGGAGAAATAAAACGGTTACTTTACATCTGGACATAAGTATTCGAACAGAGAACAGCTAGTATTTATTATTTGAAGCAAAAGGTTAGAAACAGTGATGTATATAACAATTGAAGTAGTATTTAGTTATCATCCCCTTTCTTTGAATTACTGCTGATAATTGTTTGGGCATTGTCTGTATGTGTTGTTTAGTGAATGCAGAGTCCATATTTCTCCACTCTGAAGAAGTTCTTTCAGATTGCCCTTGCTTCTGATATGATGCTTTCTCACACGCTCCTCGAGTTCCTTCCAGATGTTCTCTATAGGATTTAAATCTGGAAATTGGGGCGGTGTCTTCAAAGTGTGAGGAGTGTTGTACATGATCCAAAGCCTTAAAATTTCAGCAGTAGGCTTCGGATAATTTTCCTGCTGGAAGTAATAATTATCCCCTAATCCCAGCTTCTCTGCACTCTTTTTAAGATTGTTTTCAAGAATCCTCTTTTATTCAAATTTGTCCATGATCGCATCTATGAACACCAGTTCCCCAAAGCCAGATGAAGCTATACAGCCCCATACTATCACACTACTGCCACCATGTTTCACTCTACCTACTATGTTCTTAGGTTCCCATTCTGTATTTGGCAATCTCCACACTTTAAGACATCCATCACTCTTGTATAAGCAGAATTTGCTCTCGTCCAACCAGAGAACCTTATCCCAGAATTCTGTTGGTTTCACCACATACTGTTTAGCAAATTCCATACGCTTTTTCTTATTCACCTTATTAATATATGGTTTCTTCCTAGGTATGCGGGCATTATACCCAGTACTATTTAAAACCCATTCAACTGATCTGGTGTGAACCACAGTGCCAGAATATTGCTCAAGGCATCCTCTAATCTCAGATGCAGTGACTCTTGGATTCTGCTTCACAATTTTTATTATTTGTCTCCTGTCTGTGGTGGTGAGTTTAGAAGGAACACCATTTCTAGGTTTATTTACAACGTATTTGTCTGTTTGAAGCACTGAATAATGCAGAACACTATAGTTTTGCTTCTGTTAATGGTATTGGCAATTTCAGAGAGATTTGTTTTGTTTGTATATGTTTACCATGATATTCCTCTCTACCACCCTTGTCTCCTCACCTTTACATTCCATATTACCTGTGGCTTCACAATCGGCTGAATAACTTTGAGCACACTGTCTCGAGACATAGGATAAACACAACTGCTATGTGGTAGGGTCACATAGGATACGTCCAACCACCTTTCTCTCTGTTCGATTGGGTACGTTCGAGTACTTATGTCCTCCAATAAGAGGGACAATAGAATAAATACATTACAGATTGTGTAATAAATACATGCAAAGTGATATTTTAAATATTTTTTCCGAGACACAAAAGGTGTCTAGAACCTACAGGAGAAAAAGATAAAAAACTTTTTAAAAAATTCACCTTCCATCCATCAGCCTATAATAAATTCCAAAAAATCTTCTCAAAACACAACATAACTCTTGCACCTCAAAATAGGTTTAACATCAGAAATTTGTTAAAAGGCCCTCACAAAAATTCAATCACTACCAAAGAAAAACCAGGAATCTACGAGATCAAATGTGAAACACCCTAAAATTTATATAGGAAAAACAAAAAGAAATATTAACATCAGAACATATAAGAAGCATTAAAAATGGTGAAACAGAAAAATCAGCAGTGGCTTTTCATTTTTTGAATACTAGACATGACATCAACTTGGAAACATCTCTAATAAAATATGTTAATCACCCCATAGACCTTTCCGTATGGAAAAAATCTTCATTAACAAAACCCGTCATAGAGTCGTGAATTTTGAAACTCCACCACCGGACATCTTTGACAAGTACATCACGCCATCTATTGACAATACGGAGAAAGAGGAAACCACTACAACTTGCACTAATCGAGTACCAGCTGATGATAAGAGCAAAGGCTCTTGAAACATGTCCTGTGAATAAACAGTGTGAGTGAAGCAATGTGTCAATATCTTCTCGATTCACTTTTGTGCTAATGTTTACATCTTTAACAGTTCAATGCTGCCAAATAAATATTACAGTATTTATAGTATGTGCAATGTTACATGTTATATTATTCAAATACTTCTGTCGGCCTCTGTAGCTGTATGAATGATTGGTCACCCCATATTATTTTTATGAGAGAATGTATAAACAAAAATATTTAGAAGGCCTTATCCAGCCCTTTGGTTTTCAGATTCATCATATAAATTAAAAAAATTAGTTAAAAGTGAGAAGAGTTTTCAGACAATTAAGTTAAATTTCAAATAAATTTGTGTGAACATAATTTATTATATTTTTGAGTTTCTTTTCAGGCCAATGCTTGGGGATTGAAATGCACTTGTAAATTAAATCTTGACAAAGTGATATACAGTAAAACCCCATGATTATGCTCTTCAAGGTAATGTGGCCGAAGCGTGTAATAATCAGGATAGCACTATACAAGATATGATTTATTGGGTATGAAAAAGCAATTTAGACAACATTTAATAGGAAGTGCAGCATAATCAACTCAATTTCTTAAGATTTGGGTGCAGTACACTTGAAAATGATTAACAATCATTTCTTAATAAAAAAAATTCTTCAATTACTGACTTATGTACTCATAGTATAAATCATTGTATTTTCATTCACATCACTGTCACTAACCGATTCTGATCCACCACTGGTATACCTTTATATTATCAAATGTCTTTGCTTGAATCTATCAAACCAACCATTGGAAGCAGGAAAGTTAAATGTACAGTTTGTAGACTAAATGAGGGAATTCATATTCAGGAAATCCTTTAGATTTAGGGTGGAATTTCCATATTCTGGAGAATTTGTAATCTCTCGCCTATGTGAAACATTTACACTTTGCCTGTACTACAACTTGCTAAACACTGTACAAAATTCAAAGAATGACTAAGGAAATGTATTGAAAGCGAGCCTTTTTGGAAGTGTAAATTCCTTTCATGAAAAGGTACTGATAGTGCGAACTGGAAGGGTTTTCCAGGTAAAACACTCAAGCTACAATGACTGCTCATTACGGTCACAAAAACTATTTTCTCATGCTATTTTTAAAGCATTACACTTTTCGCAAAGTATGTATACAATATGTCTATATGCAATGTATTTTTATTGATTTTTGTTCCTAAAAACAGCGCCAACAATGGGATTTGGAAACTTAATAGAGGGTAAAATTATACAGCATTTATATGGAACACCCTGGAATTTTACATATAAAGTGTATTAAATGGGGTAGCACTATAATTGGCAGCATAACACTGCTTTACTATATTGCAGTCCTGTTTCAAGCAGTACCTGATTTTTGTTAAAATTACTAGGTATTGTAAACTTTGAAATAGGCTTAGTTATTAATATTATTTCAACAAAATGTACAATACATTAGCAATAAGAGGTTATCTATTGAAATAAATGTTAATGAAATCAGAGCAGATATCATGGTCTTAACAGAGCATGGCCTAAAAATGGAAGAGGTGCTAGCAAATAATTATCAAGGTTATGTACTAGGGACTCATTACTGCAGGCAAGGGTATCTAAATGGGGGTGTAGCTATTTATATTGAAAATAATATAAAGTTCAAGGAGATAAATTGCAGTAATTTTGTTGTTGATAAACATTGCGAGATGGCCGCAATTGAGATAATTAAAAAAGAAAGTAATTAAATAGTTATTGGGGTATATAGATCCCCATCAAGAGATAGAGAAATTTTTTTCAAGAATTTAGAAAATTATTAAACCTATTACAAAAAAATAATAAGTTAATAATAATGAGAGATCTAAATATCGACATGTTTAAAAATAACAAAGAAAAGCGCACAATGCCTGAACTACTAGACTGACAGAATTTATCAACAGAAATAGATAAACCCACTAGAGTAACTAAGACGACAATCCTGCATTGACAATGTTATCACAAATTTTCCAAAAATGAAATGGAAAGCATCGGTAATAAAAACAGGGATAGGAGATCACTATGGGTAAATATTAAAAATTAATGCACAGAAAGAAAAAATACAAAATATGTTTATATATAAAAGACAAGTAGATAATGAAAGCATAAAAAATTAAAAGATTATTTGAGCCAAATAAGTTGGAATATGGTATATGAAAGTAAAAATGTAAATGAAAAATACAATATATTTAATAAAATAAAGCACAGTTTAGACACCGAAATACCATTGACAAGGATTAAAATGAGCACAGGCCAGAAAAATAAAAAACCTGAACCCTGGATGACAACAGGTATAAAATATTCCTCAAACGAATGCACTTTCTAAACTCAATAAAAACACCACATATGAATGAAAGATCATTAAAATATATAAACAACTATAATGTAATAATAAAGAGAGTTATAGAAAATGCAAAAACAAATTACAATAGAGAAATAGTTGAAAGATCTGAAAATAAAACAAAAGCAATATGGAATATTGTAAACAGAGTCCATAAGAATAATAACAGTAAACAAATTGAAAACGTAAAAATAAAGCATAATGATAAGGAAATTAAAAGTACAAAAGAGATTTGTAATATATTTAATAACCACTATTTAAACATGCTTAAAGTCGAAACCATAAATACTTCTTCACGGGATAAAATCTTAATTACACAGAAAAAACAGCTAAAGTCAATGGCAATTTTTGAGATAACTAAAGAGGATGTAATAAAAGAAATAGATAAGTAAAAATCAAAAAAGTCTAGCGGTTTGGATGTAATTTCAAACGAAATTGTCAAAGCTATAAAGCTGGTCTGACACAGAACTTTTCCAGATATATATATATTGTAAGACCAATATACAAACAGAAAGGTGGAAAGTTAGAAAAGGAAATTTATAGACCGATTAGATTATGTAGTAGTTACTCAAAGATCATAGAAGGGGTATTTTTAGAACAATTGCAATCTTATTTTAAAAAACTGAACATTATAGTGGAGGAACAATATGGATTTCAAAAGCATAAATCAGATAAAGTGAATAGCACAATAATAAATGCTTTAAATAAAAGAAAAATAGTTATTGCAGTGTTCATATATCTAAGTAAAGCTTTTGATTGCGTGAACTTAGAACTACTAATAGAAAAACTAAACAATTATGGGGTACGAGGCATTGCACAAGATTGGGTTCAATCTTATCTAAAAAAGTGAGTGCAATGGGCGAAAGTAAATTTTAAGAACACAAAGGGAGAAATTTAAAAGATAAAGTCAGGTTGGGGATTTGTAACATCAAGTGTACCTCAAGGTTCAAAATTGGAACCATTTTTGTGTTTTACTTTATATAAATGACCTTTTTGAGTGGATAAGGAAGCATGGTGGTAATGTAATAGGATATGCAGATGATATAACCATATTAATAAAGGAATCTACAGAAAGAGAAGTGGAAAGTAAAGCAAAGGAAATCCTAAAAATAGTAAAACATTATTTCCTAAACTTAGACCTAATGATGAATGTAAATATGACATGCTAGATAAAGTTCGAACTCAAGAAGTGTTCAGCAAGTATAAAAATTACTGTTGATGGTGAAAATATTCCAGACTTGCCAGACAGACCTCTTGGGGGTAGTAATTGATAAACACCTATAGTGGAAGCAACTCATAGAACATATAATAAAAAAAATAAACGTATATACATAATGAAAGAAGTTAGACAAACTATGGATAATAATAAAACCTTAAAACAAGTGTGTTATTTATCTATTCACATATAAAATATGGGATATCTTTATGGGGTAAATTAAATGTAAAGGGGGTTAAACATTTTTAAGATTACAAAAGAAAGCCATCCGAATTATTGAAAATGTGGAGGGAAGATCTAGGTGTAGGCAGATATTTAAGAAGCATAATATTTTAACTGTACCATGTATTTTGAATAGTTATAAATAAAAGTGTTGTTAACAGTGAAGCTAATTTCATGTTATCTCATAAATTAGTTCAATTCTTGTTACGTGTTTACAACTAAGAACACCTGAGAACACTGCATGCCCCCATTACTTTTACGTCAAAGAAGTTGCCTAACAATATGGGGTTTGTTTACAAATACAATAATTGAAAAGAATGCTATGAACACAAACCACAGCGACCTCAAGGCCAAAAGTAAATAGGTCAACTTATGTAAGAATTGGTAACCAAACTTCAGGACGAGTTTGTGGGTGCAACAGTGAATGTTAATATGGAAGGCAAGAAGGAACATTTTCGACATTTAATGCTGTTTTATTACCGTAAGGGTAAAACCGCCTCACAAACTCAACGGAAAATTTGTGCTGTTTACGGAGAAGATGCAGTGACGGATTGGGCATGTCAAAAATGGTTCATTCGATTTCGAGCTGGGAACTTCTCTGTGAAAGACAAACCTCTTTCTGGGCGACCTGTGGTTACGGATGAGGAAAGGAAAAGGACATGATTATAAACAATCCCAGAATAACAACTCGGGAGGTAGGTCAGGAGCTGAACTTATCTCATGTAACTGTAGCCAGGCACCTAAAGAAACTTGGTTAAGTAAATCTTAGGGATGCATGGGTTCCGCACAAACTGAGTGAACCAAATTTAGTTCAGCGCGTTTCCATCTGTGACGCATTGATAAGACTCAATGAAACTGCCCCTTTTCTGAAACAGCTGGTTACAGGAAACGAAAAGTGGATTGTGTACAACAACATCCGAAAGAGAAAGTCATGGCGTAAGAAAGGGGAACCACCACTCTCAAATCCTAAACCAGGGCTTCATCCTGAGAAGATTATGCTGTGTATTTGGTGGGAATGGAAAGAAATTATTTATTACGAATTTCTTCCTCCTGGGGAGACCATCAATTCAGAGAAATACTGTTCTCAGTTGGATCGTCTGAAGGTTGCCCTAGGAGAGAAAAGGCCAGAATCAGCATCTAATGGTGGAGCCGTCTTTCATCAAGACAGTGCCAAACTACACACTTCTATGGTAACTCGTCAGAAATTACGGGATTTCGACTGGGATGTGTTACCTCACCCGCCTTATTCTCCAGACATTGCCCCATCCGACTATCATTTATTCCGATCCCTGCAAAACTTCATTAATGGCAAACGCCTTACTTCCTTGGACAATTGCAGATTTGCCGTAGAAGAGTTCGTCAACCAGAAATCTGCAAGATTTTGGAAAAATGGAATTGATAAGCTTCCTGAGAAATGGAGATATGTTATTGATAATAACTGTGCATACTGCACAGAATAGTTTGTTTTGTAAAGTTCATTGCCTTGTTTACTTTCGATGATCTTGCGTATGTAAACAGATTACCCCTAGATAATTAGGCAACTTCGTTGCCGTAGTTGTGATGCGGGCATACAGTGAAGGTGTTCTTTGTCGTAAACACGTAACAAGAATCGAACGAATTTAAGAGACAAACCAATATAAAGACTAAAATTGAGTCATGCCTTTTACTTCACTCACGTCCTTGTTCAAAATCAGGACTCACTTAGGAGTCGCTAATCAGCTGATTATGGGACTGCAACAGTCTCGAAAACGTTCCTGATTTTGAGGACATGAGTGAAGTTACAAGTTTCAAAAGGTATGACTCAATTTTAGTCTTTATACATGTACCATGTATATGCATATATGAAAGTATTAAATATGTAATAGAGATACATGTAAAAAGAACTGTAATGTACACTGATATAATGTAAGAAATCAACTGACTATTTTAGGACCACACTTAGGGTAACACTAAACAACAGATCATTAGAAAGTATCAGAAAATACATGTATAATAGATTGTCAGGAGAAATAAAGAATTCTAAACTAAGTAATATTAAGAATATAAAGAGGTTAAATTTAAAGGGAGTCGATTAATGACACTAAACAACACTTTTAAATTTTTCCGGAACATGTTTCAGCGATATATGTGTTTGGAGGAATTTAGTAACAGTGACGTCAAAATTAATCTCAGAAACTATTTGTAGTTGGTTTATTGATACTCGTCACTTACTTGTTTATATTAATGAGAGACTAGTTTCAAAGGCATTTGCCTCCATTTTCAATCTCTTTCCAACTGGCATCTGTTGTTGTCTTGCTCTCTCTCTCTCTCTCTGGTGGTGGAACTATGAACTTCTTTGTCAAATTATCTACTGGTGGGATTTCAAAGTTCACTACGCGATCCTTATTTTTCCATATGAATATGCTCTCCCATGTCAATTTATTTTGGTTTATCACTCCTTTTAATAATTTTGGATTTGGATCAGTGTCATGATTTTCATTCCAAAAATGAAATGCTACTGCTGACTTATCTTCTTGTTTCAATCTGATGTTTCTAAAGTGCTCTTTGACTCTGGTTTTTAGATTTCTTTTAGTTTGACCTATGTAGCATTTTTCAGAATTCTTACAACTTATCTGGTATATTCCGGATCTGTTAACTGATGGGATTTCATGTTTTGTTTTTGAATTTAGCAATTTTAAAATTGAGTGTCTATTAGTAGGTGCCAAGGTGATATTTTGTTCCTTGAAGATCTTTTTAAATTTATTAAATGTTTTTGGGTGATATGTGAATGAACTGAATATGCTGTTGCTTTCTTTTTCTTTTGTAAATGTGGTTGCTTGCTTAATGGTTTTCTTTAATTTAGCTTTTCTAATTTTCTTCAACACCAAACTTTTGTTGTATCCATTTTCTTCTGCTATGTGTAGTATTGCTTTTTGTTCTTTTAAATATTCTTCTTTTTCGATGGGTATGTTGACTAGTCTGTGTGTAAGGCTGTTTATTATTGAATGTTTATGTGTAATTGGGTTGTAGCTATTATTTTTTATGTAATTTTCTGAATGTGTTGGTTTCCTGCAAATTCCAAATTTTATTTTTGTGTCGTTCCTGATGATATTTAGATCCAGGAAAGAGAGTTATCCATTGATTTCCTTTTCTATTGTGAATTTTGTAGTCCTTTCTTGCATATTGAGTAATTTTAATTCATCTTCTAAATGTTTATTCGGTACAATTGCAAAGATGTCGTCAACATATCTATACCAAACTTTGAAGATCAATGGGAAAGACTTTTTAATTTGCGTTTCAAATGCACTCATAAATAAGTTAGCCAAAAAAGGTGAAAGTGGATTGCCCATTGATAACCCTGATTTCTGCTTGTAGTGTTTTCCATTAAAGCTGAAGAAGTTTTGTTCAATGCATATTTTTGTTACAGAAATGTATTCTTCTGCTTCTGTTGCTTCCATTTCTATTGTAGTTAGCCATTTTTTTTAATACAGTCTGTAATTTTTCTGTTGGTATGCCTGGAAATAAAGATGTGACATCAAATGAAACCTGTCTGTCATTTTTGTCCAAATTTATATCTTTGATTTTTCCTACTAAATCTAAAGAGTTTTTTAAATTTGCACTTTCGAATTTTGGTAAACTATTGAATTTATTTAGTAACCATTTGGCCAAATTATATGTGGGGGCATTTATGCTACTAGTGATAGGTCTCATGCCTTTAACACAAACTTTAATTTTGGATTAATCCTCTTTTCTAATATGTACAATGTACTGCTCCTCCGTCCACAACACACACATGCAGATACACACATGCATGCACATTTACACAGTATATTTATAATATACTCAATATAATTATAATTAAATATAACAGTATATGTGACACTGCAGAGTTAGACTAAGACTCCTCAAATTCTTGTAAATTGTTAAAATATTGTTCAATTAAAAACTTTTTAGTATTCTTCCTGAATTTGGCTTTGTTGTTTTGACTTATTTTATTTGTGATTAAATTATACATATTTATTCTTTGGTAACATTGAGTTAACCAGTTTTGCTGTTCTGGCAGTATTCAGATGTATTTTGTTATGATTTTTGGTAGTGTGATCAAGTATACTACTATCAATTGAAAGAAGTATTTGTAGTTGGTTTTTAACACCTTGTCACTTACATTTTTATATTATTGAGGGACTTGTTTCCAAAACGGCTTTTGAAACTAGTCCCTCAATAATATAAAAATGTAAACAACAAGGTGTTAAAAACTGGCCTCAAATAGTTTTTTGAATTGATTTTGACATTACTGTTACTAAATTCCTCCAATTATGCATAATGCTACTATCAGTTTTGAAGTAATCGTTATGGTTATTTATGAAACATACTGTTTCTAAAAAGTAAAAGCAAGGTAGTGTGAGGATGCTGAGTTCTTTTAAGTATGATCTGAAGATTGTGCTTCTGTTTAAATTTAGTATGTGTGTTCAAAAGGTGAGTTTACCTCTGCTGCTGAACTTCATATACGGATGCTATAGGAGAATGTGGATTGTACATATGAGAAATAACATTTTCAATTAAGTTATTAGATGGAAATTAACCGTTCCTCCATACTAGTCGTGTATAGGCTAAGGTTTTGGATAGATAGTGATGGAAATTAATCGTTCCTCCATACTAGACGTGTATAGGCTAAGGTTTTTGATAGATAGTTTGTGTATCTCGAATACGAGGACCCCTAGCGGTTTACTGGGAAAACATACGAGTTAGTTGGAGAATTTAATGTCATGATGGCACGTTGGCCATGGTAGCTCAAAGGTTAAGAATAACTGGCCGTGACATTGAATTTTTCAGATTGACTCTATCTAGTAATGGAAATATTTCCAAGACCTAGGATTTGTGTGAGTGGCATTATACGTTGCAGAAATATGGACTTTGGATGCATAAGGACTGCGAATATATACTTGAAACTGTGTGTTTTTGTTGACGGCAATGCATGGATTCTGACCTAGGAAGAGATGGTCTCCACCTAAACAGGAAAGGTGCAGTTAAGTTTGGCAAGTTATTGAACAGGGATGTAAATTATCTGAAGCCAAAAAATGTGTAATTGAAGAGAGAGGTGCCAATAAATCACAGCAGCAAATGGTTAATGTAATGGGCAAATTAAATAATGTATATGGTGTAATGGGAAATTGGGGGAAATAACTTAAAAAATATTACTATCCTGTATCAAAACATTCAATATCTATCTAATAAAATATAATCTTTCAGTGAATTCTTGAATGGTATAAATTCTGATGATTGTGGTAGTGTCTGAACATTATTTGAAAGCAGACCAAATTCTTTTGTATAAATAACTATAATTAGGTAACTACTTTAGAACAAAATCAAAGGGTGGTTGTGTGGCCATGTATCTTCATTCATCTATTATAAAAGTTGTATAGAATTGATAAAAAGTGTTAATACTGAAAAAACAATACAAATGAAAAATTAAAGTTGCTACGGCTAACAGCCCAGTAATGATATTGGGTGTTTATCACTCCCCCTCAGAATCTATAAATCATTTTCTTGAACAACTAGAAATTAATCTGCATGAAATTTGTAACCAAAACCCTAATATAATAATTACTGGAGACCTAAACATCAACAGAGATGATAGAAATGTGGAATATAATAAACTAAGAGATATTTTAACACATGCAATATTAGTGATATGACTTAGGTCCCCACAAGTGTATTTTTTAAGTCTGCCTATAACAAATTTCAAGCACAAGACGGTATACGCATCACCAATACAATGTTCATATCCCCTACAAACGAAAGGGAACTATTAAACATAATTAACAGTCTTCACAACAAACAATCTAGTGGCTGGGATGATATAACACCAAAAAGTTTGAAACAGTGTAAACATGAACTAATTAAGGCTCTTGTTCTTTTAATACTCTAGTAGGTGGTGAATTTTTCACATGTTTAAAAATTAGTATTGTAGGTCCAGTCTTCAAAAAAGGTGATAAAACTCTCAAATTATCAACCTATTACACTACAGCACTAGCAAAACTCCTAGAGAAGGTTATACTTGTCAGGATGGTGTAACAGTTGTTTTAGTATAGGCCCCGAGAATTGAAAATATTTAAAGGTGTTTAATAATAGTTTAATGATCGGTATGGAAAAGTTAATGTGTAAGAAATGAAAGTGTGAAATTCAGTGGGTCATGAAAGGAATGATTGTGTAAATGATATGATGCTATGTGTTGGTATTGGCTGTTATAATTGACGTGGACCAGTGAGAAAGAAGTTGTTTGGTAGTTATAGCGACGAAAGGAGGAAAATCAATAATCTTGGATAAGTGGCTAGCAAAGATAGTGTCTTTTTACTTGGGAACGTTGAAGGGAATGGATGCACAATTTAGTGTTGGGACTTAATGTTATAAAAAATTTAAAATTGGTTTCTGAAAATTGTAACAAAGTAAGACAATTCCTTTGTAAAGTTTTGTATGAAGAATGGTATAAAGCATTTAAATTGAATTAAAAGTTTGTAGTTTTAAAATTAAACAACATTGATTTATTTCGGAATGTATTTAAAAGTATTTTCCCTCGCTCAAGATCACACCTGAGTTTGCAGAGTTCTTATGCACCGATTAGAGCAGTGCTGGGGACCGAGCAACAAATCTGAATAAAACATTCATAAATCCTTTCATGGAAGTGTTGAAAACAGTGTTGTTGTATAAATTAAATTAATTGGGAGTCAATTAATGACACTAAACAACACTTACTTTTAAATTTTCCCGGAACTAGTTTCAGAGGCCTTCCCTCTATCTTCAGCCGGACATCGACTGGTTCTCATTGGTGTAGCTGGCAATATTTTGTCATCGGCCTCCTCTGGTGGCGGTTCGAGCAACTTGCTGAACAAATCTTTCTGGGGGATGTCGAAATTGAATACTTTGTTCCTATTTTTTGAAATAAAGATTTGTTCCCATGTGGACAGTTCTTGTTTTCCTGTTGTATGTTTTAGTAATTTTGGTTCTGGATTTATGTTGTGGTTTTTTTCCCAAAAATGCATGGCAACTGCTGATTTTTCTAATTGTTTGTATTTAATGTTCCTAAAGTGTTCCTTTGCTCTTGTTTCTAAATTTCTTTTGGTTTTTCCAATATTAATTTGACTTCAGTCACAGCATTCAATTTGATATTTTTCTGTGCTATTTCAATAATTTTGTTGTATTCTATTTTGCATTCTTCTGTATTCTTCATAAGAATACAAAATAGAATACAACAAAATTATTGAAATAGCACAGAAAAATGACTTTCCCAAATCACTAGTAGACAAAAAAGTGAACTTAGCAAATAAGAAGAAACTACTAAAGGAAACCACAACCCTCTCAGCTGCAGAAACTAAAATGATCTTCAAAAAACTCACTTACCATCCATGGGCCTTTGATAAATTCAAAAAAGTCTTCAAAAAACAAAACATTCAACTAGCTCCAGTGAACCAAAAGAAATTTAGAAACAAGAGCAAAGGAACACTTGAGGAACATAAAATACAAACAATTAGAAAAATCAGCAGTTGCCACGCATTTCTGGGAAAAAAACCACAACATAAATCCAGAACCAAAATTACTAAAACATACAACAGGAAAACAAGAACTGTCCACATGGGAACTTTTTTTTTTTCTTGTTCCATTTATACCCCGCCTTTAACTACTATGGTCATATCGGCGGCCATTCTCCTTTGGAACATACTGAAGGTGTTAACTCGTTATCTTTGGGTTCTTTATCATTACATCATGCACATATTCACACTCTCATTCATACTTCCAGACTCTGGGGAAGATGGGGAATTATCTTGGTCGGAGAAAAATCCCAACCCCCACTGCCGGGAATCGAACCCGGGACCCCTAGCATGGTAGGCAGGTGCTCTACCGACTGAGCTACGGGGCCAGCCAACAAATCTTTATTTCAAAAAATAGGAACAAAGTATTCAATTTCAACATCCCCCAGAAAGATTTGTTCAGCAAGTTCCTAGAACCGCCACCAGAGGAGACCGATGACAAAATATTGCCAGCTACACCAATGAGAACCAGTCGATGTCCGGCTGAAGATAGAGGGAAGGCCTCTGAAACTAGTTCCGGGAAAATTTAAAAGTAAGTGTTGTTTAGTGTCATTAATCGACTTCCAATTAATTTAATTTTAAGACATTCATATTTAAGAGGAGACCATCATCCCACCATCTTCACCATCGAACTTTGGCTACGTAGGTTCATCCCAACCAGGAACCAGAAAAACACATCAGCTACATATGACTTCTCTACGTGGAGCGGGATAAAATACGACAACCCCCAACTAAGGGCACCGAAAACTTGTGCTTCATATGGTCACTGCAACGGGGTGCAACATCCCACATCAACCCCCCAATTCCCGCTACAATGGAAAAATTTCTGTTTGCAAACAACATAGTTTTTGTAAGAAGTACTCTACTATAACAGCCAGCACAGAGTTTCTTAAGGAGAGCACATCCAAACTTGAAAGTGAGAATAAGATAGCTGGTGTATTTCTAGACACAGAAAAAGCATTTGATTGTGTAGATCATCGAATATTACATAGGAAACTAAATAGCTATGGGATAAGGGGTCTGGCAGAAAAATTACTCTCATCGTGTTTGAGTAATCAGAAACAAAAAATGGAAATCCCATTCTACAATGGTTACCATAAAATTACACACAGATCAAAAGAAGGAATAGTTCAATGTGATGTACCACAAGGCTCTGTATTGGGAGCACTACCATTCATACTATACACAAATGACACCCCAGATACCCCAAACTTGAAGATGCTATCATATGCAGATGATACACACTATTGTGTTGGGACTCATCTACACAGGGACTTGCTCCACAAATTAATTCGGTCTCAGCTCAAATAAGAAACCACTTTGATGTAAATCAACTAGGATGCAACATAGGCAAGAGAAAAATAGTTAATTTTAATGTGTCCCTTAGATATAACGGAAATCTACCTGCTGTGGAAATATGTAATGTACCTATTTATTCAAGAAAGTAAATACTGTTTCTGGTTATACTCTTGGACAAACATTTGAACTGGAATCCACACATTTGTAGGGTATGTGGTAAAGTAAGTAAGGGTGTATACCTAATGAGATATTTTTCTAGATTTAAAACTTTGAGTGTGTTAAAAACAAGCTCATATGGTATTATATATCCACAGTTGTTATATGTTATTGAGCTTTGGGGTGTGCAGCTGATGCACATATTAATAGGCTATTGAGTTTATAAAAGAAATGTATAGGAATAATATCAAATGTTAGCAGTAAACATCCTTGCAAAGAGCTATTTATAAAAAAAGTAATGCACTTACTGTTATATTGCTTTATGTATACAGAGTAATAATGTTGCAAACAAATTCTAATGGTCCCTCTAGGCATTGTGATGTACAAAAGTATAATACAATGAGTCAAAACGATATATATAGGTGTACTCATAGTAGGGAATTTAGTGATAAAGATCCCTTAAACATAGGAGCAACCTTATATAATAAACTCCCAAGAGAATTAAAATCCATAAAATGTTGTGCATTTAAAACAATATCTTGTAAATAGACCATTATACAGACTTAATGAATATGAAATGTAAAATTAGTTGTATCTTATATTGTGAATTATTTGTGTCTTATATTGTGAATTGTTTCATGTATTGTGACAATGCTTAAAACTTGTAATGTCAGGTCTACAAGCAATAAAGAATTCAGTTATTAATTTATAGATGAGTCATATTTATTACACATCTGCTTCACTTACGATGTGTAATAAATACGACTCATCTATAAATTAATAATTATTTCGCTTCACTGTGGTGTTCCAATACAGTTAAATCTCGATATAAAGAATTCAATATTTATTATTATTATTATTATTATTATTATTATTATTATTATTATTATTATTATTATTATTATTATTATTATTATTATTATTATTATTATTATTATTATTATTATTATTATTATAACATGCAGCTTCCAGCTGATTACATATCTATCGTTACTCTAAGAAATTTAGTTTCTGTAGTATAGCTTATTACTTCACTGTTGTAAATTACTTATGGTATGGTTCTAATTAGTTTTACATGCACAAAGCTGTCTCAAAAAAGTTTAGAACTGTACAACTGTCTATGAAGATTATTCTTATTTTTATTGCATGAATGAACTGAAATACTGTGTTAAACTTTTAAAAATTAATATAAAATGGTATATTATCAAAATGTTATTTTCTGTATTATAAATCACCGACTGTTTCATCAAAACCCTGGATATACCTCACATAGAAACATATGATGTGCATATTTGTGAAAGAAGGAAGAGGCAAAAGAACCTTAATATAGAATAAAAAGGAGTATTTCAGAAAGTGGAGTAGCATTGTTATTAAAATTAGGCAAATGAACTAGTTTTTTTATGAAGACTAGTTTCTGGTAACTTCTTCCCTACCCTCAGTTCTGTGGTCAACTGATGGTGCAACTGGTGCCTGCTTCTGGCTTGGTGTGCTGCCATCTGGTAAGTTTGATGTCATCCATGGCGGCAATTTCAAAATACATCAGGAGGTTCCGTATCTTAGTAATGAATGTGTTTCTCCAAATCTGCAGTTCAGGTTTCTGTGCCTGTTTGATCAATTCTATTTCTTGCTTCATGTTGTGATTTTCAGACCAAAAGTGATGGGCCATGGCAAACTTTTCCATGTGTTTGAATTTAATATTTCTGAAGTGTTCTTTCATTCTTGTTTCCAGATTTCTTTTTGTCTTCCCGATGTGTATCTTATTGCAATTCTGGCAGCTCATTTGGTAAATGCCTGATAATTGAGTTTTTGGTGATCTATTTTTCAGAGGAAGGTTTAGTAAGTTGTGGATGTTGTGTTTGTTCTGAGGGGCTAGTTAAAGCTCTTAAATATCTTTTCAAATATCTTGAAGTATTTTGGATGAAGGGTAAATTTTCCTTATCTAGTTTTCTTAACGTAGTAATTTCCTTTCAGTTTTTGTTTCTTTTGCGTCTGTAGATCAATTTGTTGATGAAATTTGTGTTGTAATTGTTCAATTTAGCAACCTGGTGTATGTGTGTGTGTTCCTGTTCATATTCTGTTTTTGTTAGCATGTTGATTAACCTGTGAACCAAGCAGTGGAACTGATGTGATGGGTTAAATGGGTTACATTTAAATTGTCAACATGTGTTGCCTTTTTTTATATTCCAAATTCTAATCCTGTTTATGTTCTTATATTTTCAAATCTAGAAAAGGTAGCCATACATCCTGTTCTACTTCAGTGGTGAAAACTATAGATTTTTCTTGTAGGTTTAGAACTTTGTTACATCATCGATTAGTTCAGAAATTTGAAAAGATATTTAAGAACTTCAACATAAAATTAGCCCCTCAGAACAAACACAACACATCTGCAACTTACTTAACCATCCTCTGAAAAATACCATACCAAAAACTCAATTATCAGGCATTTACCAAATGAGCTGCCAGGATTGCGACAATATATTCATTGGGAAGACAGAAAGAAATCAAGAATGAAAGAACACTTCAGAAATATTAGATTCAAACACATGGAAAAGTCTGCCATAGCCCATCACTTTTGGTTTGAGAATCACATCATCAAGCAAGAAATAGAATTGATCAAATAGGCAAAGAAACCTCTAGAACTGCAGATTCGGGAAAACATATTCATTACTAAGAAGCAGAACCTCCTGATGAATTTTGAAATACCCGCCATGAATGGTGTCATCAAACTTGCCAGATTATCAGATGGCAGCACAACACCAAGCTGGAAGCAGGTGCTGGTTACACCATCAGTCGATCACAGAACTGGGTGGGGATAGGGAAGAAGTTCCCAGAAGTTAGTCTTCATAAAAACTTGTAAGTGGAGAAAAGTGTTATAAGGTTGACTCATTTGCCTAATTTTAATAACAAAAGAACCTTAATACAATTTTGAGTCGAACTAATACTCAATGCTCCATTTATTGCTAGTATTTACCTAGAACGCGTTTCGTTAGGATCTTCCTAACATCATCAGCTGTTGTCGACTAATGGATGCCGGTTCAGTGAACTCCTCGGAGGTCATAGGTGCGTCTCTGTCGGTATCTTGATGAACTTGAAATTTGTATTTTCTTCAAAGGTAGTATCGAAATTAAACAATTTACTTTCATATTTCTTTATAAAGATTTTTTTCCACGTGGTTAATGCAACTGGACCTTGGACACTTTTTAGTAAGTGAATTTCTCGTTCTATGTCATGATTTTCCTTCCAAAAATGGTACGCTACCGCCGATTTATCTATTTCTTTATTCCTGATGTTCCTAAAGTGCTCTTTAAGCCTAATGTTCACGATCCTTTTTATTTTTCCAATGTAGAATTTGTCACAGTCCTTGCAGTTTATCCGGATAAATTGCAAGGACTGTAACAAATTCTACATTGGAAAAATAAAAAGGATCGTGAACATTAGGCTTAAAGAGCACTTTAGGAACATCAGGAATAAAAAAATAGATAAATCGGCGGTAACATACCATTTTTGGAAGGAAAATCATGACATAGAACGAGAAATTCACTTACTAAAAAGTGTCCAAGGTTCAGCTGCATTAACCACGTGGGAAAAAATCTTTATAAAGAAATATGAAAGTAAATTGTTTAATTTCGATACTACCTTTGAAGAAAATCCAGATTTCAAGTTCATCAAGATACCGACTGAGACGCACCTATGACCTCCGAGGAGTTCACTGAACCGGCATCCATTAGTCGACAACAGCTGATGATGTTAGGCATTGAGTATTAGTTCGACTCAAAATTGTATTAATTTTGTGCTTCATTGTATCATAGTCCTTAAACAACGGAAAAGAACCTTGTTTAAAACAGTCAGTTTTGAATACATATATGGTTATTTTCAGGCAGGTGATCGTTCTCTTGCCAATTTTGTTACGGCTCATGAGATTAGTCATAGCTGGACTGGCAACCTGGTAACAAATAGAAACTTCGAACACTTCTGGCTTAATGAGGGCTTCACCATGTTTGTAGAACGCAAGATAATTGGTAGAATGAATGGGGAAAAGGCAAGGCATTTCTCTGCCATTGGTGGCTTGAAGGATCTCAAAGATGCTGTAAGTTTATTGATATAATTTTTATAACAATAATCACTCCAAATATGTAGCTTCAGATATAAAAGAACCTTGGATGTTCAAAGTGTACTGAGAATAAAAATTAAAATAACTTGCTTTTAGATAGGAATACCTCTTTTTATAAAGAGGTAAAGTAAAATTGTTGAGTACAATAATATATAAAATACTGTCCTGAAATTTTTTGGGGTATATTTGTGCATTATGTATGCCTATTTGCTTGCTTGCATGACAAACTAAACGAGACCTGAACACCAGATTGAAAGAACAATGTTTTGAATAGAGTACATGTCAGAGAAATTGACTTTTTTTTATGAACCTTGTTTCCACTTAAGTTGGTATATAAATTAAAAAAATAGCTGTTACTGGAGTTTTGAAAAGCATAACATAATACACAAGGAACTTTTGCATACTCAAAAAATAGGAAATTAGTGCACTATTAGTGGTGAGAGAATAATATTATTTAATATTTTTTCCAGGTAACATTAATAGTGAGAGGCATGTGCAAAACATTTTAAGGCCTATTTATGACTAATTACAAAGAGAGAAATTATTTTTGCAACCCTTTAGCAGGACTCTGATGGCACATACAGTCAGCCATCTTCTCTCACAGAAATTGATGCCATGTTTCAAAATAGTTATTACTGACAACATATGATCCTCTTGTTTCTTTGATTTAATTCCCTATAATTTCTATCTTTGAGGGAATTAAAAGAGATATTGTACAGAACCAATCCTCACACTTTGGATGAATTTAAAAATAACATTTAAGCTATTTTGAAATAACAAGAAACTGCTGCCATTTCTCATAGGGAACTGCAGTGAGCAATTTCCTAAGCATGTGTTAGAAATGCTTGAACAATGAATATGGTAGTTCTAACATCTCCTTGCTTAATATATGTGATTAAATTACTTTTTTTTAGTGTTTACACTATTTGTGTTAGAAATAACTTACATGACAAACCGTACTGTATTTACTGCAGACTTCCTACATGCCACCTAACAGTTTGCATGAAGGATTGTGTACCCCATAGAAAGTGGGCATATTGAGATCTATCATGAAATCATTACAGCCCAAATTATTTTATTATGTATTATATTCCTTTATATGTGGACACCAAAACAGAAAATATTTATGAACTTAAGTTTCATTACATGGATAATGATTATCCATGCTTATGGGCCGTGGTCCAGCAGTAGCTCTCCTTCCAGACGTTTCCAGGGGCCAAGAAATATGCAAATCCATGGCTATCCACCAGAGGTAGTTTGAAAGGTCATGAATCTTGTCTCAGGCCCGAATCTGAAAATGCAGATAGCAATTGCATTGAAATTGGGGATCTCCAGGACAACTGTGAACAGCGTTATCAACCGAAAACAAATTTAAACCTAACAAAGCAGCATAAAACCTAAGTCCATAAGCTGTTGCCCTGGCACATTGCAGAAAGTTATATAAACACTACCTAGCAGGTAACAAGTGGATGTTTGTGGTCACATTAGATGAAGCAAATGTTTACCTAAGTGACTGCAACAAACCATTGGCAATATAGCACCATCCAAGGAGAGAAAAACATTTTGAAAAATGGTGTAGGGAAACTAAGGAAAGTTTTCCTAGTGGTTTTATGGTTACAGCAGGATACAGCTAATGTGGGAAGTTTACTATCCACTAAGTAGAAAAAAAAATGTCTAAGTCAACTCTACATATTAACAGACTAACGTCCTAACCCTCACATTCTGCAGAAAAATCCCTGTTCTCTACGGTGCAGATGCAATTAAGGTCTGGCTGCACCAAGATAAGGCATCAAGTCATACGTCTGCTTCAATCCACTAGTTTATGGAGAAAATGGGGAGAGAAATGGGAATCCATTCTATCCCATATAGCAACATCCCTGTCAAATCTCACAGTGCCTCACCAATGGAGTTTTGTGCTTTCTAGGTTATTGAAATGGGCCCTTGAAAGTAAAAGACCATGTATATTGAATGGGCTCTGGAACATGTGCCAGGAAGAAGGGACAAATCAGACACCTCACTTCCTTCATTGATGCGACAGGAACGAGTGAACCTTCCACATGCTAAGTACTCACTGAGACTGCTGTAGTTCGCTCACTTCTGTAAGCATGTTTAAGGAACCACTGTGCACATCTATAGTTGTTGCCATAGATTGCAGACAACCCTCCGTAATGGAGTTTTCACTTACTGTGCTAGCCTTTGCATAGGTATTTTCAAATGATTTTTAGTTCTTGTTACATTGCTTGAAGGATTGAGGAGTGCTTCAAAATTTTTATGCATACATTTTGGTGTTTAATATAGGAATAATATAGATAGGATAAATAATAGTATCAGCTATTCATGTATTAGATAGAAAGAAATTTCAGATTTGTTTTATGGAGATGATCCTATTATGGGAACCATATCCATGATAGGGCTGCAGCTGTTCTTCGTAAAACTAAGAGCAAATGAGAAGTTGGTAAATAAATATAAAGCAGATAGAGGTAGTATAAGAATTTCATTATTTGGTCAAGTAGTGAAACTAGACCTAGACTAAAACTGCCCTAGTGAAAGGAAAATTAGCCATGAAAGTAGTCAGGATATGTTCATACAAAATGCCTACTTTATATCAGTGAAATTGTTAGAAAGACTATGTGAAGCAACAGTGAGAGCAAAGATGATGTGTGCTATCATCTGGGGTATGGCAAAAGGGTGCCAAAATTAACAGTGTACAGAATATATCGAGATTCAACTGTATTGGAACACCACAGTGAAGCGAAAAATTATTAAATTTTAGATGAGTCGCATTTTTTACACATCTGCTTCACTTTCGTACATCTTTCTTGTTGCCGAAATGTTCGTTGAAATATTCAAATGTGAACGATCTTACCTCCATGTTGTCCGGTTTTTAAAGTTGGTTGGATCTAACTTTCGCGTGTTCCTCTTGACTTAACGTCACTTCAATATATCGAGATTCAACTGTATTGGAACACCACAGTGAAGCGAAAAATTATTAAATTTTAGATGAGTCGCATTTTTTACACATCTGCTTCACTTTCGTACTGTACGAAAGTGAAGCAGATGTGTAAAAAATGCGACTCATCTAAAATTTAATAATAGTGTACAGAATGTTTTGTACAGAGATTTTGGGCTTGCAAAAAGTTCACCTAGAGCAGGCAGTTTCAACTCTATACACTGTACCACTGAAGATCTGGCACTAGGCAGAAAAGAAGGTCAACACAGGTGGAAAGAAAGCCAGTGGTTGCACAGCTGTAAGACTTATAATATTGAAAGCTTTGAACATTTGTTGAGTGTTGATTGTATATACAAAGAGAAATAAACATATTTGGTGTACTACATTCAGCTGGGTGCTTAAAAGAGTAAATTTAACATTACATTCCATAGCTCCTCTGGCACTTATATATTGGTACCACATATAATAGTTCCAAGTGTATTCATTCTGAGTCAGACATTGAGCATGTTGTACCCTTTTCTCCTTAATTATATGTTTTCTATATTTGGCGTAATTGTCTGTGTAGTATAAAGGCAAAGACTACATGTCTGATAGTTGGCTACTGTGACCAAGTTTACAATGATTTCAGTAGGGAAAAAAATCTTCACATTTCTCAAACATGCTTAATATGTGAGCAGAACGTCTGTGTCATTGCAGAAATCTGAACTGTGGAAAGTTTAAGCAAAAATTGATCAGGCTTGTTTTATGAAGAAAGGAATCCTTCATTTTCCAATCATATTGTCACCGATCTCATTGTTGCGACGGGCGCAGCCGGCATGCACAAAGAGACAGTGCGACGCGGAGATAAAAGTTTGCCGAAACAGATAAAGATAAATGACTGGAAGGTTCGTTTTCTTGATTGTTACAGAACATTCCATTAATTTCTGGAACAGTGAGCGGAGTTATAAAAGAAGCCGTGGCTAGTTTATGGGACAGTCGTAATTGGACTCGAGATTCGTGCTCGTGTAGCTGTGATTTGAAAGTGAACTCTTGTTTATTTATGTGTGCAGAAGTGAGGAGAGATTGTGTTGGTTTATGTTACGTCAAACTCTTGTTTATTTACGTGTGCAGAAGTGACGAGAGATTGTGTTGGTTTATGTTACATCAGCTTTTTGCAAAAGGGGTGTACAAACAGTGTCTTTCTACGAAAATAAAGAGCATTTTGAATTTCTGCAAACTTGACTTTTAATTTTACGAACCCACAAAGTCACAATTGGTGTCAGGATTGAGAAATACGACTATGGAGGCTGTATTGGCAAAGATTTTAGAGAAGATGGAAGAAATGAAGGCCGAATTAACAATGAAGACGGAAACTGCAGATAAAAACCTGGCCGCGATGATGATCACGGAAATGAAAGCGGCAAATAACAGCCTGGCCGCGGAGCTAACAGAAATGAAGACAGCGAACGAAAGCCTGGCCGCAAAGATGGAAACGACTAATAACAAACTGGCCGTGAAGATGACCGAAATGAAGGCCGAATTAGCCACAGAAATGAAGGCTACGAATCAAGCCCTCGCCGCCAAATTTGAGGAGCAGTTGGCCGGCATGAAGGAGGACGTCACGGAGTTGGAGGAGTGCGTCGGAGGTCTGGCGAGCCGCGTTAATGACCTGGAGGGAAAGGCCGACAGTAACACGCCATGGTGGAGGACATGGTCTGCAGAAGGTTGGTCTGCGCGCGTCAAACCGCCAAAGTACGACGGCACGTCCGCGTTCGAAGTCTAGTCTTCCACCGCCAATTCGATACAGTGGCCAAGCACAAGTGGTCACCAGAGGAAGAGGCTGCACAGCTAATAGCCAGCCTCCAGGGACGGGCCGCAGAAGTCCTGAACACGGTCCAGACAGCGGCGGCACCCAAGAACATCTGGGAGGCCCTGGAAAACCGCTTCGGAAACCACCGCTTAGCCGCAGCCTACCGCAGCCAGCTGAAATCTAGATCGAAGTAGCCAGGGGAGACGCTGCAGAAGTTCGCCCTGGCAGCTGAACAGCTGGGCAGCAAAGCCTTGGTCGACCTCCCACTTGAATTCGTATGCCGGGAAGCCGCCTACACGTTTGTTGATAGGGTACGAGACGTCGAGATATGTCAGCGCCTAATACTCGGCGACTACAAAACCATCCACGAGGCGCTAATGGCCGCATTGATGATGGAGGCGGCCAAAGTGACGGCTACCCCGACGTTGAGAACAAGGAGTATCCGTTAGACTGGAGACCGAAGGCCAGCCGAGGGATGCCGGCGAAGACCTAGGGGTGAGTGTTGGTCTAGCCAGCCGGGACACCTGGTGAGAGACTACCCACACCAGGGAGAACAGCCAGAAAATGAGTAAGGGCCGTTGTGGCGAGGGGCACGTTGGTGCCATCACCATCCCCTCGAGTGACACTGCACGCCGTCAGCCGGCTTATGGATGACAACCTCATCGCAGACGGTTGGGTGAGGGGGAGGCCGTGCCGCGTGCTGGTGGACACCAGGGCAGCCGTGACCATCATCAGACCTGACGTGGCCAAGGGTTTGCCGTCGAGAAAACCGAGCAGACCATACTAGCTAGTGACGGCATCGGGCGTCACCTTGCCCATGTAGGGCAAGGCTGCTGCAGTTGACCGTGGGGCGAAGTGCCGTACGGCTGTGGGTGTTCGTCGCGGAGGTGGCTGAGGAGGTGATACTAGGATTGGATGCCCTCAGGAGACACGAAGCGACGGTCGACGTCGGCAGGAAGGTCCTGCGGCTCAATGGAGAAGAAATGATACTCCGGCAACCCTAAGAACGCCTTCGACATTGCAGGGTCATCCTGAGGGAAGACGTGGTTGTCCCCGCGAGAAGCGAGGCGGTAGTGACGGCGCGACTGGAAGACCAGCGGACGAAGAACTTGATGCTAGACCAGAAGACGCCTGTGCACGGGTTCTGTGTAGCCAGAACTTTGTTGTCGTGCCAAGAGGAGGTGCCAGTGAGGCTGCTCAACCCAGCGGACACCGATAATGATGTCCAGGCCCGGACGAAGTTGGGGACGTGCGAACCCCTGGTCAGTGTAACACCAGTCGACAAGACCCATGAGCCGGTGACGACGCAACACCTGGGACCCCGGCTGGAAGGCTTATGGAGAGGGTGGCTGACCACCTGACCGCAGAACAGCTGAAGAAGGTTCAACAACTGTTGGGATGGTACCAGTGCGTCTTCAGCGCTTACGGACGCACGGACCGAGTGCTCCACCGCATCGACACCGGAGATGCCAAGCCTATTCGGCAACCACCCAGACGCGTTCCGCTGGTAAAACAAACGGTGGTACGAGACGTGCTGGAGGACATGAGATCCAGGGGAGTAATCGAAGAGTCTGACAGTCCTTGGTGTTCCCCTGTAGTCTTGGTGATGAAGAAGAACGGCGAGCTATGCTTCTGCGTGGACTACAGGAAGCTGAACGCTGTAACCAGGAAGGACTGTTTCCCCTTACTCCGGATTGACGATACCCTGGACCGCTTGCTGGTGCGCAGTGGTTCTCGACACTGGACCTGAAGTTGGGTTACTGGCAGGTGGCTTTAGACCCGAGAGACAAGGAGAAAACCGCATTCTCGATAGGCCAAGGGCTTTGGCAGTTCACAGTAATGCCCTTTGGCCTCTGCAACGCACTAGCTACCTTCCAATGACTCATGGAGTCAGTGTTGAGAGGATTGACTTACAACACCTGCCTGCTATACCTGGACATCGTCGGCAAGACATTCGAGGACCATCTCGACAAACCTGAGTAAGATGCTACAGAGGCTGCAGGCGACCAATCTGAAGCTGCCCGCCTGGGTAGCGTAAATGGTAGCTTGTCTTCCTCACGTTCAAGAGGTTCCGTGTTCGAATCTCGGTCAGAGTGAGTTATCTGGATAAGGTTTTCTCCGGCCCCGGGCTCATTTGAGCATCATTTCATCCATTCCATTCAGCGTCCGATATGACTTAACGCTGGAGGACGTTAAATAAAAAAATAAAAAAAAAAACTGAAGCTAAACGCGAAGAAGTGCGATTTCTTTCGGAAGGAAGTCAACTGCTTGGGCCACATAGTCTCACCAATCAGAGTGACCACAGACCCGGAGAACACACAGGCCATGAGAAATTGGCCCCTGCCGAAGGATAAGAGAGAATTGTGCAGTTTCCTAGGGCTGTGCAGTTATTACCGCCACTTCATAAAGAGGCTCTCCAACATCGTCAAGCCCCTCACCTGCCTGACAGAAGAACACCGGCCTTATGCATAGACAGAGGATGCCAAAGGAGCTTTCCAGCAGCTGAAGAAGAAACTTTGCAGTTCTCCTATTTTGGGATTCCCACAACCAGGCGACGCCTTCATTGTGGACACTGACGCCAGCAACCATTGCATTGGAGCCATCCTATCTCAAGTCCAGAACGGCCACGAGTGGGTGATAGCTTACTACAGCAAGACACTGTCCAAGGCAGAGAAGAACTACTGTGTCAACTGGCGGCGAGAACTGCTGGCGGTAGTGAAGACTTTGGAGCACTTCCGCAGTTACCTGTACGGTAAGCCATTCCACCTGAGGACTGGCCTCTCAGCCCTAATTTGGCTACTCAGCTTTAGGAACCTGGAAGGGCAGACAACCCGTTGGGTCCAGAGGCTGCAGGTGTACGACTTTACCTCTGAACATTGTATAGGGAAGAGCCACGGCAACGCAGACGCCATGTCCCAAAGACCCTGCCCAGAAGAGTGCAGCTAATGCACGTGAGTGGAAGAGAAGAAGCGTGCCGCAGCTGTCATAGTGGTCACAGCAGTGCCTGCTGACGGTTGGGATAGCACAGGCCTGAGGAGGGAGCAGCTGGCGGATGCAGACTTGGGGCCACTCTTGAGGGAAGTGGAGGCAGGGATAAGACCGACCTGGGAGGACATTGCTCCAAGAAGCGCCACATACAAGTCGTACTGGCCCTAATGGGATTCGCTGAAGATCAAAGAAGGCATGCTGTTCTGGGTATGGGAATCACCCGATGGGAAGATGCAGATGGAGCAGTTGGTACTTCCACAAAGTAAGTCCCGGAGATCTTAGGAGAAGTGCATGCCGGTACTTCAGGAGTACACCTGGGAACAAACCGAACGATCAGCAAACTTCGACAGCGCTACTACTGGCTGAGGCTCCAAACAGACGCTGAGAGATGGTGCCGTCAATGCCACGTGTGTCTGGCGAGTCGTGGGCCGCAAACTAGGAGCCGGGGTTGCATGCAGCAGTACTTCGGAGCGCCTTTCGAACGCATCGCTGTCGACTTAGCTAGACCATTCCTAGTGTCCGACTGAGGCAATAAGTACCCGATGGTGGTCTTGGACTACTTCACCAAGTGGCCGGAGGTGTATGCCATCCCGAACCAGGAGGCGAAGACAATCAAGACTGCCTCATGGAGCAACTGTTCTGCTGTTTTGGGGTGCCGTTAAAGCTCCACAGTGATGAGGGCACCAATTTTGAGTCTAACCTGATGAAGGAGACACTGGAAAGACTTGGGGTGAGCAAGACCCTCACAACACTTCTACATCCGCAGTCGGACAACATGATTGAGACGTACATCAAGACCTTAGAGGAACATCTGAGGAAGGTCGTGGCCAGCCATCAGCGAGACTGGGACGTCAAAGTGCCACTGTTCTTGCTGGCCTACTGCTCGTCAACACACGACACCACTGGGTTTACGCCCACAAGCTTAATGATCGGCCGAGAGTTACACCTTCCTTGTAACCTGGCTTTTGGGAGCTCCCCAGAAGCAAAACAGCGAGCAACGGAGTTTGTGGAGAGCCTCGTGGATCATCTGCACGATATGCATGAGATGGCTCGTCAGAACAAACAGATGGCGAGCGACCACATGAAGACCCGGTATGACAGGCAAGCCAACAGCCAAGGATTCCAGCAAGGTGACCTGGCCTGGTTGTACTGCCCTACCAGGACCAAGGGATGCTGTCTGAAACAACCATGGCAAGGACCGTACTGACTGGTAAAGAGGTTTAACGACGTGGTCTACCGCATCCAGAAGGTGCCACGAGGAAAAGTGTTGGTGGTACACCTATGTCGGGATGTCCAGCCTTGAGGAGGGAGCAGTTTCGCCGATTGCATTGCTGTGATGGGCACAGCCGGCATGCACAAAGAGACAGATAGTGCAGCGCAGAGTTAAAAGCTCGCCAAAACAGATAAAGATAGATGACTGGAAGGTTCGTTTTCTTGATTGTTACAGAACATTCCATTAATTTCTGGAACAGTGAGCAGAGATATAAAAGAAGCCGTGGCTAGTTTATGGGACAGTCGTAATTGGAGTCAAGATTCGTGCATATGTAGCTTTGATTTTAAAGTGAATTCTTTTGTTTATTAACGGGTGCAGAAGTGATGAGAGATTGTGATGGTTTATGTTGCGTTAGCTTGCAGCTAAAGGGGTGTACAAACAGTGTGTTTCTACAGAAATAAAGAGCATTTTAAATTTCTGCAAATTTGAGTTTTAATTTTAAGAACCTATAAAGTCTTAATATTGCAGATCAGTAATTTCCAATTGAAACACTGTATGAGCAATTCTTGACATCCACAGTGAAAGGAGTGAGGAAAATATGTAGATTCCATATTTTTTAGCTCTTGTAATTCTTTATTACATTAGTTGAGAAATGCTTTATATTGATAAATCACACAGTCCTTTTGACCCAATGAAATTAGTGATTTTGTAAACACTCATCACATTATCAAGAGCGACTGGAGAGAAACCAGGAGATCTGTGGTTCAAGTCCCGGCCATGGCATTGAGTTTTTCATGTGGACTCTTTCAAAAGATCCTCACATTATTCGGTTTGATATGTTTTGCATAGAAGTTCTCCTGGTTCGTAGAATTAAAAGTCCAAATTGCCGAAATTCTATATGTTCTTTATTTCTGTAGAGATACACTGTTCAATTCTCACATAAAAACATTACATCACATAGCAACGCAATCCTCCAAGGTCGATGACAATAACCAACTGCATCCAGTTTACAACATCAGCTCTCATTACAACACTCTTGTTACACAACTGTTTTTTCAACAACAATACTCTCAGCTGTTCTCTGCTTACTCACTCTGTTTACAACTGACTCATCACTAGCCATGGCTTCTTTTTATACACCCATTCATGAATTCCAGGCTGTTCTGTGAATCACTAGATGTTTCCGGAAAACAAGGCATCTAATGATGTAATCCGAATATTCTGTCACCTTCAAGAAACGTGAAACCCTAACTGGGCCGGCAAGTCTTTCACCATGTGATAAACTATCTGTCTCTTGTTTATCAGCGTTTTGTGAATGCTAGCCGCCTATCAGTTCCTTTTTGTGCCAAGCCGCCTTATCGCGATCGGGTTCGCAACAATATGATTGTTCTATGACAAGTATCTTGACTTTCATCTAACACAAGTAACAGATAATTACCTTAGTTCTTTCCATTAATTTGCTCTTGAACATTATTGACAAGATGTGCAATATGCTGCATAACAGTGGAGAAAGATAAATTAATAGCTTCCCATTCTGGCATATATTCAGGGTAAACTTCATTGGCAATCGTATGTAGACACATTTTAACAAATTTGCAATCTTTAAATGGTCTAAGTTGTTTAGCACTTTCAGGTGATATTTTAAAGCTAGCACGTGCAGCCAATTCACTGATTTTATGGTCTGGATCATTGTCAGTAGTTATGGTGTTTTTGAGCTTCTCTATCATATCACATTCTACTCCTTTATAACTATTGTAGTCACTGCTTGCTACGAGTAGCGCAATGTTGTAGTTAATTGTTTGAACAATCTAAAAATTTTGCTGCACCACCTTCATGTATAGGTTCTGTTCTTCCCAAACAGAGGGAAAAGTACATGGGTATAATGGGTGAGGATTAGATGAGGTAGCCACACTAAAGATGTTGCTACTCCTGTACTCCACAAGTTGGCACTGCACACTAGTTACTGCTGCAGCACTCAGATAACAAATTTAACATATCTGCTGCTAGCACAGACTATGATGACCTTGCCTGTTTGTGTTTCCGTGAGTTGAGACAGTTTTGCTGTGCAAGGAAGAGTAAGCAGAAATTTTGAAATACTGCTATAGAGGTGTGAATTAGATAATGTACTAAAAGAATGTTAAAATATCAAGAGATGTAATAAAGGGAAAGAGTTGATTTGAGAAGGTGAAGAAAGTAGTAGATTAAATTGGGATGGGAGAAATTGTTAAATGCAGTGAATATGATTGCAGTAGATTCTAAAAAGAGATAAGGCAGTAAGTTAAGGATTTAGAGAAACAGGAGCTATGGACTAGTTTTGAGGATAAATAAATGCTCATTGGAATTATATCAAAGAATTAAAAAGAATTTGGGTTTTTAGAAATGCATTGGTAATTTTGACAAAGTGGGAAGGATGGGCTATGCTTGAGCAGTTACAGGTGTGCTATTTCTTAAAGGATTAAGGTTAAGCTTGACAGAAGGATGCAGTAGGTGTGGGAAACCTGAGGACATTTACTATTCTCTATCAAATGTTAAAAGGTTAAAAGCTGGAGGTAAAGTATTTGGAATGAAATGGAATAAACTACAGAAAGGTATAATAGTAATTAAAATGTAGCAGATAAAAGAGAAGAAATTATTGGGATGGGGACATTTATGTGAAAAGTTAAAAGATAAATGGTTAACAAGTTCAAAGAAGTAGCAGGAGGGAAAAGACAAATGTAATAATGAAGGTAATCAGTTGTAGATGATCAACACCAAACATATACCCATGAAGTATGGGGAACTTAATTTACAAATTGATAAATTCTTAAATGTGTATAATTTATTAACACAGGCTAAAAGAAGAGAGGAAGGGAATAAACATAGATTGTTAGCCTTTGTGTGGGAGGGCAGACAACAGTTTACATTATATATTTAGAATTCAAAAACCAAGACAATGGAGAGAACAGGTTATAGCTCCTACCAAAAAAAAAAAAAAAAAAAAAAAAAAAACACCCAGAAATTTTAAAAATTAAAATAAAGCTGTAGGAAGAAGGGGATATAAGACTTATGGGAAATTAATGAAAAGAACAGAAGAAAAATTATACAGTAAAAAATAGAAAAGAACTGGAGTTAAGCTAGGTTCCACCATGCAATGAAAATCACGATATTAAAATGTATGGCAGATTAAGATATGAAATACCAACTCTTAGTAATGTAAAGAAAACTGTAAATTATTTTGTATAATAGTTTGGCACATAAATAACATTAGGGAACATGATTTTTATACCTACATATGTAGCCCAGTCATTTTGTTTTTGCAAGTGTGCATCTCCTTCTGATTTTATGGTGCTGGGAGTTTTGGTAGCTTCTTGACGCAATGTGTTCTCAGTGGTTAGTGGGCTATAATAAAGTTTAGCGAGACAGTATTTTTGTTATTTGCGATTAAATTCAGTTGCGCACAGCTGGGCTACATATGTAGCCCGCGTGACCACTAATGTAACAGTTGTTGAAATAGCTACTAAGAGAAAGGTTTGTCGTGCAGGAGTTCCTGAGGACAATTTGCTAATTACAAAGTGACTCAATGAAGCTCTAAATGAAAGTAGTGAAAGTTGCATTGAACTTGATGACAATGATGAGGGAGAAAATGAAATGTGTGGTGTGTAATGCCCGCTTTTACTACATACGGCACTGCAGGCGGTGACACTGATGATACATGAGATGAAGATGGAGCACCGGTGGAATGAGATGGCGGGGAAAACCGGAGGTCCCGGAGAAAACCCGCCCCAGCGCCATGTTGTCCACCACAAATCTCACTTTGCGGTCGCCTGGGGATGAGGGAGGAGAGGATTATTTTTCCCCAGATGTGCATTACTCAGACACAGAGGATGCCAGTATTGAAAATGAAGTAACAGATGGTGAACCAAGTAATTGCCATTATAATGTGGCTAAAGATAACTTTAAATGGAGAAAGGAACAACCTCCTCAAAAATGTTAGGACACGTTCTCACAATAGCATTCTCCATCTTCCTGGACCGAAAGGCCAAGCTAAATTTGTTGCATCTGAACTTGAGGCTTTAGAACTTTTTCTGGATACCAATGCCATAAAATTGATAACCACTTGCACAAATATTTATGTAACTACTAGTTAGAACCTGTTAGTTAGCCTAAGAACCTTGATTTATATAACTGCAATAAAAGAGCAATTTCAATGTGATCGTGATGCCAAACTAACGGATGAATTGTCTTAATCTTAAGAGAAGATATGTGATGTGGAGATTCCAGGTTAGTTTACTGTCCAGTATTAGGCCAAGGTAACTAACTGACTGAGCGGTGGGTATAGCGACTGCTCCAAAAACTATGGGATATGTTATCTGCTTTTTATATGTAAAATATACTATTTGCGATTTCTGTGGATTCATCACCACTCTCCAGTCAGAACACCATTTTGTGATTTCAGTGCAGAAGTTATTTAGTTTCTCAGCTGCTGATCCACAACTGTCTTTACTTAGGATTGCAACATCATCAGCAAAATATGCAATGGTTAGTTGAGCGTGTTGAGGAAAGTCAGAGGTATACACTATATCAAGAAGTGGGGCTAGAATACTTCCTTGTGGAACACCAGAGAAGATCGATTGTGATCTCGATTGTGCACTTTGATATTTTACTGAAAAAGATCGGTTATGCAGATAGGATGCTATTATTCTGAAATATTTATCGGAGACATAATTGCTGATCTTCATTAGTAACCCATTATGACACTTTATCAAAGGCTTTCTCTGTGTCAAGGAACAGTACTAAGCACACTTGCTTTTCTTCATATGTGTTTATAATTGTGTCAACAATTCGGTGAAGTTGCTGTGGACAGGAGTGCAATGATGTAAATCCAAATTGAGTGGACAGTATGATTTCCTCAAGCTGTACAACAAGACGAGGCAACAATAGCCATTCAAATACTTTAGATAATAGAGATAACAGACTTATTGGTTGATAGCTTTTAGGATCACGTTTGTTTTTGTTGGGTTTAAGTACCATAACAACTGATGCATGTTTCCATCTTTGTGGGGAGTAAGTCAAGCGAAGAATAGCATTGTAAATTTGCGTTAAGACTACAGCTTTTTTGGAAGATGTATGAGCAAAGGTTGGACTATCAAGTGTTCACCATGAGCTCTTTTTTGGAGGAAATCGACTAATTGCATTTTTAACCTGTCCAGGCGTGAAGAAGTTAGGAAAATTAGAAAGCTGCAATGGTTGAGATATGTTAACAAAGTTAGTAAAATGTTTGTTGGTGATAGGATTGGGTTGAAACTGCTGTTGTAATTGTGCGCTAAAAACTCTACTTTTCATCTGGTGTTGAGTACCAGTGAATGCCAATTTTTAGAGGAGGTATGTTATTTTTGTATTTAAGTACACGTTCCATCTTTACAGTTGAGGCATTTCATTTCTGCTTCCAGGGAATCGTAGTGTTGTTTGATTAGTGCTCTGTTCAGTTTCCTGGGGATGTTATTTAGTATTGTTTTATAAGTTGGATACCTAGTTCTTTCCCATAGTCGACTATGTTCCCTTTTAGTTTGATGAAGATGCTTGATATGTGGGGTACAATGGAATGACTTCATTTTATGTTTGGCTGTTACTAGATATCCGTGCGGCATACTGTATATCTCTGGTTATGCTAGAAACTGCAACTTCTATGTACCTAGGCATTTTGAGTGGAACTTTTGTGTCTGTTTGTTCCATTGTTGATGTATACAAACTCCAATTAAAGGGATACTTGATTAAGGTGTGGGCATATTCTTTTAGATTTATATTCGATGAAAGTTTAACTACAACTGGATAATGGTCTGAAGTTAGTTCGTTTAATACAAATGCATCTGCACACATAATAACACATTTTTACAGATGGAAAAAGTCTAAAACATCAGGAGTGCTTCTATCGTGTGGATAGTAGGTTGGTTCAACTGGATGCAAAATTTCTGATTTAAACTTGTATATTACCTCGTGAAGCAGCTTCCCTCTTGGGTTGGTAGTGTTGGACCCCCATCTCGGGTGTTTACTATTGAAGTACCTATCTAGAAGATAACGTGATTTCATTGTATCGAAGATTCCCCAGAAATCTGCCATTGTGAGTTTGTTTCCCGGAGCCAAATAGAAAGCGCCAATCTGTAGTTTTATATCACCCATATCCAGTAATATTTGGGACACTCGATACTCAAGCTCTACTGTGCTCTGTAGTTCGCTGTGAAGAACTGCAGTTTTAACAAATATGGCCGAACCGCCTTTTCTGTTATTGCTGGGATGGTCAGCACAATAAATCCTGTACCCTGGAATTCTAAAATGTATATGTGGTGCTAGTTTAGTTTCTGTAGCTAGCAAAATGTCTATGTCATAAGCAGAAAGAAAGTGTAACAGTACTTGATATTTGTTGTTTATGCCGTGACAATTCCATGTGCATATGCAAATTTGTCCTTTAAGGGTTTGCTCCACTACTTTTTATAGTTACATGTATTATTTGTGTAAGAGTATTTATGAGAAGAACCAGGAGTGATAGTAGCGAATCTAATTTATTCAACAAGCACTCCATTTGATTCTCACTGTTTTTTGACTTGCTTGCTTCTGAATACAGTTTGTGACTAAATGGCTGAGATGGTACTGGGAGTGAAGGAAATTGGGTTTCAGAAGCCACATTAATTCTAGGTGGTGGAGTCCCAGCTATACTTTCAGTCTGACTCTACGTTTCCACAATTTAGCCTACACACGGCCAGTGTGAAAGAATAATTAATTTCCATTAATTAACCTAATAGTGGTTTACTATAAAAAACCCGGGCCTTAAAGTACTTACAAGTAGTAAGTCGCCATTGAGGTAGTTGTCTCATGTGTTTATGAGAACTCCTAAGTGGTTTACCGGGAAAATACGAGTCAGTTAGAGAATTTAATGTCATATCGGCACGTTGGCCATAGTAGCACAATGGTAGTTCGGCTGGACGGAAACCAGAAGATCCGTGGTTCAAATCCCGGCTATGGCATTGAATTTTTCAGTCTGACTCTACGTTTCCACAATTTAGCCTACACACGTCCAGTGTGAAAGAATAATTAATTTCCATATACTTTCGGTGTTCTATCTTTGGAAAGTGGATGTTGAATTTTGAAGTTTCACATGCATTGGATATCCCTTGTAACTAGCTGTATGTTGCCCTTTACAGTTTACAGACACTGGAGGCGCATTGTTGGGTTTCTTACATTCTGCAGTACCGTGTGCACCATCGCATTTTACACAGTGAGCGCTTTTATGACAATTTTTACTGTGCCCATATTCTTGCACCTGTAGTACTTGGATGTTCCCTTTTATAACTTACAAAAGTTTATAGATAAATGTAAGCAAGACATATAAAACATGTTTTCTGATGTTTCTGAAATATAGTTACATATAGTATTTTTACTAGATTTAAGGTAGCTATTACATGTGACGAAGCCTATTGTAATTATTGTAATTACTGAATGGTGAATAAATTATTATTATTATTATTATTATTATTATTATTATTATTATTATTATTATTATTATTATTATTATTATTATTATTATTATTATTATTATCATCATCATCATCATCATTAATCCAGCACAATATGAGCTTTTAAATCTCTACAAATAACTTAATTTATTGCACTAGTACAACAAGCATACCTGCATCACAACTATACAGGCTATCTCTTACATCATATAGATTTGTGATACCTTATTTTTGGCAAAATGTGCAAAGTAAAAAAAAAAAAAAAAAAAAAAAAAAAAAACAAATAAACACAGTCATGGCCCACATCAAACCCTCGATTCAGACTTAAGTTCTCCATATCACTAGCAGCCTTATACCGTTGGCATCTATGCTCAGGGCAATCTCTGGACATAGTAGACTTCACCATTAATCCACCTCTCCACATAGTGCAGTCCTTACTTTGCTGATTGGAGCTTGGGGATGCATCCTTTAGTCCGGATAAGGCAATGCATAGCTTTCCACTGGAAACCTCTGTCGTTGGCTCGCTAGTCATTGCTTCCTCCGAAAGCTGGTTACATTGAGCTGACTGGTTGATGAACACTGGCCCTCTTTGTGTGCCTCTGCACCCATCTCGCTCCTGGCGAGCCCAACGTAGCTTATGCGAGGGTTACCTTGCAAACCACAGGATATTCGTTAGAGCTTCAGAGATTCACCTGTCTCATCCAACTCGCAAGCCACTGCCAATGTTGATTGTCGCCTCATGTCTCCTGAGGGCATCCAGACCAAGTATAACCTCATCCGTCAACTTCACGACGAACACCTGCAGATTCACTACACTATGCCCTAAGGTCAACTCCTTCTCAACATGCAAGATGTCGCCCAATGTCGTCACTGTTTGGTAGGGGCAATCCGGTTTCCTTGATGGCAAGCCATCTGCCACATTGAGTCTGATCTCTGACTTCTGCACTCATGTCCACTAATATGCGGTACTGCTTCACCACATCTTCCATGTGGCCACTTCCCCAACACACGTCTCTAATTCAAAATGTCCCGAGTTCGAACCTCAGTCAGGGTGAGTTACCTGGATAAGGTTTTTTCTTGGGTTTTCCCTGAAATACGAATTGTCAGGTAACTCTAAGGTCCATGGATCCCGGGCTCATTTGAGCATCATTTTATTCATCGTCCGATATGTCGTCACCTTGTCTGGCAGCTGTTGCCTCCTCAAGCTTGTGCTAGTCATTCCATCTGTAAGCACATCTTGTTCCCTGACTCCACCTTCCCGGACATTAAGCCGTTTGCGCTTCTGCTCCAGGACTTAAACATTTATTTTCAGTTCAGTTTAGTGTTAAATACACAAAAGAACCACGTCATATGAATTTATACAGTTTAAGAACACAGCTATACAGGTTGTGTGATATAAATAGAATACTAACTTGCTTTAATAAATCCATACACACTAGCAATAATAATAATAATAATAATAATAATAATAATAATAATAATAATAATAATAATAATGTAACGCGGGCGTTGGAACACCCTATGAAAGCAGCTGAGAGCGGGAGACGAGGGAGGTCAATGTTAGCTACGCCCTCCCCTCGTTTGTCTTATAGTGGTGACAGGGACGACTGGGGAAAGAAACATAATTGTGCGGTCTGTTTCTCTTCCACCTGGTTCCAGAAATTACGGGATCTTTCATCATCTGGAAACGTGTAGAAGACGGCGAGATGCCTATAAAAGGGGCTGCAGCTAGTCAGTGAGTCAGTCAGTTGGTTAGTGTGTGAGTGAGGACAGTTCTTGGTGTAAGAAGGCAGTGTTCGTCAGTGACGTGTTAATGAACGAAAGGATTGTGCAACGGAAGACTGTACGTAACTGTGAATGTGTACCGGAGCTTACGTAACCGCGAGGCCAAGTGAAATTGTAACGGACGAACTGGTGAATTGTAATTGTGTGCAGTACGCAATTTTGCGTAATTGGCAAGTGTTAAACTGTAAGTCGGTAGGAATAAAGGACATTGTTGAGTGGTGTAATTGGACTTTTCATTTCACGAACCCACAAAGTCACACTGGTGTCAGGAAGCGGGAAAACATCACCGAACATTACAACCATGGACGCGGCATTGGAAAAGATTTTGGAGAAAATGATGGAAATGAAGACGGCCAACGACAACCTCACCGCCGAGTTGAAACAAATGAAGACGGCCAACGACAACCTCACCGCCGAGTTGAAACAAATGAAGACGGCAAATGAAAACCTCGCTGCAAAAATAGAAACGGCTAACAACAACTTGGCCACGACAATGACCTCAAAGATGGCCGAACTGACCACGGAAATGAAGGTGGCGAACGAGGCTCTCGCCGCCAAATTTCAAGAACAGTTGGCCGGCGTGAGGGATGACGTGACGGAGCTGGGCAAGCGGATGGGCCAAGTAGACGACCGCCTTAATGATTTAGAGGAAAAGGCCGACAACATCGCAAAACCCCTCACCCGCCTGACGGAGGAAAACCGGCCTTATGTGTGGACGGAGGACGCCGGAGACGCTTTCCAGCACCCGAAAGGGACCCTGTGCAGTGCTCCAATTTTGGGTTTCCCACAACCGGGTGGCGCCTTCATTGTGGACACCGACGCTAGCGACCATTACATTGGAGGTGTCCTATCGCAGATCCAGGACGGCCATGAGCGCACAAGAGTGGAAGAGAAGGAGCGTGCCGCAGCAGTCCGAGTAGTTGTGGCAGTGCCTGCTGAAGGCTGGGATAGCGCAGGCCTGAGGAGGGAGCAGCTGGCGGACGCAGACTTGGGGCCACTCTTGAGGGAAGTGGACGCAGGGACGAGACCGACCTGGGAGGAAATCGCACCGAGGAGCGCCACCTACAAGTCGCACTGGGCCCAATGGGACTCGTTGAAGACCAGAGTGGGCGTGCTGTTCCGGGTATGGGAGTCACCCGATGGGAAGGCGCAGAGAGGACAGTTGGTACTTCCCCGGAGTAAGGTCCCGGAAGTCTTGGAGGAAGTGCACGTCGGTACTTCAGGAGGACACCTGGGAGCGAACCGAATGATTCACAAACTACGGCAGCGCTACTTCTGGCTGAGACTCCGAGCAGATGCTGGTGGTACACCTGGACCGCCTCGCACGCTACGATGGGGCTGTTCGGGGCGAACAGCTTTGAGGAGGGAGCAGTGTAACGCGGGCGTTGGAACACCCTATGAAAGCAGCTGAGAGCGGGAGACGAGGGAGGTCAATGTTAGCTACGCCCTCCCCTCGTTTGTCTTATAGTGGTGACAGGGACGACTGGGGAAAGAAACATAATTGTGCGGTCTGTTTCTCTTCCACCTGGTTCCAGAAATTACGGGATCTTTCATCATCTGGAAACGTGTAGAAGACGGCGAGATGCCTATAAAAGGGGCTGCAGCTAGTCAGTGAGTCAGTCAGTTGGTTAGTGTGTGAGTGAGGACAGTTCTTGGTGTAAGAAGGCAGTGTTCGTCAGTGACGTGTTAATGAACGAAAGGATTGTGCAACGGAAGACTGTACGTAACTGTGAATGTGTACCGGAGCTTACGTAACCGCGAGGCCAAGTGAAATTGTAACGGACGAACTGGTGAATTGTAATTGTGTGCAGTACGCAATTTTGCGTAATTGGCAAGTGTTAAACTGTAAGTCGGTAGGAATAAAGGACATTGTTGAGTGGTGTAATTGGACTTTTCATTTCACGAACCCACAAAGTCACAATAATAATAATAATAATACTTTATTATCACCTTATGTTTTACAAGCATTGTTGAAAACAGGCAAGTCGTCAATTATATACAATTAAAGTTGCTGGTTATATATATAGATATAGATATTAGAAGAAACTAAAACTTAGGTGATGTTATTCTAAATGTATAATGTCTTGTACACCCAATACAATGTCTAGGTTTTAGTCATAAGTATTGTAAAATAAGAAACTAGCACTCAAACAATAAATTCTGAAGTTGTAGTCTTAGTTTAGAAATTCATCAAGTGAATAAAAAACATTATTAATTAAATATGATTTCAAGAAAAATTTGAATTTTGTTAAGTTACTAGACACTTTAACTTCTGCTGGGAGTTTGTTATATAGCTTGGCTCCCATGTAACTATGCAACTTGTCACACAGGTGGAGTCTATACATCATAGTAGCGAAATTATTCTGTTGGACAAGTTCTTACTCCTTTCTGTCGAGCACTTTCACGTCCTTCATCCAGCTGCTTCTCCATGCAGATTTCATTTCTGTTATTATCTTTATCTCATATTTCATTTTCATTGTCATCTTCATCATTCGAGAATTTACAGATTTTATTTCACTCTTGATTTCTTTCTTCACATCATCCATTTTTGCTCATAATTTCTCAAAAGTTATCCCCATTGTGTTCTTGATGTTCTCAGACTTCAAGCCAGGTGTATTGATGAAGAGCCATCAGCGTTTTGGGAGTGTGCATCTCTCCCATCATCAGACACACACATACTATTCTGAACTCACGACTTCTTTGCTCTGGACTGTGAACTCAGTTTGCTCAACTGCTAGGCTTCACACTGGCTTTTATAGTCTGTTGGTCGTGGCAAGAAGGTAGTGGAAGTGGAATGCTCTCGATTTGCAGAATTCTATCTAGAAGAAATTCCTCACTGTAAGAAAGCAGTTCACGCTTATGGCTCAGTGCCATAGCTAGTGGCTATCCTTGAATGTTGCATTGTTTGCTTCTTGTGCCAGCAAACAACAGAGGTGGTGGAATAGTTTGACTCATACTTAATTTCTCCACCTTTGCCATTACAATACTATTAATTTACTAAAGCATGTATTGTTATTTTATCAGATTGCTGCTTATGGAGAGAACAGTCCTTTGACATGCCTTGTACCTGATTTACGTGATGTCGATCCAGATGATTCTTTTTCTACAGTTCCTTATGAGAAAGGCCACACTCTGCTTTTCTATTTGGAACAACTGGCTGGACAAGGTTGGTTATACTGTGCCCTACTTCATTATTAGATCCTATTATCATAAGCCGGCATATATATGAAATAATTCATAGATAATATTTCAGACACATTTCTACTTGCAAATTATAATATTGTTGATTTGAAAAACATAAGCCATAGTTAAGCTCATCAAAGCCTTAAAGAGGTTAATTTGACATTGTTATAGAAATTTTCTGTTAAATAAAATCTTAGGCTCATTTTAGATACTAACCAGTTTATATCATTTGCTCATCTCTGCAAGTAAAGATGTGAAATTCATTTTTAAGAAGCATTATGGTCATAACATAACTTATTCATAATCATGTTGCAACAGTCGAAACATCTAATGCACAGTATAGCTTAAGATAAAATTTCTTACAAACCGGCAATCATCTTACTAATAAATGTTATTTACACTTATTGATTTCAGTGCAATTGAATTGAATTTATTTGTACAACTTGTTTTACAACATTTGTACAATTTCATGTAGAACTAACTTAATCCATATAGAAATTGGTTGTCTAAGCATATTGCAAGCATTGTTGTGAGGCGGCGTGGTCGATGCATTCAAAGAGATGTACAGTGCAGTGTGGAGATAAAAGTTTGCTGAAACGCTGGGGGAAGGACTTCTGGAGAGTTCGTCTTTCTTCTAGCACCATCTTGATTGTTTGAGAACATTCCACAAATTTCCGGAATATGAGTAAGCTATAAAAAGGGAGCCGCAGCTCGACAATGTAGAACAGTTGTTAATTGGACTCGTGTGCGCGAACAGTGTTTGGAGAGTGAACTTATGACCTTGCAAGTTGTATTGTGTATGTGACTTAATTCTGCTTCTGTAAGGGTTGACCAAAGAGTGTTTCTACGGAAATAAAGAGCAATTTTTAGTGTTTGTAACCTGGACCTTTAATTTCACGAACCCACAAAGTCACATTTGGTGTCAGGAGTGGAGCATACGGCGATGGAAGCTGCATTGGCACAAATTCTAGAGAAGTTGGAGACGGCAAATGACAACTTGGCCACGAAGATGACCGAATTAACAACGAAGAACGAGACGGCTAACAACACCCTCGCTGCGACGTTAACCATGGAAATGAGAGCAGCGAACGACAGTCTGGCCGCGGAAATAAACGAGGCCCTCGCCGCCAAATTTGAGGAACATTTGGCCGGCCTGAGGGATGATGTCATGGAGCTGGGCAAATGGATGGGCCAAGTGGACGAACGCGTCGAAGACCTGGCAAACTGCGTTAATGACCTAGAAGGAAAGGCCGACAGTAACACCAAGTCCCTGAACGCTGTGATGGAAGACGTCGAAGACCTGGCGAACCGCTTTAACAACCTTGACGGAAAGGCCGACAGCAACACCAAGTACCTGAGCGCCATGGTGGAGGACATCGTCGGCAGAAGGATGAAAGATTTAAAGGCCGACGTGCCGGGACGTAACACATCTGCGTGCGTCAAACTGCCAAAGACGACGGCACGTCCACGTTTGAAGTCTTCCGCCGGCAATTCGACACAGTGGCCAAGCACAACAAGTGGTCACCAGAGAAGGAGGCCGCACGGCTAATAGCCAGCCTCCAGGGACGGGCCGCAGAGGTCCTGAATGCGGACCAGACAGCGGCGGCGCCCAAGGACATCTGGGAGGCCCTGGAAAACCGCTTCGGGAACCACCGCTTGGTCGCAGCCTGCCGCAGCCAACTGAAGTCAAGAACACAGCAGCCAGGGGAGATGCTGCAGGAGTTCGTCCTGGCAATAAAACAGCTGGCCAGCAAAGCCTTGGTCAATCTCCAACCTGAATTGGTATCCTGCGAAACCGTCTACACGTTCGTTGACGGGGTACGAGACGTTGAGATACGTCAGCGCCTAATGCTTGGCGACTACAAAACCATCCAGGAGGCGCTAACGGCCGCATTGAGGATGGAGGCGGCCAAGGTGACGGCTACCGCGACGTCGAGAACAAGGAGCATCCGCTACACAGGAGACCGAAGGCCAGCCGAGGAACTCCGGCGAAGACCTAGTGATGTATGTTGGGGGTTTGGCCAGCCGGGACACCTGGAGACAGACTGCCCACACCAGGGAGAGCAACCGGAAAACGAGTAAAGACCATCGTGGCGAGGGGCACATCGGCGGCATCACCACCATACCCTCAAGTGACACTGTGCACCGTCAGCCGGCGTATGGATGACAGCCTCATCGCGGACAGTTGGGTGAGAGGGAAGCCGTGCCGCATGCTCGTAGACACCAGGGCAGCCGTGACCATCATCAGACCTGACGTGGCCAAGAGTTTACCGTGGAGAACACCGAGCCGACAATAACAGCTACTGACGGCATAGGGCGACACCTTGCCCGTGGAGGAGGCCCTGCTGCAGTTGATCTTGGGGCGAAGTGCCATATGTCTGTAGGGTGTTCGTTGCTGAGGTGGCTGAGGAGGTGATCCTGGGACTGGATATCTTCAGCAGCCACGAAACGACGGTCGACATCGGCAGGAAGGTCCTGCGGCTCAATGGAGAAGAGGTAATTATCCGGCATCCCTAAGAACGCCTTGGAATCTGTAGGGTCGTCCTGAGGGAAGACGTCCTCGCGAGAAGCTAAGTAGTGGTGACGGCATGACTGGAAGGCCAGCGGACGAAGAACATGATGCTGGACCAGAAGACGCCTGTGCATGGACTCTGTAGCCAGGAAATTGTTGCTGTGCCGAGAGGAGGTGCCGGTGAGGCTGCTGAACCTGACAGACACCGATAACGACGTCCAGGCCGGGACGGAGTTGGGGACATGCGAGACCGTGGTCACCATGACAGTATTCGACAAGAAACAAGAGCCGATGCCGACGCAAACCTGGGGCCCCGACTGGAAGGCTTACTGAAGAGCGTGGCCGACCAACTGACCGCAGAACAGCTCGAGAAGATTCGACATCTGCTGAGATGATACCAGCGTGTCTTCAGCCAAGATAACACCGACTACGGCCGCACGGAGTGAATGCTGCACCACATCGACATCGGAGACGCCTGACCTATTTGGCAACCACCCAGACGCGTTCCCCTGGCGAAACAAGCGGCAGTTCAGGACATGCTAGAGGACATGAGATCTAGGGAAGTGATTGAAGAGTCTGACAGCCCTTGGTGTTCCCCTGTAGTTCTGGTGACAAAGAATGCTGACCTACGCTTCTGTGTGGACTACAGGAAGCTGAACGCTGTCACCAGGAACAACTGCTTCCCCTTACCCCGAATTGATGACACCCTGGACACGCTTGCTGGTGCGCAGTGGTTCTCAACACTGGACCTGAAGTCGGGTTACTGGCAGTTGGCTTTAGACCCGAGAGACAAGAAAAAGACTGCATTCTCAACAGACCAAGGGCTTGGCAGTTCACAGTTATGCCCTTTGGCCTTTGCAATGCACCAGCTACCTTCCAATGCCTCATGGAGTCAGTGATGAGAGGATTGACTTATGACTCCTGTCTGCTGTACCTGGACGACATCATTATCGTCAGCAAGACATTTGAAGACCATCTCGACAACCTGAGCAAGATGCTACAGAGACTGCGGCGACCAATTTGAAGCTTAACGCAAAGAAATGCCAGCACTTTCGCAAGGAAGTAACTACTTGGGCCACATAATCTCACCAACTGGAGTGGCCACAAACCAGGAGAAAATGCAGGCTGTGAGAGATTGGCCTGGGCTGAAGGATAGAAGAGAATTGCGTAGTTTCCTGGGGCTGTTCAGTTAGTACAGCAGTACAAAAGTGAATCGAGAAGATATTGACACATTGCTTCACTCACACTGTTTATTCACAGGACATGTTTCAAGAGCTCTTGCTCCTATCATCAGCTGATACTCGACTAGTGCAAGTTGTAGTGGTTTCCTCTTTCTCCGTTTTGTCAATAGATGGCATTATGTACTTGTCAAAGATGTCCGGTGGTGGAGTTTCAAAATTCATGACTCTATGACGATTTTTGTTGATGAAGATTTTTTCCCATACGGAAAGGTCTATGGGGTGATTAACATATTTTATTAGAGATGTTTCCAAGTTGATGTCATGTCTAGTATTCAAAAAATGAAAAGCCACTGCTGATTTTTCTGTTTCACCATTTTTAATGTTTCTTAGATGTTCTTTAGTTCTGATGTTAATATTTCTTTTTGTTTTTCCT
Source organism: Mantis religiosa (assembly GCA_030765055.1). Lineage (NCBI taxonomy): Eukaryota > Metazoa > Arthropoda > Insecta > Mantodea > Mantidae > Mantis > Mantis religiosa. Next base: position 363,725,124 of record CM060950.1, read on the forward strand.
ATATAAATTTTAGGGCAAGTTTCACATTTGATCTCATAGATTCCTGGTTTTTCTTTGGTAGTGATTGAATTTTTGGGAGGGCCTTTTAACAAATTTCTGATATTAAACCTATTTTGAGGTGCAAGAGTTATGTTGTGTTTTGAGAAGATTTTTTGGAATTTGTTATAGGCTGATGGGTAGAAGGTGAATTTTTTAAAAAGTTTTTCTTTTTCTCCTGTAGGTTCTAGAGTGGTGGTTTCTTTTATTTTCTTAGCTTTGTTGAGTCTGTTAACTGTTTTGTCTACTAAATTTGGGTTGAAACCGTTGGATATAGCTACTTTTTTTATGTGTAGGTATTCTTCTTGATAATCTTCTCTGTTTAGTGGAAAGTTGATCATCCGAAAGATTAAACTGTTGAAAATGGCATGTTGGTGTTGTTTTGGGTTGAAACTGTTGTTCTTGATGTAATTATCTGTGTGTGTGTGTTGGTTTCCTGTAAATACCAAAGGTGAGTTTGTTGTTCATTTTTTTGATCTTGATGTCCAAAAAGGGGAGTACACCATCCTCTTCTGTTTCCAATGTAAATTTTATAGCTGGATTTTGTATATTCAAAAGTTTAAGACTATCTTGTATGAGTTTTTTAGGTACTATTGCAAAAATGTCGTCAACATAGCGATACCACACTTTGAAATAATTTGGAAAAGTTTTTGTGATATGTGTTTCAAAAGCACTCATAAATAAATCTGCCAAGAAGGGAGACAATGGGTTGCCCATAGCTAGGCCTGTTTTTTGTTTATAGATCTGTCCATTAAAGCTGAAAAAATTTTGATTGATACAAATTTCTGTAAGTTGTGAAAGTTCTTCTATTTCTTCAGATGTTATTTGTATTGATTTCAGCCATTTTTTGAGAAGTGGAATAAGCTCATTGGTAGGTATACTTGGATATAAAGAAATGACGTCAAAGGAAACTAAAGCATCTGTAGAGTTGATCTTTGTGTCCTTCAGGAGATTTAACAATTCAAACGAGTTTTTGATACTTAAATTTTCAAATTTTGTGAAGGATCTGAAGATATGAACCAGCCATTTTGATAGTTGGTAAGTGGGTGCATCAATGTTATTAATTATTGGTCTGAGGGTAATTTCAGGTTTATGTATTTTGGGTAAACCATATATGTATGGTGTTTTTGGATTGTCTATTTTATTGTTCAATTTATCTCTTTTAGTCATGATTTTACTGTTTTTAATTGCTAATTCCACAGATTTGCATGCTTTCTTTAATGGATTGTTTTCTAATTTAACAAATTCTTTTCCGTTTAAAAGGTTGTCCAATTTTTTTTTTGCGATAGTCTTCTTCGTCCAGTATTACTATTTTGTTACCCTTGTCTGCTTTTGTGTAGATTACCGGTTTTTCATTTAATTTTTTGATTAATTTTTTATATGAATAACTTTTTGAATTTGCATTTTGAATATGATCTAGAGTTTCTATGCACTGTGTTCTGATCATAGATTTTTTTACTATCGGGCAAATTATATATTGCTATTTCAATGTCCGCGATATAGTTTTCAATGTTTTTTGTGTAATCTACACATGTTTTTAGGCCTTTGTTTAGAAAATCAATTTCTTTCTCTGTGAAGTTGCATGTGGATAGATTCGTTACATTGTTAGGTTTTTGACATGAGAGTAATAAATCTTGCTTTTTATGTGGATTTGGTTCTTGCTTCTTTTGAAGATTCAAGAATTTTTGTTTCAAAATGACTGTTTTCTTACGCATTTTCAGATTAATTATTGACAGCATATTATTTTCTAAGTTAGACCACATGGCCGGGTTCATACATTTCGAAATTTTTAGGTGTAGTTCATATATTTCTAATTCTGTGGAATGTAACGAATTGTAGTGATGGTTTATTTCCATTTTAATTACACGTCCAAAAATTCAATCACTACCAAAGAAAAACCAGGAATCTATGAGATCAAATGTGAAACTTGCCCTAAAATTTATATAGGAAAAACAAAAAGAAATATTAACATAAGAACTAAAGAACATCTAAGAAACATTAAAAATGGTGAAACAGAAAAATCAGCAGTGGCTTTTCATTTTTTGAATACTAGACATGACATCAACTTGGAAACATCTCTAATAAAATACGTTAATCACCCCATAGACCTTTCCGTATGGGAAAAATCTTCATCAACAAAAATCGTCATAGAGTCATGAATTTTGAAACTTCACCACCGGACATCTTTGACAAGTACATCATGCCATCTATTGACAAAACGGAGAAAGAGGAAACCACTACAACTTGCACTAGTCGAGTATCAGCTGATGATAGGAGCAAGAGCTCTTGAAACATGTCCTGTGAATAAACAGTGTGAGTGAAGCAATGTGTCAATATCTTCTCGATTCACTTTTGTACTAATTTGTGCTTCACTGTCCCTACGCTTCTTCCAAGTTTATACTCTGAGTGATTAGTACAGCAGCTTCATAAAAGGGTTCTCCAACATCGCCAAGACCCTCACCCACCTGACAGAGAAACATCGGCCTTATGCGTGGACGGAGGATGCCGAGGGTGCTTTCCATCACCTGAAGAAGACACTGTGCAGAGCTTCTATTTTGGGGTTCCCACAACCAGGCAGTGCCTCATTGTGGACACCGTCGCCAGCGACCATTGCATTGGAGGCATCTTATCCCAAATCCAGGACGGCCACGAGCGAGAGGTAGCCTACTAAAGTAAGACGCTATCCAAGGCGGAGAAGAATTACTGCGTTATCCGGCGAGAACTACTGGCAGTAGTAAAGATCTTGGAGCACTCCCACAAGTATCTGTACGGTCAGCCATTCCACCTGAGGACTGACCACTCCGCCCTAACCTGGCTACTAAGCTTTAGGAACCTGGAAGGCCAAACAGCCCGTTGGGTCCACAGGGTGCAGGAGTACGATTTCACCTTTGAACATCGTAAAGGGAAGAGCCACGGCAACGCAGGCGCCATGTCCCAAAGACCCTGCCCGAAAGAGTGCGGCCAGTGCTCCAGAGTGGAAGAGAAGGAGCGTGCCGCAGCTGTCAGAGTGGTCACAGTAGTGCTTGCGGATGGTTGGGTGTGTGTGTAGTGTTTAACGCCCGCTTTTACTACATGCAGCACCGCAGGCGTTGACACTGATGGTACATGAGATGAAGATGGAACACCGGAGGAATGAGATGGCGGGGAAAACCGGAAATCCTAGAGAAATCCCGCCCCAACGCCGTGTTGTCCACCACAAATCTCACTTTGCGGTCGCCTGGGATTGAACCCGGGCCGCCTTGGTGAGAGCCAAACAGTCTAACCACTGAGCCACTGTGTGGCCGCGGACGGTTGGGATAGCGCAGGCCTGAGGAGGGAGCAGCTGGCGGACGCCGACTTGGGGCCACTCTTAAGAGAAGTGGAGGTAGGCATGAGACTGACCTGGGAGGATATCGCACCCAGAAGTGCTGCGTGTAAGTCATACTGGGCCCAATGGGAATCGCTAAAGACCAAAGAGGGTGTGCTGTTCCGGGTATAGGAAACACCAGATGGGCAGAGGAGCAGTTGGTACTTCCCCAGAGTAAGGTCCCGGAAGTCATGGAGGAAGTGCACGCCGGTACTTCAGGAGGACACCTGGGAACAAACCGAATGATCAACAAATTCCGACAGCGCTAGTACTGGCTCTGACTTCGAGCACTCGCTGAGAGCTGGTGCCGTCAAACTCTCATGTGCGCAGCCGCAAACTAGGAACCGGGGTCGCATGCAGCAATACAACATCGGAACGCCTTTCGAATGCATTGCTGTGAATATAACTGAACCATTCCCAGTGTCCAACCGAAGTAACAAGTACCTGATGGTGGCCGTGGACTATTTCACCAAGTGGCCGGAGGCGAAGACTATTACCGACTGCCTCGTGCAGCAACTGTTCTGCTGTTTTGGGGTGCCGTTAGAGCTCCACAGCAACCAGGACACCAATTTTTAGTCTAACCTGATGAAGGAGGCGCTGGAAAGACTTGGGGTGGACAAGAACCGCACATCACCTCTTCACCCGCAGTTGGACGGCATGGTCGAGAGGTACATCAAGACCCTAGAAGAACATTTGAGGAAGGTCGTGGCCAGCCATCAGCAAGTCTGGGACATCAAGGTGCCACTGTTCCTGCTGGCCTACCGCTCGTCGACACACGATACCACTGGGATGATGCCAGCCAACTTAATGTTCGGCTGAGAGTTACGTCCCTAGTGACCTGGCTTTTGGGAGCCCTCCGGAAGCGAAACAGCCAGCAACCGAGAATGTGGAGAACCTGGTAGACCGTCTCCACGACATGCATGAGATGGCTCTTTAGAACATCCAGATGGCGAGCGACTGTATGAACACCTGTTACGACAGGCAAGCCAACAGCCAAGGATTCCAGCAAGGTGACCTGGTTTGGTTGTACCGCCCTACCCAGACCAAGGGACGCTGCCCGAAACTTCAACAGCCATAGCAAGGACCGTATTGGGTGGTAAAGAGGGTTAACGATGTGGTCTACCGCATCCAGAAGGTGTCCCAAGGAAAAATGTTGGTGGTACACCTGGATCATCTGGCCTGCTACGATGGTGCTGTTCGGGACGACCAGCCTTGAGGAGGGAACAGTGTTTTGAGCATTGTTGTGATGCGGCGTGGCCGAAGCATTCAAAGAGACGTACAGTGCAGTGTGGAGATAAAAGCTTGCCAAAACTGTGGGGGGGAAGGATACCGATTTATGGAGAGTTTGTCTTGCTCCTAGCGCCGTCTTGATTGTTTGAGAACATTCCACAAATTTCCAGAATAGTGAGTAAGGTATAAAAAGGGAGTCGCAGGTCGTCAATGTGAAACAGTGTTAATTGAACTCGTGTGCACGAACAGCTGTGTTTCGAGAATGAACTTTGTTTATGATCGATGACCTTGCAAGTTGTATTGTGTGTGTGACGTAATTCTGCTACTGTAAGCGTTGACCACAATGTGTTTCTACATAAATAAAGAGCAATTTTTAGTTTTTGTAACCTGGACTTTTAATTTCACGAACACACAAGTCGCTATACGTTAGCTTGATTCTCTGGCTTTAATTTACCAAATGGTCTTTACCAAGTTTAGCCCACTCCATTCATTCATCTCCCCCCTGCCTGTTGTTCCCCTTTCTTCCTTATACCTATTACTTTTCTAATGCAGTTTCCTTTTACTGCAAGGAAAAGTATCTGTCATTCTGCCAGCATTTTGTAGTTAACTAATTTTCATCTATTCTTTCCTATGTTTTTTATACATTTTTCCTTCATATCATTAGTTCTTTGCATTCTGTCATGTTTTATTTTATGCTTTCCCTCCCACCATATAATGTACATACTTCTTTTCTATTGCCATATCTGTTCAATATACTCATTAAATATATTAATCCTGTTCTGATCCAAGCTAATTCTTTCTTTTCTTATGTGTTATACTGGTCATCATACCCTTCTCTTTCCCACTCCCCTGATTTCAGTGCTTAGGTCTTCTTAGTCTTAGGACTTCTTTGAAGATATTTCCACGTGTGAATTTAGGAAATGGATTCTCCTATGATAATGCAAAGAATTTTAATGTTTTAGAGAAATTTGATGAATTCCTGAAAGCCTATGTGGAGAAATACAAATACAAATCCTTGGATACAAATGACTTCAGAAAATTCTTATATGAGTATTTTCCAAATAATGCAGCTCTGAAATCAGTGGACTGGGATGCATGGCTACATAAACCAGGGATGCCACCTGTTATTCCAAAGTAAGTGGAAGTTCTGCTAAATCCATGGCTGTAAAACATGGTTATTTTAAATTGATATTATTAAAAAATATAGAAGAAAACTTTGAAGGTCATTATTGCAATCATGCAAACAAAGGTGCAACAAATAATCATAAGCAGGTTTCATTAAATATCTTCAATGCCTACTGTTACATAAAAAAAATTCTTAAATATAGGGTTCTAGATGCATAATACATTATAGAGCAGCAGAATGCCTGAGTAGCTCAGTAGTTTTGTTTGTGACTTGTGCTGAGGGTCCCATTTCTGGCTCTGGGGTGGTAATTTTAAGTCTGGCCTATCCATGGCTTCGCCTCTGACTAGTTATGTAAAGTAAACCTAACATGGTTCAGAGGTCCATGGTAAAAGCTTTAGGTTCTTTTGTTCCATCATTTACCATGGGCATCCCCTCATTGTAGGTAATAGGCTCTGCATTCTGGGTGTCTCCTGTTAATAAATGGGATCCATATATGAGGGCCATTCAAAAAGAAACAAGCGGCAGTCTGGAATGCACAAACCAGTGACAGGATCATAATATTGTTGGTGTGCAAGTACGGGTGGTTCCAACAAGAGTGTGGAAGTTCACAGCCCGTCGCTAAGACTGCATGCATGCAAGTCTTGTGACTATACACAGCTAGCGGAATAATGCATCAATTGTCCAATGCTGTCATTCGCATTGCAAATAGTAACATGGAGGCATCAAAATAAGAGCGAAGAGATGTTTGTTTTCTGACAGCAGAAGGAGTAGGGGAACGGACATTCATCGACGAATGTCACAAGTGTATGGCAAACACTGCATGTCCCTTGCAAGGGTCAAGGTGTGGTGCAAGCACTTTAGGTAAGGATGGGTGTCATTAGCTGATAGTGCATGGTCTTTAGCACCATACTGCATTACCAATGACATCATCCAGCTGGTTGATTCGAATGGCCCGCTGTCTTGGTCATCTGCAGCACTATCCTAGGGAAGGGAATGAGTTCCTGGCACGAGTGGTGGCTGGAGAGGAGTCTTGGTGGCATCACTTCAAACCAGAATCAAAATGACAATGTCTCCAGTGGAAGCATCCAGAGTGACTACCACCGAAAAATCCAAGGCTATCCACTCAAGTGCAGGAAAGATTATGCTAATGTTCTTCTTTGACAAAGATGGCCCCCTTCTGATACACTTCCTGCAGCATGGGACAACAGTGAGTGCCGAGCATTACTCGCAAACCTTGACCACCCTTTGCAAAGTAATCAAATCGAAATGACCAGGCAATCTCATCCATGGGATCATTCTGCTCCAGACAATGCAAAGCTTCATACAGCCAACACAATTGTGGTACTCTTACAGAAATCGAAATGACCAGGCAATCTCATCCATGGGATCATTCTGCTTCAGACAATGCAAAGCTTCATACAGCCAACACAATTGCGGTACTCTTACAGAAATTCAAATGGGAGGTTCTCTGCCACTCTCCATACAGTCCAGATCTCTCTCTCCATGTGATTATGTCATGTATAGTCCCCTAAAAACGGTTCTGAGGGGCAAACGATTCACCTTGGACAACATCAAGGTGTACGTGCGGAACTGATTCACAACGCAGCCCCGGCAATTTTATGAGACAGCCATTCACCACCTTGTGTCACAATGGGGCAAGTGTGTGAACATCCAGGGCCAATACTTCTAACATACAGGTACTGGTTTCTGTTCTTATGCCTCCGGTTCATTTCATTTTGAATGCTCCTTATATATTTTGATGGAACAACAATTTTTTAACTGAATGAGAATCATGTAAACCAACTATAGTAGCTAATTATTCTAATGGTGAGCTCATACACTGAAGTTAGCCAAAACATTTGTTGATGAACAGACCAAAGCAATCTGTTTTTGAGGACAGTTTATTTTTAAATTTAATGCTGAAACATGACATGTTTTACTTCTCCATAATGATAAAGGATGGGCAGCTGGATAGAATTGCTGAATTAAAATGTATTTGCAACCTGTATTGGATATAAGTAATATTCGTATATACATCCTATTTTTATGGTTAGGAAGCTGAAAAATAGAATTAGTGTTGGTAGAATCTGATTAACTTAACATTTCTATGCTGACTGAGATCATTAAGGTCAGAAATGATGGATATATAGTGCATGAAATTACTGACATATGCTTTATTTTCAGTGTTTTATATCAAAATCTTGCTTTTTTGTTGCTCTTCTTTATCTTCCTCCTCTCCTTCAATTTCACATTTCATGGTTTACATATTATTGGTAATACGTTCCTGATTACGTGTTATATATATTTATAACTTGCCTATAACTGCAATGGTCATATTGACAGCCTTTACCTTTGAAACATAGTTATAGCCTCCTATAGGCATTGGTGTTAATTCATATACAGTAATTTTCTCTTTGGGTTTTACATATTATATCATACTGTTGCAACTAGGGTTGCAAGGGGGACGAAGAACTTACAACCCTAAGCCACAACTAGGAACATAGCTACTGGAAGGATTGGGGAAATCAGATGGTAGAGCTAGTTGGTGGGGGTTGAGGACATGCAAAGGGTTAGAGATAACACCTAGTGTCAAACCACATTAACAAATGTATTCTATAATTTGGTAGAGCAGAATAAGGCACTCCCTCATCTTGAAGAGATCAGAGGTGCAATTGAAATATTATATAAATCATAACATAATGAACTGTACCTTTGGTTCAGGGTTGCATAGGATCTGAACTAGTGGATGATTCTCTCCTGTATACCTAAGTCCTGTAGCAGTGTTGAGGTCCCAGCTCTTGTCAACCGATTATGTGATCTGGCTCTGATAGCATCAGCGGGTAAACTAAACGAATGAACTACCAAAAACCCCCTTTTTACTGATCCCCACCATTAAATAGACCTTTCTCCCAAAATGGCTGCCAACTTACATGTCAGCACTATGTATGACTAATATTGCATAATACTGCTTCTCATGGTGTAATGTATGTTAACCTGGAAATGATTTGCCTAAACTTTCTGTCGACACAGCAGGAGACCTGACTCTGCAGTTTCATGACTCTACCTTTGTTTGACCACTTGACTCATACTTAAACATGTTCCCACATATATCGAGATTTAACTGTATTGGAACACCACAGTGAAGCGAAAAATTATTAAATTTTAGATGAGTCGTATTTTTTACACATCTGCTTCACTTTCGTACCTATTTTGAGGACATGTTTCGCAAATCATCGTTTGCATCTACGAAAGTGAAGCAGATGTTTAAAAAATACTCCTTACTAGGTGCCCGCCTTGGTAGCGTAGATGGTAGCGTGTCTGCCTCAGTTCAAGAGGTCCCGAGTTCAAATCTCTGTCAGGGTGAGTTACATGGATAAGATTTTTTCCGGGGTTTTCCCTTATCCTGAAAGACAAATGTCGTGTAACTCTAAGTTCTATGGGCCCTGGACTCATTTGAGCATCATTTCACCCATTCCATTCACCGTCCAATATGACTTGGAGGACGTAAATTACCAACAACAAAAAAACTCTTGCTAGGACTCACCAGTGGTACTGGTATGATCCTGCTAGTTGACAGTGGTGTTAATAAACAAAACAATTTTTTAACACACACATACACTCTCTCACTCGTACTTCTAGGTTCTGGAGAGGATAAGGAACAATCTTGGCTAGAGAAAAATTTCCACCTCCAGCCAGGAATTGAACCCAGGTTTACTTTATTATTCTGTTGTTTAAGGACTATGATACAATGAAGCACAAAATTGTATTACTTTATTATGTTCATTTACGCTTTGTTTGCTACTCAAAATAGGAATTCTTTGAGCCTTTGCGCCTACTTCGGTATTGTAGATCATAGTGTGTCTGCCTCACATCCAAGAGGACCTGAGTTCGAATCTTGGTCAGAGTGACTTACCTTCATAAGTTTTTTCCGGGGTTTTCCCTGATATTGAAAATGAATGTTGGGTAACTCTAAGCCCTATGGACCCTGGGCTCATTTGAGCATAATTTCACCCATTCCATTCATCATCTGATATGACTTAACATAGGAGGACGTAAATTACAACAACAACAAAATTCTTTGAGCCTTTCCTTCTAAATACATCCATATAAATGTATGTTGTAGCATATTTTGTTATGAAATTATGGTAGTTTCTAATTATGGAATATTTCTTTAGTTGTACTAAATTAATAATTATCATCTTTTATTTTAAAGGTATGATACTTCTCTGGCTGATGCATGCACTAAACTGAAAGATCAGTGGGTTCAGTGGGATGAAGGTACTCCAAACCCATTCACACAGAATGATTTAACAAACATGAGTGCCCCACAAGTTTGTGAATTTATAGCCGAACTTTTGGAAGAAAAGCCTTTATCTGTCACCAAGCTTCAAGCACTGGAGAAAACATATAAATTTAACTCATGTGTCAATTCTGAAATAAGGTTTAGGTGAGTGGTTGAGACTTATATTCAGCAGCTGTAAAAACATATCTTGTTTCTCTTTTGAAATTTAAATGTGAATTGCTGCTCTTGTACAAAATGTGATTGGTCAGCATATTTTCTCTTACCTCCAGCCAAAGATTGAGAATGCCTTACATTTAACACAAGGATTTAATTTTGTAAGTTAATTGGTAAAATGGCCAATGGAGGAAGGAATTAACAAGATAACTGAAAGACAAATAGTCATTTATTTTAAAGCTGCATATCTTAATTGGCATCTAGTAACAAAGCAAGGTGAAGATTTGCCAGGAAATCCACATTCTAAACGGAAATCTTCATTTGGCTTTATAGCCTTAGGTTGAATGCAGTACTTCCTCTATGTATTACTGATTACCCAGTTATAAAGTAGTAAATAAAGTAACAAAACTTTTATATGAAGGTCTTACATGAAATTTTACTTTCTTATCAGCTACCTGCAATAAGAGGAGATATTTTTCCAACCAAAAATTTGATGCCAAGATTTCACCAGAAATACATGTTTTGAGAATCTCCAAATCCAAAATATGCATTTTTAGAAAAATGTGCAAGGGTGAGAGAACAGCATAAATCAGAAATAAAATGTTTTTCAATAAATGCTAAGTTCATTTTGTGACTGAATAGTTTAGATATATATTTAGATATATTTATTTGTACAGTTTATAAGAATTCTCCTATACATCTACTTTTCTTTTCAACCATCCCTGTTAACATGCGTAATGCCACCACCTCTTGCTCACACTGTCCCATTTCTTATCCCATATTTTTCTCCTGCAATTTGTTAACGCCTTACATTCTACCAGGTAATGAACAGTGCTCTCTTCATCTCCACAAAATTCACTTATCCCTACATTATTACTTCTCAACCCTTTTAGATATATTATTCCTACTCTCTTCCATGCTATGCCTTCTCTTCCAGTTTTGTCACATTGATCTATATATTTTCCCTACACCATTCTGTCTAATTGCTTATAAAATTTCAAAGTTTTATATTCTTCTATACTTTCCTATATCTCCTGCCTATCTATGTCTTGTACTCCTTTTCTCACTTCCTTCCAAAAACCGCTATGATTAGACTCCTCTGCTCTCCATAAATCTCTCATGCCTATCTTAGATACTGTTCTTTCTAATTCCGACCACCAACTGTTTGTGTTCTTAATGCTTTTTTGTTGCTTCATGCACAGATTCAGTAATTCCCCTTTCTGCCCTTTAATACACTTATACCAGAATTTCAGTATTCTCTATTATTACTCCCCTCCTCTTTGTACTGCCCAACTCTGGTAATGCCACTTCTCTTGGTGCCAATTTCGGCAGCCCTAGTAGTTCTTTGCAAAACAATCCATACATCTGGTCTAATTGACTGAGTTGTTAGACCGCTTGCCTCTCACCTAGGCAGCCCGAATTCAACCCCAGGAGATGGATTGCATGTGGATTTGTGGTGGACGAAGTGACATCTGGACAGGTTTGTTCTCTGGTTTCTCTCACCATTTGTTCCACCAACTACTCCATAATCACCTTTCCCTTCATCACTGCACTGCCATGCTATTTCATATCCTCTACTTCTTCACTCATACTAGGTATCAAGCTGATTCCCCATTCTAGATACTCTCTGAGATTTCAGAGTTCCTCTTCTCTTTGACAGGTGTCTGACCCCCAGCCACTCACTTGTGTGCTACCTCCATACAAGGGGGATAAAAAGGAAATGGAAAAGAAAAACCAAGTTTAGTATTTTCCAAAGATGTATTAATGTCAACATTTTCTCATCTCAAACTACTCTTTAAATGGAAAAATGTTCAGTATTTTTTTATCACTACTAAAATAGCTCTAATGGTTTTGATTGAAGTACTATACAGTATGAATGACCTAAAACTTGTCCTGCTAATATTTCTGAAGAAAGTGCTATTGATGTTCTGTTTTCACAGCATTGTTTGGTAGTTAGGAGCTCGTAGTTTTAGCCTATAGATAGATTTTAGTAACACTTAGAAGATGTATTTTTGGAGCAAACATACACTTTTTAAAATGGAACAATGTCTAATGTATGAAAAAATCAAAAATATGGTAAATGAAAATGTTAATGGTGTGTGTTTAATGCAAGATTCTAGTGCCAGTAGTTCACAAGATATCTCATTTTGAAACTTTTACACACCGACACTTGTACTACCTGTGGTAGCACAAACTAAAGAAACACAAAAGGAAGTGCACTACCTCTGTGGATCCTAACAAGTAAAGAGAAAGTTGACCTTCAATGCTTGTGTTCATAATGGCCACCTGCAGCTTCAATATAAGCTTCCAGTCTCTTGTGGCAAGACTGCTGCACACGTTCTAGCATTTCAGCAGAAATTTCAGAGCAGGAACAGTAATACATTGTTTCATATCATCTGGTGTAGTTGGTATGTCCTTGTAGACAGTGTCTTTCAATTTTCTCCATAGAAAAAAGTCTAATGGAGTCAAATTCGGTGAACGGGCAAGCGAAGGTACAGGTCCCCTTTGTCCAGTCCATCGATTTGGAAACAATCTGTAAAGACCCGCTGTAGTAATTTGTGCACTATGGGTTGGATAGCCATCATACTGGAACCACAGGTTCCTCCTAGTCTGCAGGGGAACGTCTTCTAGCATCTATGGAAGATAGTCTGTTAGGAAGCTGAGATACTTGTGCGAGTTTAGTGTTCCTTCTATGTAAAAAGGACCTATGAGCTGATGCTTCACTGTCCCACACCACATGTTTAAACTTATGGATGCTGACGTTCCACCTGATGAAGTCAATTGGGATTGTCAACAGATCAATAGTGCATGTTTCTGTGGTTTACCTGGCTGTGATTAGTAGATGTTGCTTCATCACTAAACAAAATACATGATGAATCATGTATCATGCCTTAATGCCCATGTATAAAAGTTAACACATTTCTCAAAATCGTTTCCATGCAGCTCTTGATGAAGAGATATGTGATAGGGATGGAATCTATGTCGATGGAGAATGCAAAGTATACTTGCGTGATTCATTCCACTTCCACGTGTCATTGTGCGGGAACTAATTTGCAGATCTACAGCAGCAACAGCCAAAACATTAATTTATCCTACATCTCAAGTCATCTGTTTGTTTCTGTTATGTTTTCTTAGTGTTAAACTACAACTTTTACGTAACTGGTTGAAGAGGTTGATGAATAATTGCCGAGATGGTTGACGTCTATTGAGATCTTTTCGTATGCACCATACAAGAACAAACTGCATTCTTCCTAAACTCTCCGTACACAATGAGCATTTTAGCTTTTTCTGCATTGGTAAATCCCATCTTCATTCACAACCTATTGCTTGAACTATCACTAACTGACTAGAACGTCGCAATGACAAATGAACTGCAAACACATGTAAACAAACCATAACATCTAGCGACTAAGCCGGTTGAATGGAACACATAATTGTCAATGTGTAAAAGTTTCAAAATAAGATATCTCGTGAACTGGCACTAAAATCCTGCAGAAGATACCATTAACATTCAAATTTATCGTACTTTTGATTTTTCGATGTAATTAGGCATTGTTCCATTTAAAAAAGTGTATGTTTGCTCCAAAAATACACCTTCTAAGTATTATTAAAATTATTTATAGTCCAAAACTATAAGCCCCTAACTACCAAACAATGCCATGAAAATCGCACATTAATAGCACTTTCCATTTTGGAAATATTGCTGGTGCAAGTTTTTGGTGAATCATCCTGTATATTTAAGATATTTGCACAAAAATAATACCTGAATTGAAAATAAAATTTTCTCAGGCTATCAGCCAAGTGAATTCTGGAAGTGTTTTCAATCTTTCAGAGCTAATGTTGCTCTCATCTTTAGGGAATAAATGGTTCCCTTGGCCTTAAGATTCCCGGAGTATACCACATCCCATATGAATTTGGCAGGGTCTTTATTGGACAGACAGGAAGTACTAAAGAACAACAGTATAAAGAGCACAAGAGTTAATCTATCTGATGTACGTAGAAAATTTTGACCTTGCAGAGCACTGAATTGAACACGGACATAGACTGAAAATAAATGAAACAAATACCATATTTAACTCTGCAGACTACTGGGTTCACTCCATTAAAGAAACAATAGCCATCGTATATAGGACAAACCGGAAGGACCATCGCTACCAGAATAAACAAACATGAACGGAGCATTCATTGAGTGCAACCTGAGAAGTCTGGGCTGGCAGAGCATTCTTTTGATAACAACCATAGAGTCAACTTTCGGGAGACGACCATCTTGGCAAAATGCAACAGTTACTGGGAGTGGAGAATTAAGGAGGCTTTGGCCATTTCCTCTGAAAGGAGCACGCTTAATCATGATGCTGAATTTCAGTTCAGTTCCTCTTGGAAACAGGCCTTAAAAATGGAAATCCTTCAACTTAAGAAGTACAGATCAATAGAGCTTGATAATCAAGTTAAGCAGTTACGTTTCTTTGACCCATTTAATTTTCTATACTCACGCCATCTCCTGACCTGGCATTTAATTTACTGAAAACAGTATTTTTTTCAGTAATGTGTATTTTGATAGTGTTTTGTCTTTGTTTATATTTGTGTTATATCCAGTGACTCATTTGTGGTTATAACATTTAATAAATATCCTGATGATGGGAGAGATGCACACTCCCAAAACGTTGATTTCTAATCGTCTTTTCACCTGGCTTCTTCCCGAGAAGACCTTGAGTAAATAGCCATCAAGTACAAATCAAATAATATCAACAGGAATATTGACTTGCAGTTGAATAACATCTAGAGTTCCGTGCTCAACAAATATGTAGTAAGCTCTGTCAGAAGACCAAAGCCCAGCCCTGGTTTTATTTCTGGCATAGATCCTTTAACAGGCTCATTAGAGAACACCGCTCAGCAACAGGCACCATTGATCTGCAGCCTCCCATGCTGGACCTTATCCAATCATGTGGCATGTGTCCTGTACCTGCATCGGACTGACTATAAAAATAGATGGATAGCAGTCTTGCCATCATTTCCTGAAGATGAGAATGAGTTAACTCTAGAAAGCATGGAAACACTTCCAGAATTCACCTGGCTGATAATCTGAGAAAATTTATTTTCGTATCACTGCCAAGAAAGCTACAAGTCACAATACTTGAATTTTCTTAAAATAACCTGTGAAGTCCTCTTCATTTGAAAGGGATTTTGTATAACAGGTAAACAGTAAGATATAACCAAAAAGCTTACTCTGCAAAAAGTGCAAGCAAAAACCTACTTAAAAAATATTTCTCTTTAAAGTACACGATTGATTTTAAACTACCTTTCCTTTGGCATCAATCATTTTGAAAATATCCAGTATTGCTGTTTAAATTAATTCATAAAACTATTACTAGTTGGTTTTTATCACACCACATCATTTAAATTTTTGAGGGATTGGGTTCAGGAGCTGTTGCTTTCATCTTCAACCTCGAAGGTCCAACTGTCCTCTGTTGTCATTGGCAGCAGTTTTTTTTTTTTTTTGGAACACTAAACTTCTTTATTAAATTTTCAACTGGTGGGATTTTAAAGTTTATTAATTGGTCTTTGTGTTTCCATATTAAAATGTTCTCCCACATTATAAGTTTGTTATGGTTTATCATGTCTTTAATAATTTTGGATTTGGGTCAAGATTATGGTTTTCATTCTTAAAAGTGAGATGCTACTGCTAACTTGTCTTCCTGTATCAATTTGATCTTTCTAAAATGTTCTTTGACTTGTATAAAAGTGGAAAACCAACCAATAATTTATTCAATAATTCAAAGCAGAATACAACAAAATTATTGAAATAGCACAGAAAAATGACTTTCCCAAATCATTAGTAGACAAAAAAGTGAACTTAGCAAAAAATAAGAAGCTAATAAAGGAAACAACTCTCTCAGCCTCAAAAACTAATATGATTTTCAAAAAATTCACTTACCATCCATTGGCTTTGGATAAATTCAAAAGTCTTCAAAAAACAAAACATTCAACTAGCACCAGTCGACCATTTCTCCTTAAAAAACCTAATTTGCTCAAACATCAAAGATGCCATTCCATCTAACAAAAAATCTGGGATATATAAACTTGAATGCAATGACTGTAGTCAAATTTATATTGGTAAAACCAAAAGAAATTTAGAAAAAAGAACAAAAGGAACACTTTAGGAACATAACATTTAAACAATTAGAAAAATCAGGGGGAAAAAACCACAACATAAATCCAGAACCAAAACTACTGAAACATACATCAGGAAAACAAGAACTGTCCACATGGGAACAAATCTTCATTTCAAAAAATATGAACAAAGTATTCAATTTCGACATCCCCCAGAAAGATTTGTTCAGCGAGTTCCTTGAACCGCCACCAGAGGAGACCTATGACAAAATATCGTCAACTACACCAATGAGAACCAGTCGATGGCCGGTTGAGGATGGAGGCAAAGTCTCTGGAACATGTTCCGGAAAAATTTAAAAGTAAGTGTTGTTTAGTGTCATTAATCAACTCCCTTTAAATTTAATTTATTATAACAACACGGTTTTCAACACTTCCAAGAAAAGGAATTGAAAGTGCAAATTTAAAAAATTCTTTAGACTTAGAAAAAATTGAGGAGAAGTCAAACAAAATTGGTTTTATTTGATGTCAAGCCATTATTCCCTAGCATATGAGCAGATAAGCTACAGACACTGTTAAGAAAGTGGGTAACTACAATAGAAATGGAACCACTAGAAGTAAAATTATACATCTCAGTAACAAACTTATGCATTGAACAAAACTTCTTCAGCTTTAATGGTGAATACTATAGCCAGAAATCAGAATTATCTATGGGCCATCACTTTCACCTTTTTTGGCAAATTTATTCACAGGTTCATTTAACATACTCAGAAAAATGGCTTTATCCATAAATCTTCAAGGTTTGGTACCTATATGTTGATGACATATTTGTAGTAGTTTGAAAGAGATATTAAGATATGAATAAAAACTACTGTAGGAGAAAGCTTATCAAATTCCAATAGAAAAGGAAGTCAATGGACAACTGTTCTTGACCTAAATATCATCAGGAATGACAAAAATAAAGTCTGAAAAATAAAATTTGAAATTTATAGTCAACAGTCAGAAAATCACATATAAAATCGTAGCTATAACTCGGCTAGGCATAAACATGCAATAATAAACAGTCTTACACCCCTTTATTCAACATACCCATGGATTAAGTAGAATACTACAAGGAACAAAAAGCCATACTTCACATAGTAGAGGAAAATAGATACAGCAAATGTCTGGTATTTAAAAAAATTGAAAAAGCTAAGCTAAAGAAAACTATTAAGGAAGCAAGTGCATTCACCATGGAAAAAGAAAGCAACAACATATTCAGTGGATTCATATACCACCCAAAAGCATTTAATAAATTCAGAAATATCTTTATAAAACAAAATATCATCACTGCTGACAAATAAAATTGTTAAATTCACAAACAAAAGATGAAATCTAATCAATCGATAGATCAAGAGTATACCAAATGTATTAAAAGAAACCTAAAAATCAGAGTCAAATAGCATTATAGAAACACCAAATTGAAATGTTAAGACAAGTCAGCAGTAATATTTCACTTTTAAAAGCACAACCGTAATCCAAAATTATTAAAAGGCAAGAAAAACCATAACAAACTCATGGTGGAATTCAAACTCACATAATATGGAAATACGAAGACCAATTAATACATTTCAAAATTCCACCAGTTGACAATTTGATAAAGAAGTTCATTGTTCCACCACCAGAGAGCAGGCAATGACAACAGATGACAGTTGGACCTTCAAGGTTGAAAATAAGATCAATGACTCCAATACCTATACCTGAAAAATTGAAATGTGAATGATGTAATGTGATAAAAACCAACTACAAATAGTTCTCCTATGAGTAAGGACTATGATACAGTGAAACACAAAATTAATGTAATTTTGAGTTGAACTAATACTCGATGCTCCATATATTGCTAGCGCTTACCTAGAACGCATTTTGTTAGGACCTTCTTATCGTCCTCAGCTAATGTCGACTATTGAATGTTGATTTGGTGAACTCCTTGGAGGCAATAGGAGCATCTCTGTTATCTTGATGAACTTGAAGTTTGGGTTCTCTGCAAAGGTAGTGTCGAAATTGAAAGGCTTTCCTTCATATTTCTGTATGAATATATTTTCCAACATGGTTAATGCAGTTGCACCAAATCAACATTCGTTAGCCAACATTAGCTGAGGATGTTAGGAAGGTCCTAACGAAATGTGTTCTAGGTAAACACTAGCATTATATAGAGCATTGGGTACTAGTTCGACTCAAAATTATATTACAAATAGTTTTATGAATTAATTTGGATTTCACTGTTACTAAATTCCTTCAAATATTACATACTGTTTAAATTGTTCAATATCTTATCATTTTTTTAAAGAGCTGTCCATAATGAGTTGTTTCGTGAAATATAATGGAAAGTATGTGGAATTTCCCATTTTATAAACTTCTATCAGTTCATTTTTATCTATTCTTCCTGTGCCTACAATGAAATGAGTAATGAAATTATTTCTGCAAAGCGTTAATTCAATTAACATGAAGTAGCTAGAAAAATAAGTTTTCATAATTACAATAAATATAATTATTTGTCATAAATTACACTTATCCTTTTAAGAAAATTGATTAACTTTACACAGAATTCAAGAGACTAGTTTCATGAAAACTTTTCTGCATCTTCAGTCACTTTGTTTTTACTTGTTATCATTGTTACTGCCACTAGGTGTCGTATTATTTTTGTATTTATTACCAAACTCTGAAAATGAAACAAAGCTAAAGACAACACTGAATAGCAGTATTTCAAAATTCAGTACACAATTTCTATTTCTTTAAATCTTTTCTTCTAAACCATTAAATATATTGGACCATTTAATTGCTTTAATGATTTAACTTCTGGATTTATAATTATATTTTAATGTAATATTTGTTACTTCACTGTTCTTAGCTTCTGTGTTTATATATTTTATAAGGTGGTTTATAAAAGCTGTTTAAATATAAACAGTGGTGAGTCTTGCGAATGTGACACAAAGCTTTTTTTTTTTAATTTAATTTAATTTTTTTAAGAATTATTAAGATTAGGGAATGTTGCATGATAGTGTCATGCAGCATTTTAAAATACAAAGTAATTAATATTATGTTGTAATTTAATAGTATTGTTTAATACCTTCTTTTACATCAAAACAGAATTGTCTCAAGCTTACTAGAAAATGAGTCTGTTAGCTGACGTTGAAAATGAAACAAATGCTGTTAATAAAAGTTAAATGTATAAATGTTTTAATTAATTTGCAGATGGTTGAGACTTTGCATTCGAGGAAGGTGGATAGAGCAAATCAATAAAGCACTGGAGTTTGTAACAGAGCAAGGACGCATGAAATTTGTGCGACCAATTTACAGGTGCGTGGGCTTCTGTTGTGCTCATATTCAGTCCTGTAAATAAAAACATTAACACTAATTCACAGTAATTCTCTATTATTTATGGACTTTCTCTTCTTATATTATTTATAGTATTATTCTAATGCTTATGCCATGCTTTTCATAATATGTGTAAGATCTAAGTAAGGACAACAGTATTCCTATGAGTAAGGACTATGATACAATGAAGCACGAAATTAATATAATTTTAAGTCGAATTAGTACTTAGTGCTCCATATATTACTAGTGTTTACCTAGAATGCATTTCGTTAGGACTTTCCTAACATCCTCAGGTAATATCAACTATTGAATTTTGATTTGGTGAACTCCTTGGAGGGAATAGGGGTGTCTATGTTGGTAGCTTGATGAACTTGAAGTTTGTGTTCTCTTCAAAGGTGGTGTCGAAATTGAACAGTTTTCATTCATATTTCTTTATGAATATCTTTTCCCATGTGGTTAATGTAGTTGGACCCTGAACACATTTTAATAAGGATTTCTTTTTCTGTATTGTGATTTTCATCCCAAAAATGGTACGCTACCGCCAATTGTCTTTCTTTGTTCTTGATGTTCCTAAAATGCTCTTTAAGCATAATGTTCAAATTCCTTTTAGTTTTTTCAATGTAAAGGCTGTGACAACTTTCAAAGTACAGATATTCATGCATACTGTTTTTAAAGTTCTCCCAAATTATGTTTCCTACATTTTTAGCAAGTTTTTGATGAAGTACATACTTTTTAGTGATATACCTGTTAATTGTATGTTGACTGTAGGTCCCCTTCTTTTTTCTTGTAATTTAGTAAAAAGTTTAAGATCTTTTTGGAGAAACTTTCTTTTGTGCGATGCGAGAATATTTTCTAAGTCCAAAGGTGCACGTATAAGCATGCACAAGCAAATGACCAGCCGGTTCTCGGGTTGCAGCCAACATGAGAAAGATATGTAAAACTTGTAGCCAACCTCTGCAAAAATTTCCCAGACATAGGTGACGCAGTCCGTGTGCAAAGGTACATGGTTTGAGTAGGCTAAGTTATTGCCCAGTCAAATTTTGTCACTCATGCACTGTTTTGCACATAAACAATCCTACAACATGACGATAATGGAGTACTCCGTAGGAAAAACATGTATGAGCTCACAGACTGTATCGGACTGGTTCGGCTAGTGCCGCGAAGTGTGCACGTTAAATGACACCAAGTATACTGTAAGGGGGAAAATTGGCGGTCCCAGCTACGTCATTCATATCGAATGCAAAATAGGATGATGCAAATTTCATCGTGGGTGTGTCATAGAGGGCAACTGGATCCTGGGAATCGACATGGGAACGAATGAGGTGCGGATGACGATATGCCCCAATAACAGAAGGGATGCAAATACGCTCTACAGTCTAATTTCAGAGCACGTATGAGTTGATGGCTGGAGGATTTGCTGTGCACCTAGGAGTGAATCACTCAGTGCACTTGTCGACCCAGTGACAAATGTGCACACAAACAACATAGAGTCACGCTGGCGAGGACTAAAATTAGGTGCAATTTAGGTACTACTTTGTGTTAGTCTGCTAGATAGTGTAATTTAGGGACAAGTAAGACTGTTGGCAGCATTGCATTCAGTGGAGAAACAAGGATAGTTTGGCTGCAATGAATTCTTCAATATGGCTACATTATGCAGTAAGTAAATGAACAATTAATAACGTTTAAAGAATGTCCTCCAACACGAAATTGCACTAAAAAGTAAAGAAATTATATTAAAAATCATGGTTGTATATAAAAACATAAAAAAGTGTGAAGGACTTAGAACAAAATCACTGCATTGCATATTAGAAAGAAGAGCCATCTTTTTTATTTTCCACAAAGGACAGGTTTGATCTTACCTAGACTTTATCCATTATTTCTTCCCATTTTGCTCCATGTTCTTTTCATCAAGATGTGTTGGCTTTCTAAATGATCTCAACATGAGTCCGTTTGTTTTAAACCTAGCATGATCCTAACTGCTCTCCTTTGTAGGGTGAAAATCCTCTGTGTATATTTTTTTGCACATTGTCCCCAAATGGTTATGCCATATGCTAAGTGAGGATGTATTAGTCCATAGTATATGGTTTTCAGTGTTGGTAAGTTAACTATTTTGGACAGTTTCGTTAAAACATATAGGCCTGAGCTGATTTTATTAGCAATTTTCTCTATATGTTTATCCCAGACTAGATTTTTATCGATTATGACTCCCAAAATATTAGCACTATTGATCTCATTTATACATTTTTCACCTACCTTAACAACTATACTAGTGAAATTTTTATTCTGCTGGGTCTGCATAATCATTTAATTTGTATTCTCTGCATTAATAATCAGATGATTTTTATTTAAATGCTCAGTTATAAGATTAATTTCGTAATGTTCTCTAAAAGTGGTACATTCACTACTGTCTGCATAAGTAATGATTTTACCATCTGTAATGTTTATGAAATCATTTTTATATATATATATATATATATATAATGAAGAATAGAGGACCAAGGACAGAACCTTGGGGAATGCCACACTTAACTGTTAATGAATTTGAGTAGTAACTCCTAAAATGATGGTTTGTAACCTGAGTAATTTTTACTTGCTGTGTTCTGTTTGTCAAGTATGATTTGTTTAAGTTGTAGGCGATTCCTCTAATTCCACAATCATACAGTTTATCCAGTAGTATGTCATGATCTACACTGTCGAATGCTTTACTTTGGTCTAGTAGTATACAATTACATTTTACTTGTTTGTCTAGATTCTCAATATTATATTCAATAGATTCAGTGATAGCGTCTATAGTTGATCTATTTTTCTAAATCCATACTAGCCCACCTCGGTAGCGTGGTGGTAGCATGTCTGCCTCACGTTCAAGAGGTCCTGAGTTCGAATCTCGGTCAGGGTGGGTTACCTGGATAAGGTTTTTTCCGGGGTTTTCCCTTATCCTGAAAGACAAATGTCGGGTAACTCTAAGCTCCATGGACCCCGCGCTCATGAGCATCATTTGACCCATTCCATTCATCGTCCAATATGACTTAACGTTGGAGGACGTAAATTACAAAAAAAAAAAAAAAGAAATAAAAAAAAAAAATCCATACTGAAAATTATTTAATAACCCATATTTATTTAAAAAAGATGTAAGTTGGTTTACTATGATTTTTTCAATTACTTTTGACAGGGTGGATACTAGCGTTATCGGTCTATAATTTCCTACAGACTCCCTATCTTCTTTTTTATGGATAGGTTTAACAATAGACTTTTTTAAGCAATCTGGGTATATTCCAGTAGTAATCACTGAGTTAATCATATGTAACAGTGGTTCTAATAGGACAGGGGTACATTGTTTTAATAAAGTTACAGATAAGCAATCATGTTCAGTAGCCTTTTTATTTTTCATTCCATTTATAATGTTTTTTAGTTCCTCTTTGGTTATTTCCCTAATGTAGATGTAGTTGCTAATGTGTCTTTTGTCGCTAGTGGGTTTTATTGTCACGTCTTTGGTTTTCAGCTAAGTTATACAGTTTATAAAATTTAAGTTGAAAATATTACTTATAGTTAAAGGATCACTCACTATTTCACCATTATCGGATATGGTTATGCTTTCAGGGCCTTTTTTTTTATTTTACCGCATTCAGTATTGATAATTTTCCAAACTGTTTTTGAGATACATTCAGAGTTTTCTATTTCCCTACCTATATGATTTGATTTAGTAATCGTAATCAATTGCCTATACTCTAAGGGCAAGATACTGTTGTTTATACTTGATATCATTTGTAGTTTTATAGTCATTGCAATAATCTTTCAATTTAGCTTTGGTAAGTACAATGCTTTTATTTGTCCATCGTAACTTTTTTTTGTTAGAAAATCTCTTAATCTTAGTTGGACAAGCTATATCCAAGTAATAGTTTTATATATCAGATAAAATGTTTACATCACTCTTATTGTAGACTTCCATCCAGGTTTAATTTTTTAACAAATTACACAGCCCATTAATATTTGCATTGTTTAAATCCCTAAATTATATAGAATATTTCTGAAAAAATGGGACTGTAAATTCAAAGTCAATTTCAATTGCATTGTGGTCTGATAGGTGACTATGTACTACTTTAGTCAAGTAATTACTTGGAGATAAGTTATGATGTGATCAATTATCGTAGCTGATGCTTCAGTTTCCCTAGTGAGTTCATTAATTGGTAAGTGCAGTTTGAATGTATTTGTAATATCTAAAAGTTGTCTAAAATCTTGGGTATTTGCTTTTCTGTCTATATTTAAATCCTCTGTTAATATTATAGTATGACTATTGAGTTTATCTAGAGCTGTTGTTAAAATTTGGAAGAAATCAGTAATGTTACCAGTTGGTGATCTATAGCAGGTAAGTATAACTATTTTCCCAGAGGCACTGTGAAGTTCTATACCTACTATCTCACAATCTTTTTCAACACTTAGTTTCTTTAACCAGTTTATTGGTTTAACATTACTGAGGCTATTACTAACAAGGAGTGCTGTTCCTCCTCCTTTAAACCTCTGTCTACAGAAATAAGTTACAAATTCTACCCTTCAATATGGCAATGACTAATTTCATTATCCTTTAAACTATGCTCTTTGAGAGTGATTACATCAGGGTTCGAGATTTAACTGTATTGGAACACCACAGTGAAACGAAATAATTATTAATTTTTAGATGAGTCGTATTTCTTACACATCTGCTTCACTTTCGTACCTATTTTGAGGACATGTTTCGCAAATCATCGTTTGCATCTTCTGCTCTTACGCGACTCAGGTACGAAGATGAGACGAAGATGCAAACGATGATTTGCGAAACATGTCCTCAAAATAGGTACGAAAGTGAAGCAGATGTGTAATAAATACGACTCATCTAAAAATTAATAATTATTTCGCTTCACTGTGGTGTTCCAATACAGTTAAATCTTGATATATTGAAGTGACGTCAAGTCAAAAGGAACACGCGAAAGTTAGATCCAGCCAATTTTAAAAACTGGACAACATGGAGGTAAGAAAGTTCACATTTGAAAATTTCAACGAACATTTCGGCAACAAGAAAGAAATAAAACAATATTTGAAACTAAAGACAAAAAGGAGGTTAATATCAGTGGACATAAAGTTTATCAACAATTGCCTAAAACAAAACATTTCTCCGAAATTTGTAAGAAAAATAGTAAAATTTAACCACAACAGTAGAGAACAATTAGCTGCTGAAAAAGCCGTGTTAAAATCCGAAAAAGCAAATCACTACTGAAAACTACTAATATAGACCTCTCATTGTACAACCTACATTTGAACCTGGTAAAATTACTAGGAAACACAGCATGGGACCATTTAGAAACCAAATCATTTGAACATATAAATTATAAAGTCAAAGAGAAAGTTTATCGTCAAAAGAAGAAACTAAAGCATAACCATAATCATTGGCAAACGAAACATAACAAAATTTCAGCAAAGAACACATCCCTAGACAATGTAATTAATCTCTCAAAGCAAAATTTTAACACTGAAGAAATAAATGTGCTTAACCAAGGCCTAAAAACATGTATAACATACTCCAGCAACCCGGATGAATTCATTGCAGACATAGAATTAGCAGTAGAAGGCTTGGAAACCATGGACAAAAATATAATTAGGAAAAAATCATCTCCTATATTGGAAAACTTAATAAATAAAAAACCAGGAAAACATTTGAAACAAATTAAGATAATTAAATCTTTAAGGAAAAAGGATGTAATCTTCTCAAGGGCTGATAAAGGGAACAAAAATAGTAATCTTAGATACAACTACATACAAGGAAAAAATGTTAGAGTTACTACAACAAAAAGAATTCCAAGAAATAGATTCTAATCCACTCAACCGATGCATAAAAGATGTACAAAAAACCATCATTAATAGTAAAATTTTAACAACTGCAGAACAAAGAACTATCAAACCGGACAACCCTACCCTTGCAAGACTATATGGTTTGCCTAAAATACACAAACCCAACATACCCATGAGACCCATTGTAAATAATATAAACACTCCTACTTACCTTCTGGCAAAATGGCTGTCCAAAAAATTTCAGTCCTTTCCACAATTCCATACTCTGAGCATAAAAAACTCTTTAGACCTGGTAGAAAAAATTCAAAATCTTAAACTAAAACCTCATGACACTTTAGTATCCTTTGATGTCCGCTCCCTCTTCCCTAGCATTTCATTAGACAAACTTTTGATTCAACTGAAAAAATGGCTAAATTCTATAAACCTAGATGCCAATGCAATAGAAAAATATTTGGCAATGACTGAAATATGTATACATCAAAATTATTTTGTCTTCGATGGAAAATATTATAAACAAATTTCAGGACTAGCTATGGGAAGCCCGCTATCACCATTTTTGACCAATCTATACATGAGCTTTTTCGAAACACATATAACTAAAGCCTTCCCTCATATTTTTAAAACATGGTACAGATACGTAGATGACATCTTTGCAATAGTGCCCTACAAACAAATAGATGATGCTTTGAAACTACTCAACCTGCAAGAACCCAGCATACAATTCACAGTGGAAACTGAAGAGGACTGTACTCTACCTTTTTTGGACCTTAAAATCACAAAAAGCAATGAAAAACTAGAATTTGGTATCCATAGAAAAGCAACACACACAGATTAGTAAATCTACCACTCAGCCAACAAGAATATCAAAACGAATACCATCAAATCTTAAAAACTGCAATTAAAAATGGATATGGAAAAAACCTCATTCAAACTTCAAAAGAGATTAAAACAGATCACAGCTCTCACACCAATAAAACAAGAAATTAAATTTGCTAAATTTACTTACCACCCCTGGGCCACAAAAAAGTTCCAAAAAATATTCAAGAAATACAATATAACATTGGCACCAAAAAACAATTACAACATTAAAAACCTACTTCACAGTAATAATACTGATAAGATAAAATCAGAGGAAAAGTCAGGCATTTACAAGATTAAGTGTAAAGACTGTGAAAAAATTTACATAGGGAGGACAAAAAGAAACATAGGCACTAGAAAGAAAGAACACTTCAGGCACTTAAGATACAAAAATATTGATAAGTCCGCAATAGCAGCTCATTTATGGTCTGAAAATTATGAAATTGAAGATATCACCAAATTACTAAAATACGTACAAAAACATAGTGAACTCGTCATATGGGAGAGAATATACATAGAAAAACATAAAAACCAACTAATGAGCTTTGAAATCCCGCCAGAAGAGAATCCCACATTTCAGTTCATCACTAAATCAACAGATGGCAGCAGCAACTCCAGAATTACCCACACCACTGGATCAAGCTTTAGTCGCGTAAGAGCAGAAGATGCAAACGATGATTTGCGAAACATGTCCTCAAAATAGGTACGAAAGTGAAGCAGATGTGTAGTAAATACGACATCTAAAAATTAATACATCAGGGTTCTTTTCATGCATAAAAATGGTAACCTCATCTACTTTGTTATTTAGATACTGTATGTTTTGATGTATGAGTCTGATTCTGTTTTGTTTATTCAAATTTAGGTTTTGTGACTGAGTCAACAGTGACTCAGTCATATTTATACGTTTTCCTGAGTATCTGCCGTTTTACTATGGTTTCTTGAATTCTGATTACTAGCCAACTCTTACCTTGCCAATTTAGATGAAGTCCATGTCTAGTATGGAAGTTTCTATCAGCATCATTTACCTCAACTATGTTTACATTTTTAAACCTACTACAAATGCCTGATATCATTACATTGCTTCTTTCTACTGTATCATGAATATGTGAATCATAATGCAGGTCATACCTTGTTGGAATGCTTATTATGATTATGTGTGTATTGCGCCCCTGCAACAAATTTCTCTTCAACGTTCTTGCTGTATTTTCGCCACTGTTCCTTTCCAAAACATTTGTTCCTCCCATTATAACGACAGTGTCATTTGAGGTTAGGTTCTCACACGTACTGCCCACATTCTTCACTATGTCTTCCAATGTAGCATTTGGTTTCACAAATCCTTCCACTTGAGAATCTTTGAGTGCTTCTCCAAGGAGACTGCTAATTCCTCTTCTGTAGCTGTCTGCAAGTATCCTAACCTTCCAAGTTTTCGGCGTCCTTTTTGTGATTTCTTTCTGTCGTTTCTCGTTGCCATCTATTTGGGTGTCTGTGTTTTCCTCCACATGTGTGCTTAGGCAGGTAGATTACCTTAGATTACCTGTTTCGAATTTTAGTTGATTCCGGTTTTCAATACCTTGGTATTGCGTTGGGGCGGTTCCAACGTGGGGCGCCATATTTGGAGCAGTTCCCCTCCTTGTGGGTTTGGTTTTATATCACACGATGTGGTGACATATATGAAGAAGGATTCACCCCGTTGTGAGGTCTACGCCCTACACGCGCAAAAGTTTCATGCTCCCTCGGTGTGGCTATGCTTGTAGAAGCCAAACCTTACCTTGATGTAGAAACGATGAACCTTTCGTCTAAAAGCCGTGAAGATATCGACACAAAAGGAATTTCAATTTTGGGCAACTATGGAATAAAATAATTAATACTTTCACTAATTTCACTTTACTTGGAATTTGATTTCTTGACATCCTTTTCTTCTTTACATGCGACTTTTTCCACTGATGTATATAACCCTTTACTATATATTAATTTTCTCCTTTTATTTATAAATGATGCAACGGTTTTTTTACTTAAATTATTTATGTTAGCGTCACGTCTTCGGTGTATATTTTAAACGTTTACTTAACGTTCATAAATGATGAACTCAAATAACTTCTAATAGTTACAAGAAGTCTTTTACCGAAAATATGTCTACCCTCTTGGAGAGTTAAAGCCAGAAGAAAAAATTTAAGAATAAAATCATTGGTTCTTTTTTCTGTTTTTGTTGCTAAGTCACCGCAATATTTAATTCTGATTGGTCCTACGTCACAATTTGGGATTTCAATAAACCTAAGCATTTGTTGCATCATCTATATGGCCTGCTTGGTTATTAACTTAAGTTGAATTACAGATGGCCATGTTTACCTAATATGACCATGTATGCAATATCAGCTTCAGCGTGAAGCATTGTGGTTGTATCCATGAACTGGCATCCATCTTTATTTTCGTCTTGGCTTCTTCTATTTACGCTCCAAACAACTATTTTTATTTTTTAGGTGGAATATTTCTTCTCTCGCCTCCTTTAAATCTCTGTGTAGCAGTTCAATAATATGTTGCGATGATGCAACGCTTTCTGTTTGTTGTTTGATTCCTTGTGATGCATTCTCCATTGCTGGTACTTTGAATAAGTCCGAGTATGAGGCTATTTTCTCCTTTTCTCTGCTGACTTTACCTGACATAGTGGTCCTGTTGTGAGTATAGTTGACCACTTTACTGCTAATTTCATTATTTCTCACACAAGTATTCTTGTACTCACTATTTTTACGAAAGTTGCAGAGCTTTGACCTATAGTGATCTGTACACGCCGCCATCTTGCCAAAGATTCTTACTTGTCAAAGATTCTTCAAAGATGTTAACTTGATATACATTAATTATAACATAAATATTAAATTTGTAAAACCTATTGTTTTCCTGGAAAAATTGCTAATCTGTATATAAGATTAAATTGCTTAAATTCCCGGAAAAATATTCTAAAGTGGTTTTACTGTTAAATTTAAAGATGAGTCGATTAAGGACACTAAACACACTTACTTTTAAATTTCCAGGAACATGTTTCAAAGGCTACTTTCCTCCATTGCCAACCAGACATCGACTAGTTCTCAGTGGTGCAGCTGGCATTATTTTGTCGGAGTTCTCCTCTGGTGGTGGTTCGAGGAGCTTGCTGAACAAATTTTTCTGGGGATGTCGAAATTGAATACTGTGTTCCTATTTTTTGAAATGAAAATTTGTTCCCATGTGGACAGTTCTTGTTTTCCTGTTGTGTGTTTAAGTAGTTTTGGTTCTGGATTTATGTTGTGTTTTTTTTTTTTTTTTTTTTTTTCCTCCAAAAATGCGTGGCAACTGCTGATTTTTCTAATTGTTTGTATTTTATGTTCCTAAAGTGTTCCTTTGCTCTTGTTTCTGAATTTCTTTTGGTTTTTCCAATATAAATTTGACTACAATCAGAGCATTCAATTTGGTATATCCCAGATTTTTTGTTAGATGGAATGGCATCTTTGATGTTTGAGCATATTAGGTTTTTTAAGGAGTAATGGTTGACTGGTGTTAATTGAATGTTTTGTTTTTTGAAGACTTTTTTGAATTTATCAAAGGCCCATTAGGGGTAAGTAAATTTTTTGAAGGTCATTTTAGTTTCTGTAGCTGAGAGGGTTGTGGTTTCCTTTAGTAGCTTATTCTTTTTTGCTAAGTTCAATTTTTTGTCTACTAATGATTTGGAAAAGTCATTTTTTTGTGCTATTTCAATTTTTTTGTATTTGTTTTGTATTCTGCTGTGAGAGGGATGTTGACCAGTCTGTGTGTTAAACTATTGAAGATTGCCTGTTTGTGGGATCTTGGGTTGTAGCCACTAGCTTTTATGTAGTTGTCTGTAAATGCCAAAGTTTATTCTGTTTCTATTTCTGATTATTCTTAGATTCAAAAATGGTAAATGCTCATCTTTTTCTATTTCTACAGTGAACTTTATGCTTTTTTCTTGGATGTTTAAAAGTTTTAGTGCATCACTGTGGTTTTTTTTTTTTTTTTTTTTTTTACTATTGCAAAGATGTCATCTACATACCGCTGCCAGAGTTTAAACATCCAAGGGAAACCTTTGGTGATCCTAATTTCTAATGCACTCATGTACAGATCTGCCAGGAAGGGTGATAGGGGGTTGCCCCTGAAGTTTGGTGGAAATTATTTAAAAAAATAAGAACAAAGTATTCTATTTCGACATACCCCAAAAATAATTGTTCAGCAAGTTCCTCAAACCACCACCAGAGGAGACCTCCGACAAAATATCGCCAGCTACACCACTGAGAACCAGTCAATGTCTGGTTGACAATGGAGGAAAGTAGCCTTCGAAACATGTTCCGGGAAATTTAAAAGTAAGTGTTGTTTAGTGTCATTAATCGACTCATCTTTAAATGTAATTTATTACAACAACACTGTTTTCAACACTTCCATGAAATGAAATTATGGTTTTACTGTGCTAAATTTTTCCTTGGTGCAAAGTGCTACTTCTGCAATCTACCATAAGTTTATGCTTACAACATGCAGTCTGCCGTAATGAAAAAAGCCAGTGTACATCAGATATGATGATGATGACGACGACGACGACGACGACGATCATCTTCATCATCCTGTGCCACTACAGACCTGATGGGCTCAGCACTATACACTATAAAAATTACAATTCATTGAAATTTCATTGACAAATTGTGTGAAACATGTTGGTTTTACATGAATTATGTGGAAAAAAATTAATTTACTTTTTCTGAAAGTAAACACTTTTATGCTAAAATGTAGTATTAAGTAATGATGTGATAAATGACCCACATAAAGAGATTTCTGAAGATAAATATAGGGCTCAAAGATAAGGATGCTGCTACACTGTGTCATTAAGTATACGTGTAGGATCATGCCTTAAACTTTTTATTCCCTCCATCTGGTTCATACCATGACAAGAAGGCAAGAGACGAGTGAAGGGGAGAGGGGTTTGAACTGTTAATCTGCCCTGTTAGTGGATCTGTTTACTAGGAAATGAGTGCATATGAGTCACCCATGTTGCCAGATGTAATGCTCGTTGCAGTAAATGTAGTGATAAGTATTGTGTGTGGATGACTTATGTGACAATACTTGCATGTTTTAAACAAACCTAGAATCCTGGTCATACTCGGAATGCTAGCTTAAACACTGTACGGACAACAAAAGTGATTACAGTACACATTCCTCTAGCTTGCCTTCTTGTCCTAGGCAGACAGTATGTTAGTAAACATTTCTGGAGCATTAAAGGAAATTAGAAAACATATCACTTTGTATCATTTACAGTTTTGGCTTTTGTACTAAGGAGAATTTTATCAACTTGTTAGCCATTTATTGAATTTGTTATATTATTTAATAATTTTATTAGTAGTCGTGATATGTATCTGTGATAACTAAATCTTAATAGTATATGATATGAATAGAATAAAAATGAATGACATGCATGCAATAAAACTCT
Organism: Mantis religiosa; assembly: GCA_030765055.1. Taxonomy (NCBI): domain Eukaryota; kingdom Metazoa; phylum Arthropoda; class Insecta; order Mantodea; family Mantidae; genus Mantis; species Mantis religiosa. The sequence continues at coordinate 363,756,913 of CM060950.1, forward strand.
GTTGCTTATTTCAGGGACTTATATGCTTGGGAGGAAGTACGAGACAAAGCAATAAGCACATTTAAAGCAAATCGTCCTTCAATGATGTATGTAAGTGCCTATACGGTTGCCAAGGATCTTCATCTGGAGAAATAAAACTTATATTTTGGAAAATGCACAATAAAATGTTTTATAAACTGATGCTTATTTAGTTTATTGCTATTTCATTGCACTATTGCTTAGACTAAAGAAGATATATACACCTTACTCATTGCTTTAGGCAATAAACACTCAACCCATTGACATATGTCTGCTAATGAGGAACATGTCTATAACCATGATCAAGAGCGAACAGAAATGGCCTGCATCTGCAAAATCAGGAATGCACAGTCGTCAAGGAAGGGTATCGTCATTACTTGTTTGTTTACTGCAGTTCTAGAAGAATATATGGGTGATTGTTGCGTGTCACAGAGTAAACAGTTCTGAGTGTGACGGTGGAGTAGGGAGTTAAAGGTCAGTGTGTTAGGAAGGGGGAACTAGCTTGGTTAGCTACTCCACTAGGTTCTGATGTCAGTACAGCCATGAGTAAGCAGGAAGTTCCTTCGTATGTTGCACAACACATTATAATAAAGTTTTTAACCAATGAAGGGATTAAACCTTTGGAAATTTTAAGTCGTTTAAGGACAGAGTTTGGGGTCACTAAATTGTCCCAGAATCTAGTGTTTACTTGAGCCAGACTATTTAAGGGTGGCCGAAGATTTGTGGAAAATGAGTCATGCTTGACGTCCAAGGTCAAGCCTCACAAGTAACAGCATCCATGCTATTCGAGAGATTATTGAAGAGTGTGTGTGTGTAGTGTTTAATGCCTGCTTTTACTACATACGGCACCACAGGCGGTGACACTGATGATGCATGAGATGAAGATGGAGCACTGGTAGAATGAGATGGCGGGGGAAACCGGAGGTCCCGGAGAAAACCCGCCCCAGCGCCGTGTTGTCCACCACAAATCTCACTTTGCGGTTGCCTGGGATCGAACCCGGGCCACCTTGGTGAGAGCCAAGCGGTCTAACCACTGAGCCACAGCGTGGCCAGATTATTGAAGACGATTGCTGCTCCACTGTTCAAGAAATCTCTTCAGAAGTGGGTGTCAGCATTCGTAGTGCTCATACCATTATTAGGAAGCATCTCTGCTTTTGAGAAATTAGTGCTCGATAGGTTCCAAAGTTGTTAATTGAGCAGTAAAAACAGGCTAGGTTGAAGATCTGCAAAAGATTTTTAAATTAATTCCAGCAAGAAGGATAGAATCTTTTTGAGGTGCATCATTGCATGAGATGAGGCATAGGTTCATCATTATACTCCGGAATCCAAAATGGTGAATAAAGAGTGGCGACAAAAGGATGAAGCATGTCCAGTGAAGGCCAAATAATGCCAATCACCTGGAAAAGTCCTGTGCATTGTGCAAGAGATGAAGGAACCTCCAGCTCATTCATACCTGTACTGAATCAAGAACCTAGCGGTGTAGCTAACCAAGCTAGTTCCCCATTCCTGGCACACTGACCTTCGACCCCCTACCCTTTCGTCACACTCAGAACTGCTTACTCCATGATATGCAACAATTACTGTTTATATTTCAATCACCCTCATAATTCTTATATATCAGATACGTCCTTTAAGTTTCCCACTCATTTCAGAGCTAGCAAATATGATGATGATGATGATGATGATGGACGACAATAATATGTTTAATGTATATAATAATAATTTATTATATTATTATTTATTTATTATTTTATTGTCAGTAGATTGATTGGTTACAATTTCTGACATATTCAGTTTTATACATCAGAAAACTAATTTTAGATATAATCCCTTAATCACATGAGTAAGATTAACATTGTCAAGAGAGTAAATAATAATACAAGTACTGTTGCACCTACAGTTAACAAGTACTGAGCCATGGGATAAAATTTTAAATCAGTCTATTCACAAAGCAACTACATGTATGTGATAGAGTAATGATGTGGTATATGCCTGCCCTAGCATAACTTCACAAGTTCTCACAGCAGCATTGCTAAAACAGTTGGAGATGGAAACTCTAATTCTAAGGTAGCTACAAAATAGGAATGAACATAAGGCGGGGCTCGGCGTGGCTGTTCTATGGCTACTAGCCAATGCGGTGCGTGCAACGTTGTACAGTTAAGCACGCATACTGGCTCACTTTGCCGAACCATACGGCTAATTTCTTTGTGTACTTAAAAGATACCAATTAAAGAATTATTTTGTTTTTCCCATGTTACAGAGCTATTTTTTCTGAATATTACTGTCCAAGCCCCATGTTTGTAGCACATCTGATTTCGGAGATATGGAAAGATAAGGCGCCTGACTAGAAAGAAAAGAATTGTTGACTGTCAGTGAAGAAAATCACACACGTGCTATGGTGCAGTTGCACTTTGTACCTTGCATTCAGTAAAGTGGTGATCTTTTAAAAGTGCACACGTGCTTTTCAAAGTTAGTAAATATACCTCTTAGCAAGCCTAGTACTGGTGCGCCTAGTAGTAACTATAAAACAACCTGTAAGAGTTAATTGGTGGAAATTAATCATTTCTTCACACTAGCCGCACATAGGCTAAGGTTTTGTATGGATAGAGAAAACATGAAAAATTCAATGCCATGGCCGGGATTTGAACCACGGATCTCCTGATTTCTGTCCAGTCGCTGTAACCCATTGAGCTACCATGGCCAACGTGCCATCCTGACATTAAATTCTCCAGTTGACTCATATATTCCTGGTAAACCATCAAGGACTCTCGTATCCGAGTTACACCGTTTATGGCGACTTACTATAGTAAGTACTTAAATCCCAGGCTTAACATTAAACTCTTACTGTTTAAGTTAATTGGTAGAAATTAATCATTTCTTCACACTAACCAGACATAGGCTAAGGTTTTTTTGTATGGATAAGAATCAACATGAAAAATTCAATGCCATGGCCAGGATTTGAACCGCAGATCTCAGTTTCCGCCCAGTCGCTCTAACCCATTGGGCTACCATGGCCATTGACATTAAATTCTCCAGTTGACTCATATATTCCCGGTAAACCACTAAGGGCTCTCGTATCTGAGATACACCATTTGTGGCGACTTACTATCGCAAGTACTTAAATCCCAGGCTTCACTATTAAACTCTTATTATTTAAGTTCATTGGTGGAAATTAATCATTTCTTCACACTAGCCGCACATAGGCTATTAATTAACCTAATTAATATTAATGCAAATCTCGGATACGAGAGCCCTTAGTGGTTTACCAGAAATATGAGTCAACTGGAGAATTTAATGTCAGGACAGCACTTTGGCCATGGTAGCTCAATGGGTTAGAGCGACTGAATGGAAACCAGGAGATCCGTGGTTCAAATCCTGGCCATGGCATTGAATTTTTCATGTTGACTCTATCCATACAAAACCTTAGTTTATGTGCAGCTAGTGTGAAGAAATGATTAATTTCCAACAGTTAACTTAAATAATAAGAGTTTAATGGTGAAGCCTGGGATTTAAGTACTTACTATAGTAAGTCGCCACAAACGGTGTATCTCGGATACGAGAGCCCTTAGTGGTTTACTGGGAATATATGAGTCAACTGGAGAATTTAATGTCAGAACGGCACGTTGGCCATGGTAGCTCAATGGGTTAGAGCGACTGAATGGAAATTAGGAGATCCATGGTTTAAATCCCAGCCGTGGCATTGAATTTTTCATGTTGACTCTATCCATACAAAAAAACCTTAGCCTATGTGTGGCTAGTGTGAAGAAATTATTAATTTCCACCAATTAACTTAAAGAATTTAATGGTGAAGCTTGGGATTTAAGTAGTTATGAGAGTAAGTCACCACAAACGGTGTATCTCAGATATGAGGGCCCTTAGTGGTTTACCGGGAATATATGAGTCGACTGGAGAATTTAATGTCAGGATGGCACGTTGGTCATGGTAGCTCAATGGGTTAGTGCAACAGGACGGAAACCAGGAGATCCGTGGTTCAAATCCCAGCCATGGCATTGAATTTTTCCTGTTGACTCTATCCATACAAAACCCGTAAGAGTTTACATAAGCAGGCTAGAAATGTTCTTGTAAATGTGTATTTCTTTTTCAAACAGATGTCAATTAAAGACATTTTTGAAAGTACAAATTTCACTCAGAGTCGAGAATTAATGTTACCAAGAACATTGTTATAGAAGGCAAACAGTTTACCAAATTAGGAGAATTTTTCATATTTAGATCTCCAGGGAAACATTGAGCAGCTAAAAAACTGCCTCCAACTTAGAAAATTTTCAAAAGTGTGTTTTAGTAGAACAACATATGATTTATATGACAAGGGTGAATATACAACTGCCAAAAGACTGACCAATTTAATGAGGGGGAAAATAGAATATACGGATTCTGTATCTTCTGTGCATAATATTCTGAAATTTCTTGGGTTCAAACATAGGTGAACCAATGATGGTTGCAAATTTCTCCTTGAAAGAAGCGATATTGTTGCTGCAAGACTAACATTTCTGCACACAATGCATAACATTAGTGCATGAGATTCATGGTGTAAAAATGCTTCATAAATACACATTCATACCTTCCATATTTATTAAGTATTTTAATGAAACAAAAATTGGTTTAAAGTCCATTACAGACAGTTTACAAATATGGCATCATTAAAATAGAAACTATATTCACAAGTCGTTGAAATGTCAGTATTTTGTTTCACTGTAGCAAACACCTTCTTTCGTAGAACACATCTAATTTGAATCATTTTGTTTTGTGTGCATATGAACTATAGCTATGTAAGCAAACTATTCTCCAGTTCAAGGTTTTAAGGTTCATACTGTGAGATAATCGTATATGTTCTCAGACACATGCTCAAATATTAAGCGAACTTCTCTGTCAGCATTGTATCACTGTACATCTCAGCATCTGTATGATATTAGTTTGTTTCTTAAATTCGTTCGATTCTTGTTACGTGTTTACGACAAAGAACACCTGCACTGTATGCCCGTATCACAACTACGGCAACGAAGTTGCCTAATTATCTAGGGGTAATCTGTTTACATACGCAAGGTCATCGAAAGTAAACAAGGCAATGAACTTTTCAAAACAAACTTTATTTTGTGTAGTATGCACAATTATTATCAATAACATATCTCCATTTCTCAGGAAGCTTATCAATTCCATTTTTCCAAAATCTTGCAGATTTCTGGTTGACGAACTCTTCTACGGCGAATCTGCAATCGTCCAAGGAAGTAAGGCGTTTGCCATTAATGAAGTTTTGCAGGGATCGGAATAAATGATAGTCGGATGAGGCAATATCTAGAGAATAAGGCGGGTGAGGTAACACATCCCAGTCGAAATCCCGTAATTTCTGACGAGTAACCATAGAAGTGTGTGGTTTGGCATTGTCTTGATGAAAGACGACTCCACCATTAGATGCTAATTCTGGCCTTTTCTCTCCTAGGGCAACATTCAGACGATCCAACTGAGAACAGTATTTCTCTGAATTGATGGTCTCCCCAGGAGGAAGAAATTCGTAATAAATAATTCCTTTCCAGTCCCACCAAATGCACAGCATAATCTTCTCAGGATGAAGCCCTGGTTTAGGAATTGAGAGTGGTGGTTCCCCTTTCTTACACCATGACTTTCTCTTTCGGATGTTGTTGTACACAATCCATTGTACACAATGTTGTACGTAATTCTGCTACTGTAAGGGTTGACGAAAATGTATTTCTACGGAGATAAAGAACATTTTGAATTTCTGCAAATTGGACTTTTAATTTTATGAACCCACAAAGTCACAATATGAATGTTGTTGATGCAGCAGACGTAAACAAGCTGACTTCAGTATCCGGTGTGAATGTCCAGAATGCACTCGGAGTAAATGAAGTGTGCATTGATGAAGGGAAAGTGATGAACAAGGTAAACGGTGGAGAAGAGGGGGAAATCTCAGAAATGGCAGTCGGCGGAGCGAAAAAGAAATTGACTACAGAGTGAAACAAGTATGGGAATCGAGGCGATTAAGAAAATGAGCGAAAAAAGGTGGGGTTACGAGGGATCAGGGAAAGGCAGAGTGAAACAAGCGTGGATGTGCAGTGGATCAGGAAAAATCAGAGTGAAGCAAGTGTTGTATTGTATTCTTTATTCACCTTTTGAAAAACATTTTTACATTTTCATGGCTTTGTCAAGTTGATATACAATTTACTAAAATGATAAATAGACAATTTACTAAAATACATTAAGATTCCAATAGATAATCAAACTAATAACTGTACATTACATATCTAGGAATTCAGTCACTGAATAAAATGAGTTAAGTAATAGGAATGACCCAAGCTGTTTTTCAAATACTTAATTATCTTTGATACTTTTTATATTCGATGGCAATTTGTTGTATAGTTTTATACCATTGTGGAGTGCACTATTCTTTGCTAAATTAGTTCTATATTGTTGAATGTGTAAGTTTTCCCTATGTCTTGATGATCATGTAACTGACTGTTTTTGATTAATGTATGTTTGTGTTGAACATAGTAAATTACTTCTAGCATGTATATACAGGCTACAGGCATAATCTTTAATTTTTTTAATAACTCTCTGCAAGATGTTCTACTTGTCTTGCCCATCATTATTCTTATTGCTCGCTTCTGTGTGGGGATTCAAGGGGTTAGAAAAGCGGCAAAATTGAGGCAGGGGATATCGAGATGTAGGATCATATCAGCAAGGCATAAATATGGCTTTTATGGGTAAATTGTAGAAAGGAAGAATAGAATGGTGTCATAGGAGGTAATATTTGAACAGATGTGATACGGCTGTACAAATTGCGGAAAGCTGATAGTGAAGTTAAAAATTAATAATAGGGAAAGGGGTCACAAATAGGGTGATGTGTAAATGAGAAGCATTGCAAAATGAGTTTAAGTGAATAAAGGGAATGAAACAATAATAATATGAAGCAGAAATAAGTGTAATAATTTAGAGAAAGCCAAAATTTGGCAAATATGAAAAATCTAACGCAGCATAGAAATTAAATGAAAAGTAATGACCATTAAAAGGGACAAGCACTTGTAAAGTATGTAATTCTGTTGAAGTGCTGCCCTGTTAGCAAAAGGGCCAGGGCCCAGCTCAAGGGTAGCCCAAGATGTATTTGTTTTGGTACTCAATATATTGTATCATATATATCATATGTGGAATCTGACAGTGGAGATACGCATTAACTGGATGTAAATCTGTAAAGTTTGAAAAACTAATGCACACTCTTCATTATTCTACATAAATCTTATGCAGACTTCTTTGATTTCTCAGTTAATGCAGACTCTTTGGAATGCATCTCACCTGGAGCCTGATATGATATTGAATTATTCTCATAGAAGTTCAAGATTGAAGCTTTAATGCCATCTGAATTTGTATGCTTTGATGCTCTTTTCCCGTGCTTGCCAACAGTTAATCCTCCTCTTGTTAATAGGTCAGCAGTCAATTGTAACCTCTTCCACGGAGACTTGAGAAGTGCCTCTGAACACATTTTCTGCACTTTCCAAAATACTGCATAGATCTAAATGCTGCTGGCAGCTGTCATAATAGTGGGAGCGGGAGCTTCTGCTTAGTCCTGACTTCTATACATCTTGTTTCTGATTCGCAACATCTGTTCATTCTGTTCTTTGCCTTAATTAGTTCCTTTTCTTTTTAGTCTTGCTTAGTTCCAACCTTTTTGGCCTTAGCAGCATTTCCTTTCTTGTTATGTTCATAACAATCTTATTCCTTTAGACACTGTCTATATTCATGCTGTTGTTTTAGCCATGTTTTTAAGAGGCCTGCATCTGCACTCACAAAGGTCTATCAGCTGAGAACAATAGGAAGCAGCAGGAGCATGGAATGTCAGTCTGTAATGACATTGTTCCCGGATATCCACTCATTTTATAAAATAATGCTCAGAATATTTGTTTGAAGGTAATGTGCTGCCACTGCAGGATCTGGAAGGAAATTTTAATCATTAATTTATTTTACCATCTATGACATCTTATACAGACAGACACTGATATACAGTATGTATAAAAGGAGCTGTAAAACATGTTTATAAATACACTGGTGTCCAAAAGTTAAGCATAATGCAATATATTGTTACTAATACATCACACGTGATCTGGAATGCAATAGAGTGAGAAATAGCAGACAATTTTGACCTCAGGGAATCTTTTTACACAAGCACCAAACCTGATGATCACTTCCACAATGACAGTGGGTGCTGAGCAGTTCATAAGGGATGTGATAATCCCTCTGGCTATACAGGCCTCGCAGCATGTGGCAGGCTCTCTATAATGTGGTTCAACACCTTACAGGCAGCAGTTTCCATTTCTCATGAAGAGCATGTCAGAGGTCTGGAAGTGTCCTTGGTGGGGAGTGGTGGCAGGCTGCAACTCACCTTCCTAATGCATCCCAGGATGATCTATAGGGTTCATATCCAGGGACATACTGGCTAGCTCATGCGCTGGATACCTTCCCTCTCAAGATAGTCATCCACCAGTTGGGCTCTATGTGGACGAGCATTATCATCCATTAAGAGGACTTGTGGGCAACAGCATCTCTGAAAAGCTGCACATAAAGTTCCAGTATCTCATCACTGTACAGTATGTTTATTCAGATGTGGCAGCTGAGAAAATATGCGCAGTGACTCACCCTCTCCGCCACCTACTGGCACTAAGAGTGGGGGTCAGTTACACTTGTGAAGTCGTTGAGGTTGCACGTGCATCTTATGACTTTTTTAAGGTTCGGGTCCGTTTGATTTATAGTTTTATATTTATATGACAGTGTATTTTAATATATGTACAGTAAATAGTAGTTCTCGTTGTTCTTAGTTATTTTCAGCGTATTTGTAAGTGTGTGCATGACTGTGTGTGTGTGTGTGTGTGCGCGCGCGTGCGTGCCTGCGTTAAGTGTAATTTCTTTTACTACAGGGTAAAGTGTTGCACTCCCAAACCAGGGAAGTTGTTAGTAATGTTTATAAGTACATGAAAAGACATGCAGAAGCTGGCTTAGTAACTCTTAGCATCAAAAACATTGGGAAGAGTGTGGCTGAGGCAACAGGTGTTTCTGAAAGAAGTGTAAGGAGAATTATTAAGGAAACGAAAGATATTGATCGTGGTACTTCGACTTCATTCTCCACACCACACGAAAAGAGACCAAAGAGGTCTTTTCATGCCAGTTTGGATACTTTTAATGAGGCAGTAGTACGCCGAACTGTGAATGAATTCTATATAATTCACAAACAAAGACCAACACTGAGGAAGGTGCATGCTAAATTAAAGGATTCGATAAACTTTTGAAGGGAGCGTATCCACACTAAGAAAAATAATCTTAAAGCTGGGTTTCACATGGAAACGGACAAAGAAGAACAGAAAAATTTTAATGGAGCGCCATGACATCAGAACTAAGCGCCTCCATTTTCTCAGAATGATGAAGCAATATAGAAGCGAGGGCCGTCCCATAATATATATGGACGAGACGTATATCCATTCATCGCACACTACTCCATATGCTTGGAGTGATGACAGTTTCCACGGCCTCTTAGCACCGGTATCCAAAGGTCAGCGTCTTATCATTGTGCATGCTGGAGGCGAGCAAGGGTTTATCCCTAACGCGTATATTCGGTTCAAGTCCCAGCAGAAAACCGGTGACTACCACGATGACATGAACTATACGAATTATGAGAAGTGGATAAAAGAAAGACTGATCCCTAATCTTCCCCAAAATTCTGTATTGGTAATTGAAAATGCACCTTACCACAATGTGATCCTTAATAAGGCGCCCACTGCAAGTTCCAGAAGAGATACAATGATTTCATGGCTGAAACAAAACCTCTCCTTGGAACATTTTACAAACATTGATTTCTCCTCCCTGTACAAACCCGACATTTACAATATGATCATCCCCCTCAAACCCAAAATCCCCAAGTACAAAATAGACAGTTTTCTTCAGGCACATAACCACACAGTTTTACGCCTTCCACCTCATCATCCCGAGTTAAATCCAGTCAAAATCATTTGGGCTACTGTAAAGAACTGGATTGCAGAAAGAAATGTCATGTTCAAAATGGATGATGTCATTAAGTTAGCTGACAGGAAGTTTGCTGACATTTCTGCGGAAGATTGGCAGAAAAGATATCAACACGTCATTCAGATTGAACATGAATTCATGCGCAATGAAGGTTTGCTGGAAGGAGGACAGGAAATCATCATTCATCTAGGAGATGACAGCGATGAAAGCTGTGAGTCATCCGAGTTTTCTAGTGAAGATGAAGGGGGGAATTTTCTGGAAGAGAAAACTCCTCAGTCTGCAGCTGAACAATCTCCTAGTGTTACTTCTGTTGCCTGAAACCAGCCTCAAGTTAAGATGCATGTGATTTCTCCTCTCTCTTGCACGCATGTGGCTGCCAGTCCTACTTCCACTCTCCTGGGTTCCCCTCTTCTACTGTGCAGCTAGCTGCCACCTCATGTTAACCAAGCTGTACCTCTGGGTATTCACAGTGAGCGGGCTCTATGTAGATGAACATTGTCATCCATTAAGATGAAGTATGGACCAACAGCATCTCCTAAAAGTTGTACATATGGTTCCAGTACCTCATCACTGTATAAAAAGTGTAAGAAAATAACAAAGTTTCACCAAGGTGAAACACAAATACCCAGCATTTGCCTTAATGACTGAGGAAAACTTTGGAAAAAACCTCAGGTATACAATTGCATTTGAACATTTTAAACTGATTAGATTTCTATATACATTATTGTAACGCGACCGTTGGAACACCCTGTAAAGCAGCTGGGAGCGGAAGACGGGGGAGGTCAATGTTAGCTACGCCCTCCCCTCGTTTGTCTTATAGTGGTGACAGGGACGACTGGGGAAAGAAACATAATTGTGCGGTCTGTTTCTCTTCCACCTGGTTCCAGAAATTACGGGACCTTTCATCATCTGGAAACGTCTAGAAGACGGCGAGATGCTTATAAAAAGGGCTGCAGCTAGTCAGTGAGTGAGTCAGTCAGTTGGTTAGTGTGTGAGTGAGGACAGTTCTTGGTGTAAGAAGGCAGTGTTAGTCAGTGACGTGTTAATGAACGAAAGGATTGTGAACGAGAAGACTGTGTGGAATTGTGTACGTGCATCGGAACGGTAACGGACGGACTGGTGAATTGTAACTGTGTGCAGCAAGTAATTCTGTGTAATTGGCAAGAGTTAAACTGTAAGTCGGTGGAAATAAAGCACATTTTGGAGTGGTGTAATTGGACTTTTCATTCCACGAACCCACAAAGTCACACTGGTGTCAGGAAGCGGGAAGATAACATCACCGAACATTACGACAATGGACGCGGCATTGGAAATTATTTTGGAGAAGATAATGGAAATGAAGGCCGAATTAACGGAGAAGCTGGAGACTAGAAATAACCTGGCCGCGGAACTGAAACTAATCAGGACGGCTAGGGACAACATCGCCGAGAAGATGGAACAAATGAAGGCCGAGTTAACCACGGAAATGAGAGCAGCGAACGATGGTCTGGCTACCGAAATGAAGGTGGCGAACGAGGCTCTCGCCGCCAAGTTTGAGGAACGGTTGGCCGGCGTGGGGGATGACGTCACGAACCTGGGCAAGCGGAAGGGTCAAGTAGACGACCGCCTTAATGATTTAGAGGAAAAGGCCGACAACATCGCAAAACCCCTCACCCGCCTGACGGAGGAAAACCGGCCTTATGTGTGGACGGAGGATGCCGAAGACGCTTTCCAGCACCCGAAGGGGACCCTGTGCAGTGCTTCAATTTTGGGTTTCCCACAACCGGGTGGCGCCTTCATTGTGGACACCGACGCCAGCGACCATTGCATTGGAGGTGTCCTATCGCAGATCCAGGACGGCCACGAGCGCACAAGAGTGGAAGAGGAGGAGCGTGCCGCAGCAGTCCGAGTAGTTGTGGCAGTGCCTGCTGAAGGCTGGGATAGCGCAGGCCTGAGGAGGGAGCAGCTGGCGGACGCAGACTTGGGGCCACTCTTGAGGGAAGTGGACGCAGGGACGAGACCAACCTGGGAGGACATCGCACCGAGGAGCGCCACCTATAAGTCGCACTGGGCCCAATGGGACGCGTTGAAGACCAGAGAGGGCGTGCTGTTCCGGGTATGGGAGTCACCCGATGGGAAGGCGCAGAGAGGACAGTTGGTACTTCCCCGGAGCAAGGTCCCGGAAGTCTTGGAGGAAGTGCACGCCGGTACTTCAGGAGGACACCTGGGAGCGAACCGAATGATTCACAAACTACGGCAGCGCTACTTCTGGCTGAGACTCCGAGCAGATGCTGGTGGTACACCTGGACCGCCTCGCACGCTACGATGGGGCTGTTCGAGGCGAACAGCTTTGAGGAGGGAGCAGTGTAACGCGACCGTTGGAACACCCTGTAAAGCAGCTGGGAGCGGAAGACGGGGGAGGTCAATGTTAGCTACGCCCTCCCCTCGTTTGTCTTATAGTGGTGACAGGGACGACTGGGGAAAGAAACATAATTGTGCGGTCTGTTTCTCTTCCACCTGGTTCCAGAAATTACGGGATCTTTCATTATCTGGAAACGTCTAGAAGACGGCGAGATGCTTATAAAAAGGGCTGCAGCTAGTCAGTGAGTGAGTCAGTCAGTTGGTTAGTGTGTGAGTGAGGACAGTTCTTGGTGTAAGAAGGCAGTGTTAGTCAGTGACGTGTTAATGAACGAAAGGATTGTGAACGAGAAGACTGTGTGGAATTGTGTACGTGCATCGGAACGGTAACGGACGGACTGGTGAATTGTAACTGTGTGCAGCAAGTAATTCTGTGTAATTGGCAAGAGTTAAACTGTAAGTCGGTGGAAATAAAGCACATTTTGGAGTGGTGTAATTGGACTTTTCATTCCACGAACCCACAAAGTCACATTATATTTATAATTGAGGTGTTTAGAGTACTAAAATATAGCTGCTGTGGAGTACAATCTTGGTCTTGGAGGTTTTCATCATGCCAAAGTGCATCTCCCATATGAACAGGATCCATGAAACAAACAAGTTCAAAGGGGCAGTATTTTAAAAAATTAACTAGGATGGATAGCTATGTACCAATTTCTAATTCTAAATAAACAAGTGATTTGGTGCAAAGGGTAATCAGAATTGGATATTCATGAATTCATCAACAGAATAAAACATATATTTTAAAGCAAGTTTTTAACTTTATTTTTAAATGCTTTGATTCGTAGAATTCTGATGGTCTCAGGGATTTTATTATATAAGTTAACACCTCTATGGGAAACTGAATTCAAACTTTTTAGTTAATCTATGTTGTTTGGAGATGAATTGATGTTACAATTTGTATATTGTATGAATGGTATTCATTACTAAGCTTAAAGATGCTTTTGTTTTCATGTATGAATAAAACTGTTAAGATATAAATGCTTGGTAAAGGTGGAATTTATAGATCCAAATAAAGTGGTTTACTTAGAGTACATTGGTTCAGTTATTTGATTAGTCTTGTTGTTCCTTTCTGTAGTTTGAACACTTTAATGGAGTTGTTAAAAGATCCCCGAAAGGGGATTCCATATTTCAATAGTGAATATATATATATACTGTTTTTAAGACATCTAAGATGCATGTTTTACCTAGCACCCTTATAGCATAGTATATATATATATATATATATATATATATATATATATATATATATATATATATATATATATATATATAACTTAATTTGTTGGCTAGAAAGTTGGCATGCTCTGTCCAGTTGGACTGGGAATCAATAATAGTCCCCAAAAACTTGGTGTAAGGGCTCTCACCAACCAATGTATTAAATATTAAGACTGATACTGGATTAGGAACTCCCAATTATTGATTGAATTTAAGGGTTACCATCTTACTTATGTTTATATGAAGCTTATTATTTGTCATTCATCTTTCCAATTCTGTAATGGTACAATTGATTTCTTTCATCATTATTTCCAAAAAAAAAGGTTTGTATCGTCTGCAAAGAGAATACTATTGATTGGTAATAGGTAAGATGGAAGATAATTTATATAAATTAGAAATAGGATTGGACCCAAAATGGATCTTATTGGAATGCTAGATTCTAAAGCAGCAGGATTTGAATAAGCATTTTCTAATTCAACCATTTGATACCTATTTTCAAGATAAGTGAACTATTGACTAGCTAGTGCTTGAACACCATAAGCATCTAACTTCTTTAAAAGAATAATATGGTCAACTATGAAGTGCTTTAGTTAAATCTAATAATAGGCCTGCTACCTGTTCTTTTTTGTCTTTTGCTTCTAAGAGGTATTTTATAAAAGAAACAATTGCACTATTAATTGATTTTTCCTTTTCTTAAGCCAAGTTGAGCCTCTGATATAATCTTATGCTTTTCTAAGAAGGGAAAAATTATATTGTGCATCATTTTCTCCAGGATTTTTGAAAACATAGATAATAAGGAAGTAGACCTATAATTTTCCACATTGGTTGTATTAGCCCTTTTTGAATAATGGCTTGACTATCTTAAATACATTTGGAAATCTTCCTGTTTCCAGTGAGGCATTGCAAATGTCAGTAAATGGCTCTGTGAGATACTGTACACATTGCTTGATGAAAATCATGAGTTTCATCAATGCCACACAAGTTCTTGTTTTTCAGACTTCTTGCTATTGTTATTATTTCTTCCTCACTGACCAGATATAGAAACTTGATGTCATTTGCAGCAGTACTACTACGTGGATTGAAGGAAGCTATAACTATTGAGCTTGTTAAGATTTTATCTATGTTCACAAAATGCTCATTTAATATACTGGAGATTCTGTAAGGTTTCAAGACTTGTTCTCCACTATGTAATATAATTTTTCTTGGTGGTTAGTGTGCAAGAGAGAGGGAAATATGAAAAGAGTGGGGGTAATGATTGGATATGCTGAGCTTGCAAACAAATCTCATTCACTGTAAACCAGAACTCTTTCCATTTGAAAAACATAATAAGCCACACTCCCAGTAGCCCGCCTCAGTAGCCTCACGTTCAAGAGGTCCCGAATTCGAATCTCGGTCAGGGTGAGTTACCTGGATAAGATTCTTTCTGGGGTTTTGTCTTATCCTGAAGGATGAATGTCAGTTAACTCTAAGCTCTATGGACCCTGGGTTCATTTGAGCATCATTTCAACCATTCCATTCATCATCCAATATGACTTAATGTTGGAGGACGTAAATTTAAAAAAAAAAAAAGAGAGAGAGAGAATCTGTCTGGTCAGCATCTTCAGAATGACAAGAGAGGAGAAGATGATGGTTACACAGTGCTTCCAGTCCCAGGTGGAAGACTTCTATGACAGAGGGATACAAAATTTAGTCCCCACATATGGCAAAAACTGAAGTTTGGTGGTGAATATGTTGAAGAAAAAAAAAGCTCAATACTTTCTGCATCTGTTACAAAAGTATTTCCATTATATTGTGTTTTTGTTTTTTTCTGCAAATGTCTCCATAGAAACTTTATGAATGCACCTCATAACATTTTAAAATTTTGTTAGTTCACACAGTAAGACATGTTCAAGAGGTGTAAAGAAAAGCATTTCATTTTATAGCATATAATATATGTTTAACTTTGCATAATACACAGGGTGAGTCAACAAATATATTTGAAACAAAAATGTGTATAAAAGTGACTATAGGCATGAAGTTAAGGGAGGGACCAGTCAAAAATGTAAGAAAATATGGTTTTCAACGTTAACATGTTTAATTAAAATTATACTCTATCTGTTTCAAATGGGATGATGTCTGTCCTTAGGTACTACTATTTGTAATTACTCAGAACTGAAATGTAAACATTTGGCATGACGTGATAAAACAATTACTTTGAATAAGCCAAGGTGTTTGTTAAATTTTAGCGAGAGGAAACAGTACACTTCCTGCTGACCTGGTGGATCGTGTCTGGTCACATTATATCTTTGTTTATGAATGGTTTGTAATCTCTATTTACTCTAGAGTTCAGAGCAGTATTATTTAGTTGTTCTTCCATTTAAAAACCATATAAAAGTGTATCAGCTCAAATAGTTTTCGTAATGTAAACAAATAAATATCAATATATTTACTGACGCATCATGAGGTAAAGCATGATGTCATTATTGTTTGTATGGTATGTATTGTTTGTTTGGTTTGTATGTGTGTACATATACTTGTAATTACTCAGAACTGAAATTTAACTATTGACTTGATGTGATAAAAGAATTACTTTGAATAAGCTAAGGTGTTAAATTCGAGAAAGAGCAAACACTTCATTTCCTATTAGCCTGTGGAATGCTGTATGCTCTTTATGAAAGAATGCTGAATAAGCAGTGTTTATTTACTCTGGAGAGTTCAAATCAATATTATTCAGATGTTCTTTAGACAGCAGTAAAGTAAGCATTAAATAGTGCAATGGCTTCTTGCAGTGAATTTAGTGGCGAATCAAAGAGACAGGTATTGGGAAGTCAGGCTCTAAGTATTATTTTTAAGGTCTACACGTTCTTCAAAAAATTGGACAGTGAGGAATATAGAAATCAGCTCGATTTCAAAAATGCTCCATGGCTTACTGCTGAAGTGTGTGTTGTAGGTAAAGCAAGTGTGTCCGGCATTTGTGGAGAGGTAAGTGCCTGTGTCGCCCAGAAAACATGTTGGTCCTCTGAAGAGGGTTACAGATTTAAGTGACTTTGACAAGGATGTTGTATTGTCATGCTGCTCGAATGGTTACCATGGATTTATCTTTGGTAATAGATACCTCTCAGATAATGCACTAATTACTCATGTGGAGTGAACATCTATATGTCATTTGTGATACCTGCGAATTCCATTGGCTGAAGTCATGCATTAATTGGTGCTTAGCACAGGTCTGGGAAAGGCGGCAGTTCCCCTCTCACTCTTACAAGAATAATCAGTGCTTATCTGCGAGGTTTCTATTAACAAAGATAAAGCCAGGGCAACTGTTTGAGCAGTGAGACTATACACAGAAAATCCAAAGTCTAGTGATAAGGGAATAAATTATGTCTGCAGCACATCTTCCACAGAAAGAAGTGAAAGTGAATCAGGAGAAGAAGTAAGAAAAACTCAAGTGGTGTAACCTTCATGATGATGATTTATATATAAGGGTGCACAACTGCTTGGCCATTAGCGCCCTTATAAAAATTAATTCATGGCAATAGCCGGAGATAAATTACTCAAAATTAAAGTAAAATCAAAACAAAATGACAAAATAAATAAGCCCAAATGAGGAAAAACCAATAAAAAGCTATAATTAACAATAAAACACCAAAACGCATAAAAAATAATACCGTTTTCAATATTAACTTGCCATGACAGAATAACTACCTGCCCAATGGTGGTCGAATCAATGTGTTCCTTTCCTTAGGGGCTGGGCTAGCATTTTCAGCAGGTTTATCCAGCCTTTCTCTCACTGTTGCTTTGGCAGTGAGGAGAGGATTTTCCTGTTCCATGTCCTCAAAGGAGGAGGACTGCTTTCCTACTGATAACTTTGATTCGAGTATCTCGAAACGATCGGAAACTACGATTGGCGAAGATGAAAGCCACCAGTCTGAGTCCTCTCTGCATGATACCGCGGAAAAAGTTCTCGGAGGAGATGGTCATGGAATCTCACACTCATTTTGCTTGGTACTAGCCTTATTCTCCCTGAGGAAGTCAGTTCTTTCATATGAGGTCTTGAACTTTCTAGGCGATGCATTATATTGTGACTTTGTGGGTTCGTGAAATGAAAAGTCCAATTGCACAACTCAAAAATGTTCTTTATTTCCACCGACTTACAGTTGAACACTTGCCAACTACACAGAATTACGTAATGCACACAATTACGATTCACCAGTTCGTCCGTTACAGTTCCACTTGCACTCGCAATTACGTAAACTCCTTCGACGCATGTACGCAGTCCGTCCCCTCACTGGGCGCTCTTCACAGCTCGCCAAGAACTGACTCAATTCACTCACAGTAGCCCTTTTTATAGGAATATCGCCGTTTTCTCGAAGCCTCTCATTTCAGTGAATCACCGCAAAGGTTCCAGATGGCAGGGGAAGGGGAAAGAGGTGGCCAGCGACAAGTGACACTTCCCTAATCATCCCCTCAGTTAGTGACTGAGATAAATAGGTGGGTGTGGCCCGGATGCCTCTGGTCCCTTCTCAGCTGTCGTTGGTCAGGCTTTCCGATAATTGGGTGACACTATATTACTGGTTCACGTATTCTTGAGGTAGATGCTTTCTGCGATGACTTGGCTGGAACGTTCTTCTTAGGACTGGACGGCCGCACCGTGGCTCAGTGGTCAGACCGCTTAGCTCTCACCAAGGCGGCCCGGGTTCGATCCCAGGCGACCGGAATGATTACCACTACAGTTAACACATGTTGCAGGTGAAGTACATGCATCATCATGCTTGACTTCCCCACAGTCAACGCAAGTAGCAACTTCATTACAAGAATCACTCGTATGGCCAAAGCACTGGCATTTATAGCACCTCAATGGATTGGGTATATACTGCCGCACTTCAATAGCTTCATACCCTGCCTTAATCCTTTGCGGGAGATCTACCCGATCAAGGGTAAGAAACAGGGTATGAGTGGGCACTAGTTCACCTTGTTCTTTGTGGTGTACTCGGTATACATTTCTCACAGCTTGTTCCGCCAAGTTTTCCTGAATCTCCTCATTGGACATACCGTCCAATGAGCTGGTGTTTACAACACCACACGAGAAGTTCAGAGTCCTATGCAATTCCACGCGCACCAGATAGCTCGCAAGCATATTGACTTTCAAAGCTTTTGCAGCCTGAGTCGGTGAAACTGCTTCGACCAGGAGTGTGCCGTTGCAAAATCGAGTACATGATTTTACAGGATCAGCAATATTATTTAGTCCCTTCTGAATAATAAACCGGTTCACAGTACTAAATTTTCGGCCTTCCTCAGTTCTAAAAATAACCAAATTGCGAGGGCCACAAGACTTAGCTATTTTCTTTCCACTTTATTAACATTTTTGTTGATTCTATCAGTTCCCATAGCGAAAATATCCTCCACTATTGCAAACGTCTCCTATGGCATGCTCACATCCTGGGCGCCACCCCAGCTTAAGTGAGAGTCCTGGCCTGGACCTTGCTCACCTCAGGGTCTCACCTCCCAATGTACAGACAGAGGGACCCAATCGCCTTCAGGAATGTAATAGGTCACAGTCCTACATGATAACCAGGAGCTGGAAGTTATGCATTACCCAGTCACCCCTGCGCTTCCCACTCTGCCAACCCGCACTAAGTTATCTGTGAGACGTGTGTTCATGGATGTTAGGGTCAAATGTGGACCTTGTTTGAGCGTTTGGCATTAGCTCTCTCACCACTCAAAGGCAACCAATCAAGAGATATGGCTTGGGACCCCGGGATCGCCAGTCCCATACCTACCGCAGTAGGCCCCTGGAGGGGGTGTAACCTTCATGAAGAACATGTTAAGTGAATGCACTTAACACCTTTTACTTGCATTACCGCATTATTAATCTAGTATGTTAAAAATTGTAATTAACATGTATTTCATAGGATTTCCTGTGTAATGATACAAATTCTTCCATTTACTATCCATACTGCTGTAAAATTAGTACTCGATGTGAATAACCTATTGACCCTATCTGCATATACTTCATATTTTGGTGAACCATCAAGGGTATCTCTAAAGAAGAGAGTTCATCTTTCCAGTGTAACATTTCCTACAAATGACTTACCTCAGAAATTTACACATCCTGTACTTATTGATGTCATGAAGCTTAAAGATGTCATGTCGTACCTTCAGTAGATTCCTCCTGTTTATCATCAATACTATTACAACCTGAAGTCTTCCAGCATTGTAGACAATCAAAACTAAGTGATAGTGAATAAAATTACAAGCACAAACTTAATGATACTTTACTACCTCAGCGATGAAGTCTGATGCTTTTTTTTTATTCTGCTGCATTTTTTGTTAATGTAATAATATTATGATAGATGAAAAAAGAAAATATTGTATTTAAGTAAAAAGTGTTAAATAAAAAATTCACTAAACCTTACAATGATAAAGTTGGTTTACCTCATCTGAAAAAAAAAAAAATGCTTACACAAAGTTAACATCTCAGAGATTAAATCTGTTCATGTTTATAGTGGTATTAGGTTCCTTTTACTCTGTAATTATTGTGAATTTATAATATATTTGATGGATAGAGTCAACATGAAATATTCAATGCCATGGCCGGGATTTGAACCATGGATCTCCTGGTTTCCGTCCAGTCGCTCTCAACCTTTGAGCTACCATGGCCAACGTGCCGTCCTGACATCAAATTCTCCACTTGACTTGTATATTTCCCCGGTAGACCACTAGGGGCTCTTGCATCCGAGATACACCGTTTGTGGCGACTTACTATTGTAAGTACTTTAAGTCCCAGGCTTCATCATTTAACTCTTATTATTTTAGTTAATTGATGTCAGGACGGCACGTTGGCCATGGTAGCTCAAAGGTTAAGAGTGACTGGACGGAAACCAGGAGATCCGTGGTTCAAATCCCGGCCATGGCATTGAATTTTTCATGTTGACTCTATCCATCAAATATCTTAGCCTATATACGACTAGTGTGGAGAAATGATTAATTTCCATCAATTAACTAAAATTATAATATATTTTTGTAAACTTTGAATTGCTAATTTCTGTCACTTTTAGTTCTGTCACTTAACAAGTTTTACAGCCGAGCTGCTCATGTATCATTGCCTTTCTCATTATTTGTAGTCTGAGGATTGTAGTTAGGATCACTTATGCTATCATCGCTGCCAAAGTTACAGTATTTCATTTGCAAATGCAGTACACATATTAGCACACTGTTTAGGATCACCTCTAGACTTGAGCATATCAAGACACTGTTGTTTCCACTCTGATGATGTGAGGTAACAGTATTCTCCATTAATACTCTATATTAAAAGGGAACACTGATGAGTTATTGCACAGCATGCAATTATCCACCTTGAAGTAAAAGAAAAATTCACTTTCATTTCCTATAAGAAATAAAAAACGATTTATGTTAATTAGTTTACTTTTATACTGTATATTTGTTTTTATGTTTACTTTAGTATATTGTGACTTTGTGGGTGGTGTGAAATGAAAAGTCCAATTACACAAACTCAACAATGTCTTTATTTCCACCGACTTACAGTTAAACTCTTGCCAATTACACAGAATTACGTAATGCACAAAATTACGATTCACCAGTTCGTCCGTTACAATTTCACTTGCACTCGTAATTACGTACAATCCTCCGATGCACTCACACAGTCTTTTCGTCATACACGAGCACTGCATTCTTATGCCAAGAACTGACTGACTCCTCTTGCCCGGCGTGTTGCTTATATAGGGTCAGCTGGCCGATCTGGAAGGTTCTAGATTAGATGAAATATCCCGTAAGTTTGAGAACACAGGTGGAACAGAAAGAGACAGCGCAGTGATGTTTTTTTTTTTCCCATCCAACCCTTGTTACCGCTATAAGACAAACGAGGGGGCGTGGCGAATGCCCACCGTCTCCTGCTTGCCCGCTCTATAGGGTGTTCCGACGTTCGGATGACAATATCATACCAGCTAAATCACATGCATTATCTGGATAATGCATAGCTATGTTTTATCTTCCCCTTTCTCTTCCTATCTTTCTGTAATTTTGGTGTTTGTGGAGTAATTTTACTTTTAATAAAGTTCTGTGATAATGGCTAACATTTAAAACATTTCTGGTAGCATAAAATAGTATAATTTTATTTCGTAATAAAACTGATATTGTTAAATACACTGCTGAACAACAAAAAAAATTAATCAAATGTGTCACTGCACATTAGTTCATTGCAGTTTCCGAACAGGTTAAAAATCTTTAGAAACTTAAGAAACTTTATTGATGCAGTAAATCATACAGTAGGTACACTTGTATACAAATGATGTTGGACAAGTCAATTAAACTAAACTTAACTTACTAACTAAATGAATGTGGGAGTACTAAACTGGCAATGGAGCAAATTGGACGTGTGGTAGAGTTGTTCCTGCAGAAGTGAGGAAAAAGGAACTAAGTGACATGGCAACCGCAAATTAGTCAGGAGATGTTACAAAAAATAATGGTTTGGCAATGAGATTTAATCAAGAATTTGGGAAGTGGGATAACACAGAGTTAGATATGAAGATGGAAAAAATGGAAAGAAGAATGGGAAGTACAGAAGACTTCATGAGAAGGTATGACTTAGTAATTTCTGGAGTAGAAGAGCGAAAAGGAATCGGAGCATTTCAAGAGATAGGGAATTATTAATGAAGATGTCAGGGATTTATATGATGCATTTAGAATTGGAAAGCAAAAGAAAGATATTGGTGAAATTAGCAATATGGCATGGATGTATATGAGAGGTTTCGAACTGCGGGACGCGTTTAGAATCGGGAAATTGGAAAGCAAATGAAATATATTGGTGAAATTAGCAATATGAAATTGGTAACAGAAGTTTTTCCTTAGGGACTTCATGGGCCAAGATAGGCTTAATTTCTTGGCTGTTCCATTCACAAAGAGGAAATTTGTGAAATTCCTAACTTCAAAAATAGAATGATTGAAATGTTTGTGGCCTAGAAGAATAGACATACTCAGCTCTTGTACAAAGGCATGCAAAAGTATTCCGATGGATGAGGGGTTTGGAGAGGCAAGGGGAACAAATGTCTATGATCGGTTAGGTTAGCCTTCTAATCAAAACTAACAACGTTCCCCTCCAGCGACCATATGAGGTGGGAGACAATGAATGTAATAACGTATAATCCTGCCTTTAAGCAGTCTACCCAGCAATAATAATAATAATAGTAATGATAGTAATAATAATAATAATAATTAATAATAATACCAAAGGAAACCTGAAAGATCAAATAAGAGTGTAACGCTAATCTAATATGTGGCTATAATAGAATTAAACATTTAAGCAAGAAATAGTTTATGTATTTGAAGCATATATTGTTTGAAAAGTTCCATCTTCCAGTGAACTTGTTCACATGTGCAATAGAACTGTCACTTTGGTTAAATGGGCATGTGGTCGATGAACTCTGCGATTTGTAGTTACTTCCTCGGAGTAAAAGGTCACATTTACTATGTATACAGCCCGTAAGGTTTGCAGCTGCTTCAAAAACGACAGAGAGTATTATTGCATCACTCATTAGAGTTCCTCCTGTTAATAAGATTAGCAGAAGAATGCCTTTAACCTCGGAAGTCACTCTGGGCCTTATTGTTGGTATGTGGGAAGCAGGTCTTTCTACCACACAAATAGCTAATTCTGTGGGAAGAGGACTTGACTTCGGTGGTTCCAGGAAGCGGGACAAGAAGGATTAAAAACCTGTCCTAAATCCGAAAGACCCAGGTTTACCTATTCAGTTATAGATGCAGCCAGAGCGCAGAATTCCAGAGAGAATCCGTTCCGCCCTTCTACGTCATTCGTGAGACATATGGGACTTCAGATAACGCCTTCAACAGTTAGAAGTCGTCTTCATGCTGCTGGGATCCACACTAGGAAGCCAGCTTGAAAAGAGAACCTCACAGAAGCACATCAAGCTCCTCGTGTGGGATTTGCTCTTCAGTTCCTTCTAATGCCTCAGACATTCTGGCACACTGTAATATGAACAGACAAGAAAATGTTCTCATCCGATGAAGAGGGAAGGATGATACTTTGGCGTCCAGACAAGACAGGCTAAAACCCAGAACAGGTAGTGAACACAGCAAAATGTGGCAGGATTAGCATCGCTTTCTGGGGCTGGATTTCGGCTGCTGGTGTGGGTCAACTGTTCCGTGCATCCCCAAGAATGAATTCTGAGGAGTATGTGGAGGTGTAAGGGGACTCCATGTTACCAAGTGTTCGTTGCATATACCCTGAGGAAGATATGCCTATCATCAACTATGTTCATGATAACAGCAGCATTCATACTTCAGCATTTACCCAAGATTGGATAGAATAACTTCCTGAATTTTCTCCTCTCCCTTGGTTAGCCAAATTACCGGATCTGAATCCCATTGAACACATTTGGGCTATTATGGTTAATGAATGGGATTGCAGGGCAGAAAAATCTTCTGAAAGCCTTGAGGATCACGTTCAAGAAGTATGTGAAAGTGTGCGCATTCATATTTGTGAATCTCTCGTCGCTTCTCTTCCTAGGAAGTTCAATTCTCTTTTAGATGTAATTGGTTGGTAGACGGCTAATAAGCCATTACTCGTTTGTTCCCTATCCCATAATATGCCATCCATGTTTAAGCTAATATTTCCATCTTTTCCTTTCTTCATATGCACAGTAGACATTTCAATAAAACAATTTAGAAATTGATTTCAATTTTATCTATATATTAATTATTTTAAATGAAAATGATCCTTTATTTTATGTCTCACTAATTGTCAAAGAATTCAACATTTTTTCTTTTAAATTTACGTCCTCCAACATTAAGTCATATCAGACGATAGATGAAATTCGTGAAATGCTGCGCTAATGAGTCCGGGGTCCATGGAGCTTAGAGTTACCTGACATTCGTCTATCAGGATTAGGGAAAACCCTGGAAAAAGCCTTATCCAGGTAACTCGCCCTAACCAAGATTCAAACTTGGGACCTCTTGAATGTGAGGCAGACATGCTACCACCATGCTACCGAGGCAGGCAAATTCAACATTCAGTTGGAACATATAATAAAATGTCCAATTTACTACAGAGTGTTGGGCTTAAACCAATGAAATTTCCTCCTCATCATCATTATTATTATTAATATTTATTATTATTATTATTATTATTATTATTATTATTATTATTATTATTATTATTATTATTATTATTATTATTATTATTATTATTGATATTATTATGATTATTATTATTACTATTATTATTACGATTATTATTATTATTATTATTATTATTATTATTATTATTATTATTATTATTATTATTATTATTAAAATCTATTTTTAAAATGCAAAAACGGGCAATTAAGATAATACTTCATGTTAATAAAAGAACCAGTTGTAGGCCACTATTTAAGGAATTAAATATATTGCCCCTCCCCTGTATTTACATATATGAAACATTATGCTACATAAAAAATAATCTCAGTATGTACACAACAAACTCACAGATACATTCTCATGATACCAGAAGAAAAGATAACCTTCATGTAATCACACATAGCACTAGTTCTTTTGAAAAAAGTTTTGTATATACTGGCCTCCAGCTTTATAATAAATTACCCAATTATCTGAAGCAAATACCTGCACTGCATCGATTTAGAATTTGTCTCAAAAAACTTCTTTCACTCCATTGTTTTTATAGCATAAAAGAATATTATGATTACTTTGACAATTAATTTTGTTAATGTTAATGATGTTAATGTTTTATAGTATAGGTGAATTGTTTGAATATGTTAACTACAAGTGAACTATTATTATTATTATTATTATTATTATTATTATTATTATTATTATTATTATTATTATTATTATTATTATTATTATTATTATTATTATTATTATTATTATTATTATTATTTTTATTATGATTTTTATTATTATTATTATTATTATTATTATTATTATTATTATTATTATTATTATTATTATTATTATTATTGCTGCTATTAATATTTGAGTTCAAGCCTGATCTATTTCGATTTTTGTTTTTTTGTTTTGGTAATTTACGTCCTCCAACGTTAAGTCATATCGGACGATGAATGGAATGGGTGAAATGATGCCCAAATGAGCCAGGGGTCCATAGAGCTTAGAGTTACCCAACATTCGTCTTTCAGGATAAGGGAAAACCCTGGTAAAGACCTTATCCAAGTAACTCACCCTAACCGAGATTCGAACTCGGGATCTCTTGAACGTGTGGCTAAAAGTGAAATGCATCATATCAGTTTTACTGACATTTAAAGAACTCCTCCGTGTAACCTCCAACATGCCGGTGACGCTAACGTGATTTTGTATTTGAACTGTCATTATCAAGCAAAATAATTATGTTATTTATTTCGTTGGTCATTAAAAGTTTAATAATAATATGCAGGGTGTATATAAATGAATATCAGGGTTTTAACTCTTTATAATATTTATTACATTCAACTTTCAGTTATAAATGATATGTGAAATGAAAAAGCAACTCAAACAGTTTTACCTAGAAACTTATAAATGTTCAACGTGACTACCCTTGTCACACGGCACACAGCAAGTCTATAGCCAAGTTCTTCCCAAACGTTGATAAGTGTGTATTCAGTAAATTAGCAACAGCTGCTTCAATCCGGTTTCTTAATTCAGGGAGGTCAACTGGTAGCGGAGGCACATACACACGATCCTTGATGAAGTCCCAAAGGTAAAAATTGCATGGCGTTAGGTCAGGAGAACGTGGAGGTCATGCATAGCAAGCCCATCATTGGGGCCCTTGTGGCCTATCCAGTGCTCGGGTACAGTGACATTCAACCAGTTGTGTACTTCATCATGCCAGTGAGGTGGCGCACCATCTTGCTGGAAAATGAAGTTCTCTGGCTCATTTTCTTCCAACTGAGGGAAGAGCCATTGCTCTAGTGTATCAAGGTAAGAAGTGCCAGTTACAGTAGGTTCACCAAAACAGAAAGGCCCATAAACTTTTCGCTGAGATACGGCACAAAAAACATTCACTTTAGGGAAATGTCATTGCATCTGTACCATCTCGTTAGGATTTTCTGAGCCCCAGATTCACACATTATGAGTGTTAACATGTCCACTAAGATGAATGTTCGATTCATCACTGAAGACAGCATGATCCATAAAATTGTTATCGTCATGAAACAACATGTCGTTTGCAAAGTTGGCACGTAATCCATGGTTTGTCAGCTTTACAGCCTGTAATAACTAAACGGTAAGGATGTAGCCATAAGCATTTTCTTACAACTTTCCAAACAGTCGACACAGGAACTTCTAATTCACGACTAGCCTTCCAGACTGATTTCTTTGGGCTACAAGTGAATGACTCTCATTCACTCAACAGTCTCTTCACTTACTCTTGGTCGTCCCGTGCTCTTCCCTTTATAAAGACAGCCGGTATCTTCAAACTGATGATGCCATCTACGAATGTTATTATCACTAGGAGGATCACAACTGAACTTAATGCGGAATGCATGTTGCACAGTAACTACAGATTCGGTCTTAGCAAACTGAAAAACACAAAATGCCTTCTGTTTACTAATCGCCATCTTTGCTACTACCGCTGTCTAGCGGATTGCGGCAGAAACATTGCACACACATGCGCACTAGTGCCAACAAACAAAACTGTTTGAATTTCTTTTTAATTTGAGATATCATTTATAACTGTAAGTTTAATGTAACAAATATTATAAAGAATTAAAACTCTGATATTCATTTATATACACCTTGTATATTTTTTTTTAATTTGGTGACTATATTAAGTGTAGTAATATATTCATATAAGCTGTTCTTGAGAACTGTAACAAAGGAAATAATTACTGTATTTATTTTCGGAACAAGATACACTTAATTTTAAATACCACACAGTTTAATATTTTATTGTCACCCAATTATCGGGAAGCACAACAAACGACAGCTGAGAAGGGACCAGAGGCCGCGCCACACCCACTCATTTGTTTCGTATAATCTGGAAACTTCTAGATTTGCCAGCTGACCCTATATAAGCAACACGTCGGGCTGGAGGAGAGTCAGGGAGTGTTTGGCAAGCAGCGAAGTAGCGCCCTGTTAGTGAACGGACAAGAAGACTGTGTACGTGCAACGGAAGAATTTACGTAATTGTGAGCGTACAGTGGAACTGCAACGGACGAACTGGTGAATTGTAATTGTGTGCATTACGTAATTCTGTGTAATCGGCAAGTGTTCAACTAAGTGGGTGGAAATAAAGAACATTGTTGAGTTTGTGTAATTGAACTTTTCATTTCACGAACCCACAAGGTCACACTGGTGTCAGGAAGCGGGACGACAACATCACCGGACATTGGAAATGCTTTTGGAGAAGATGAACGAATTAACAGCGAAGACAGAAGCGGCAAATAACAGCCTGGCTGCGAAGCTGGAGACTACAAACAACAACTTGGCCACGACAATGACCGCAAAGATGGCCGAACTGACCACAGAAATGAAGGTGGCGAACGAGGCTCTCGCCGCCAAATTTGAAGAACAGTTGGCCGGCGTGAGGGATGACGTGACGGAGCTGGGCAAGCGGATGGGCCAAGTGGACGAGCGCGTCGAGGACCTGGCGAACCGCTTCAATGACCTAGAGGAAAAGGCCGACAATAACGCCAAGTCCCTGAACGCCGTGCTGGAAGACGTTGAAGACCTTGCGAACCGCGTAAACAACCTGGAGGGAAAGGCCGACAGCAGCGTCAAGTCCCTGAACGCCATGGTGGAGGACGTCGTCGGCAGGAAGCTGAAGGATTTGAAGGCCGACCCGCCGGGACGCGACACAACATCTGCGCGCGTCAAACCTCCCAAGTATGACGGCGCGTCAGCGTTTGAAGTCTTCCGCCGCCAGTTCGACACAGTGGCCAGGCACAACAAATGGTCGCCAGAGGAGGAGGCCACACAGTTAATAGCCAGCCTCCAGGGACGGGCCGCGGAAGTCCTAAACGCGGTGCAGACAACGGCGGCGCCCAAGGACATCGGGAAGGCCCTGGACAATCGTTTCGGAAACCACCGCTTAACCGCATCGTACCGCAGCTAGCTAAAGGCACGGTCACAGCAGCCAGGGGAGACGCTGCAGGAGTTTGCCCTGGCAATTAAACAACTGGCAAGCAAGGCCCTAGTCGACCTCCCACCAGAGTTCGTGTCCCGGGAAGCTGCCTACACCTTCGTTGACGGGGTACGGGACACGGAGATTCGTCAGCGCCTAATGCTCGGCGATTATAAAACCATCCACGAGGCGCTGACGGTAGCATTAAGGATGGAGGCGGCCAAGGTAACAGCTATCCCGATGTCGAGGACGAGGAGTGTCCGCTACACCGGAGACAGAAGACCAGCCGAGGGACGCCGGCGAACACCTAGTGGCCTGTGTTGGGGTGTGCACAGCCCGGGCACCTGCAGAGAGACTGCCCACACCAGGAAGAGCAGCCGGAAAACGAGTAAGGGCCGTCGTGGAGAGGGGCACGTCGGCGCCATCTCCACCATCCCCTCGAGTGACACTGCGCGCCGTTAGCCGGCGGATGGATGACAGCCTCATCGCGGACGGCTGGGTAAGAGGAAAGCCGTGCCGCGTGCTGGTGGACACCGGGGCGGCCGTGACCATCATCAGACCTGACGTGGCGAAGGGTTTGCTGACGAGGAAGCCGAGCCTACCATACCAGCTTGTGACGGCATCGGGCGACACCTTGCCTGTGGAGAAGGAGGCCATGTTGAAGTTGACCTTGGGACGGAGTGTCGTACGTCTTTGGGTGTTCGTCGCGAAGGTGGCTGAGGAGGTGATTCTGGGACTGGATGCCTTCAGGAGCCACGAGGCGACGGTCGACGTCGGCAGGAAGGTCCTGCGGCTTAACGGAGAAGAGGTTATACTCCGTCAACCCGAAGAGCGCCTTGGAATCTGCAGGTCGTCTTGAACGAAGATGTGGTTGTCCCCGCGAGGAGCGAGGTGGTGGTGACGGCGCGACTGGAAGGCCAGAGAACCAGGAACATGATGCTGTACCAGAAGACGCCTGTGCACGGACTGTGTAAGCGTAACAGCAATCGACAAGACGCAGGAACCGGTGCCGACGCAATACCTGGGGCCCCGGGTAGAAGGCTTACTAGAGAGGGCGGCCGACCACCTTACCGCAGAGCAGCTGGAGAAGGTTCGACAACTGCTAAGACGATACCAGCGCGTCTTCAGCCAAGGTGATAGTGACTACGGCCGCACGGACAAAGTGCTTCACCGCATCGACACCAGGGACGCCCGGCATATGCGGCAACCACATAGACGCGTTCCGCTGGCGAAGCAAGGGGCGGTACGAGAAATGCTGGAGGACATGAGATCCAGGGGAGTGATTGAAGAGTCTGACAGCCCTTGGTGTTCCCCTGTAGTCTTGGTGACAAAGAAGAATGGCGAGCTGCGCTTCTGCGTAGACTACAGAAAGTTGAACGCTCTCACCCGGAAGGACTGTTTACCCTTACCCCGGATTGACGACACCCTGGACACGCTAGCTGGTGCACAGTGGTTCTCGACCCTGGACCTTAAGTCGGGCTACTGGCAGGTAGCTCTAGACCCAAGAGACAAGGAGAAGGCCGCATTCTCGACGGGCCAAGGGCTCTGGCAGTTCACGGTTATGCCCTTTGGTCTCTGCAACGCACCAGCTACCTTCCAACGCCTCATGGAGTCAGTGATGAGAGGGCTGACTTACGATGCCTGCCTGCTATACCTGGACGACATCATCGTCGGGAAGACTTTTGAAGATCACCTCGAGAATCTGAGTAAGGTGCTACAGAGACTGCAGGTGACCAACTTGAAGCTGAACGCGAAGAAGTGCCAGCTCTTCCGCAAGGAAGTGAACTACTTAGGCCACATAGTCTCAGCAACCGGAGTGGCCACAGACCCGGAGAAGAGAGATTGGCCTCGCCCAAAGGATAAGAAAGAGTTGCGCAGTTTTCTGGGGCTGTGCAGTTATTACCGCCGCTTCATAAAGGGGTTCTCCAACATCGCAAAACCCCTCACCCGCCTGACAGAGGAACACTGGCCTTATGTGTGGACGAAGGACGCCGAAAACGCTTTCCAGCACCTAAAGGAGACCCTGTGCAGTGCTCCAATTTTGAGTTTCCCACAACCGGGCGGCGCCTTCATTGTGGACACCGACGCTAGCGACCATTGCATTGGAGGTGTCCTATCGCAGATCCAGGACGACCATGAGCGGGTGATAGCCTACTACAGCAAGACGCTCTCCAAGGCAGAGAAGAACTACTGCGTCACCTGACGAAAATTATTGGCGGTAGTAAAGACCTTGGAGCACTTCCACAAGTACCTGTACGGTCAGCCATTCCACCTGAGGACTGACCATTCCGCCCTAACCTGGCTATTGAGCTTTAAAAACCTGGAAGGCCAGACAGCACGTTGGGTCCAGAGGCTGCAGGAGTACGACTTCACCTCGGAACATCGTAGAGGGAAGAGCCACGGTAACGCTGACGCCATGTCCCGAAGACCCTGTCCAGAAGAGTGCGGCCAGTGCACAAGAGTGGAGGAGAAGGAGCGTGCCGCAGCACTCCGAGTAGTCACAGCAGTGCCTGCGGATGGCTGGGATAGCGCAGGCCTGAGGAGGGAGCAGCTGGCGGACGCAGACTTGGGGCCACTCTTGAGGGAAGTGGAGGCAGGGACGAGACCAACCTGGGAGGACATCGCACCGAGGATCGCCACCTACAAGTCGTGTTGGGCCCAATGGGACTCGTTGAAGACCAGAGAGGGCGTGCTGTTCCGGGTATGGGAGTCACCCGATGGGAAGACGCAGACAGAGCAGTTGGTACTTCCCCGGAGTAAGGTCCCGGAAGTCTTGGAGTAAGTGCACGCCGGTACTTCAGGAGGACACCTGGGAGCGAACCGAACGATTGACAAACTACGGTAGCGCTACTACTGGCTGAGACTCCGAGCAGATGCTGAGAGATGGTGCTGTCAGTGTCACGTGTGCGCGGCGAGTCGCGGCCCCCAGACTAGGAGCCGGGGTCGCATGCAGCAGTACAACGTCGGAGCGCCATTCGAGCGGATCGCCGTTGACATTGCTGAACCATTCCCAGTTTCCGACCGAGGCAACAAGTACCTGATGGTGGTCGTGGACTACTTCACCAAGTGGCCGGAGGTGTATGCCATCCCAAACCAAGAGGCAAAGACAATCATAGACTGCCTCGTGGAGCGCAAGTGTTCTGTCGATTTGGGGTGCCGTTAGAGCTACACAGTGACCAGAGTACCAACTTTGAGTCCAACCTAATGAAGGAGGCACTACAAAGGCTTGGGGTGAACAAGACCCGCACGACGCCTCTACATCCCCAGTCGGATGGCATGGTCGAAAGATGCATCAAGACCTTAGAGGAACACCTGAGGAAGGTCGTGGCCAGCCATCAGCGAGACTGGTACGTCAAGGTGCCACTGTACTTGCTGGCCTACCGTTCGTCTACATACGACACAACTGGGATGACGCCAGCCAGCTTAATGTTCGGCCGAGAGTTACGCCTCCCTTGTGACCTGGCTTTTGGAAGCCCTCCGGAAGCGAAACAGCCAGCGACTGAGTATGTGGAGAACTTGGTGGACCATCTTCATGACATGCACGAGATGGCTCGCCAAAACATCCAGAAGGCGAGCGACCGCATGAAGACCAGGTATGACAGGCAAGCCAACAGCCAAGGCTTCCAGCAAGGTGACCTGGTCTGGTTGTACCGTCCTACCCGGACCAAGGTACGCTGCCCGAAGCTCCAGCAGCCATGGCAAGGACCGTACCGGGTGGTGAAGGGGATTAACGACATGGTCTACCGCATCTAGAAGGTTCCCCGAGGGAAGATGTTGGTGGTACACCTGGATCGTCTAGCCCGCTACGATGGTGCTGTTCGGGACGACCAGCTTTGAGGTGGGAGCAGTGTCACCCAATTATCAGGAAGCACAACAAACGACAGCTGAGAAGGGACCAGAGGCCGCGCCACACCCACTCATTTGTCTCCTGTCACTAACTGAAGGGATGATTAGGAGAGGGAATGCAGGCCACTGAGCCGTCTCCTTACCCTCGCCCTAGGTTCTCGAACGTGCGGGTTGTTTCGTCTAATCTGGAAACTTCTAGATTGGCCAGCTGACCCTATATTGGCAACACATCAGGCTGGAGGAGAGTCAGTGAGTGTTTGGCAAGCAGCGAAGTAGCGCCGTGTTAGTGAACGGACAAGAAGACTGTGTGCGTGCAACGGACGAACTGGTGAATTGTAATTGTGTGCATTACGTAATTCTGTGTAATCGGCAAGTGTTCAACTGTAAGTGGTTACTGTGTCTTTCAAACAGGATGATTTGTTGGAATTTAACAAGTCATGTGAGTAGATGGCATTACTGTGACTTTCAAACAGGATGATGTTTTTCTTTTAATACTACCAGGTCAGCACCAATCAAAGTCCTGCAGTGTTGTATTGCATTTCCTGTGACTAGGGTATGATGAAGTGCCAAGTGAATCCATCTCTAATACTATTTGGCTAAGACAAAAATACAAATTTTGTAAAAAATGTGATCCATGAGGAAGGTAGGGTAGAAGCCCCATGTTTTAGCTCAAATAACTTTTATAATACAAATAAATAAAATATCATATTATATTTATTGTCAATAGACTTAATTACACAGTTTGACTTAATGATGCATTGTGACATAAGCACTGTAATGACCTTCAGTATTGGTTGGTATGTTTGTATGTTTACATGTATATTTGTAATTACTAAGAACTGAATTTTAAACTATTGGCATTATGTGCTAAAAGAATTACTTTGAGCTAGCCAAGGTGTTTGTTAAATCCGGAGACAGCAAGCAGTATACCTCCTGTTAACCTGTAGAATGCTGCATCTGCAGAACATGAACCATCACATGTTTTTGAATGCATGGTAATCGGGGATGAAAGTTAAAATCAGTATTATTCAGTTCTTTTGTTTAAAAACCAAAGTGTTTCAGCTGGATCAAAATCCAATTGAGTTGGTGTAGGTTAAAATAAAACAGGGGTTGCAAACAGAAATACTTTTAAATTGACTGATTTTGAATGATGTAGAAATTGACAAGGTAACAAGAAGACTGGGAAAACTGAAACATGTAGAAAAACAAGATGACTTCTGGAAAGAAATAGCATGTGAGGAGATTTTGGAGTCTTATCATGGTGAACTTTTCATCATATTGTCGCAAGGCACCTGTTACGTGGCAAGAGAGAGAGAGAGAGAGAGAAGCGGGGAGTGAGGGAGATGGATAGCATTAAGCCACGTGCCTAAGCTCATGGGCAGTGCTAATGACATGCTGAGGAGAGATGAGGTGGGGAGTGAAGTAACCAGAAGTCACTGGACTGTTTCTTTCCACTTCTCCTGCCGCCTCGAAAGACTGTGATGCTTCGTTAATAGTCAGGAAACTTCTAGATACTGCAATTGGTGTATATAAGGATGCATTGGACGAGTTAGTTTCAGTTGTTGGCAAGGAGCTGAGATAGTGAGTACAGTGTGAACCTGCGCCAGACAAACTGGAAGATTGTAATTGTGTAAATACTGCTGGTGTACGAAGTGTATTTCTACGCAAATAAAGAACATTTGGATTTCTGCAACTTGGACTTTTAATTACATGAACCCACAAAGTTGCAGTATGATGAAAACAGTGAAAATGATGAATTGTCTCTTGACGTAGGTGACACTCAGTTATTTGGATAAGCCACTAGCAGTTCCATTGGATTAGAAAAGTAGGTAATTCATAAACTATAACTATAGCATTTAAAAAACTGCAAATATGCTTTTTGCAATCATGATTTTAATAATGGCATTATTATAAAGGTTTGGAAAATTCAGTTTAGGTTCCCTTACGACTAGCACCAAGGAAACTTGCATGCTCTAGAGCGTTGTGTGAGAGAGGGAAATTAGAGTGGAGATAATGAGGTGGCAATGCTGAGCACACAAACACATCTTATTCATCGCAGTCCAGAAATGAAATAATGTGTAATGTTTAACGCCCGCTTTTACTACGTAAGGCTCCACAGGCGGTTTGCAGTCCAGAACCCTTCACATTTGAGAAACATAATGGCATTGTATCACATAAGTAAGAACACAGCAGATGGAATTTAAGTTAATAAAATAATGGGTATTTCTAAAATTTGTATCTGTCCCTTAATGGTTTTATAGTCCTACAGTGTGATCAGTTGTCAGCAGTGACAGTGCTTAAAGAATGTGTTCTAGTTTTCTTGATGTGGCAGTAACTGCCAGGGAACCTTTAGTATCACAACACACACTTCTTGATTTTATTATGAAAACAGTGAAAAGCTTTTATATGTCATAAGTTAGTATATATTATTCAGTAGTTATAAGATTCAGAAACAGTTTAATTCATAGTCAGTCGATAGCTCACTTAAGATCATTAATAGCCTCCATCAGTCATCATAACTGGAAAAATTTAAAAGTAAGTGTTGTCTAGTGTCTTTAATCGACTCTCTTTAAAGTTAATCATAACTGGTGTTTATCCTTACATGCATACCCTGAGAAAAACATCTTGCTTAAGGAGTTGACAGGAACAAGATTAAAGGCATATTAAAGTTACTGACATTTTCAAACAAAAATCAAGACTATCTATGGGCAACCCATTGTCCCCATTTTTGGCAGACCTCTTCATGAGCTTTTTGGAAACCCAGATCACAAAGGCATTTCCACTAATTTTCAAACATTGGTATAGATATGTGGATGACATTTGGGCAATAGTAAATGAGAAACAAGTGGATGATGCATTAAAACTACTTGATTTACAAAATCCTGCAATAAAATTTTCCACAGAAAGACACAAACAATGAAATCCCTTTCTTAGATTTAAAACTTACCAGAAAACATACAAAACTTGAATTTGGCATACATAGGAAGGAAACACATACAGAAAATTTCATAAAAGCAGATGGATATAACCCAAGACAACACAAGCATGCTGTTATCAACAGTTTAACTTACAGGCTGGTTAATGTTACTTTAAACAAGATAGAATATATCAAAGAGTACAATAATATCATTCACATTGCAGAATACAATGGATTCAGTGCTGAATTGGTCAAAAAGAAACTGGATAAAATCAAGACAACAAAGATACAAACAAGTAGCTACTCTTTCCCCAATCAGCAATGAAACTTCATACAGAAAATTTACAAATCAACCCTGAGCTACACATCTTTTCCAAAAAGTCTTCAAAGAGTACAATATTACTTTGGCCCCACAGAACAAATTTAGTGTACAACACTTTGAAATCGCATAATACAAAGGAGATCCCCACAGACAAAATCAGTTGTGCACCAGATAAACTGCAAAGGCTGTGACAACTTTTACATTGGAAAAACTAAAAGGAACTTGAACATTAGGCTTAAAGGGCATTTTAGGAACATCAGGAACAAAGAAATAAATCGGCGTTAGCACACCATTTTTGGAAAGAGAATCATGATATAGAATGAGAATCATGATATAGAATGAGAAATCCACTTATTACAAAGTGTCCAAGGTCCAGCTGCATTAACCAGGTGATGCCGAAAACTTTGCAAATCAGGATTTAAAGAATATTGAATTATGGGCCAAAGAAAATAAAATAAAATTTAAGTTAGTTAGTTACTAACACTCCCCACATGGCAACCTTGGCCTTCGGGGTAACCTCACCCCACCAAGTGATGACCGGACCCATTTCTCAGGTGGAGGCACCCAGAGGGCGGTGTCCATTACCTCCGATGATAGGGTGATAGTGAAGATGGCGGTGAGGTGAGAGGACCTACAGTTTTTACCGTGGACTCCGAACCACGTTGGGCATAGGGGATACTTCACGTGTGCTAGACAGAGGTGAAGGCGTGGATAGGGCCGACTTAAAATCGCCAACCCCAGAGCCGGGAATCGAACTCGGGACCCTTAGAACGGGAGCCGCGAACGAAACCACCGCGCTACCCCGGCGCCCTAAATAAAATTTAATGAGTCTAAATCAAAAGCCATAATGATAACAAGGAAGAAAAAAGTAAACAACGAAGCAATTCATATCTATCTTAACAACAAAGTTATTGAACAAGTAGATATACTCAAATACCTTGGCATATATATTGACAAAAGATTTAGATTCAACCATCATGTTGCTAATCTACATGACAAAGCAATAAAATTGACACATTCATTATCCAAGACTGCAAAACTTACCTGGGGGCTTGGAAACAAAGCATTACACACCATATATAAAGGTGCCATAGAGCCAATATTAACATATGGAGCCCCAATTTGGGGAGCTGCTCTACAAAACCAAAAGAACCTAAGGAAAATACAGAGAATACAGAGACTATTCAACATTAAAATCATAAAAGGGTACAGAACAATATCTTATGATGCTTCCTGTGTCATAGCTGCTATTGAACCCATTGACATAACCATCAATGGGAAGATAGCACTATACAGGGCTATACATGAAAGGAACAACTATGATGCACCCTTACCACCAAGGAAATGGCAACATCCTGCAGAAGTTCCTGAAATCACAGAAGCTGAGGAAGCCACTAATTACATATTCAGAATCTACACAGATGGGAGTAAAATAGCGGACAAGGTTGGAGCTGCAGCAGTGGTGTTCAAACATGAAGCACTTAGTCTTCAACTAAAATATAGATTGGATGGCAAGTGCTCAAACAACCAAGCAGAACAAGTAGCTATATTGAAAGTGCTACAAGAGCTTCGAAACCATATAGACTTAGCACTTGAAGAAAAGACAGCAGCAATTTACTCAGATAGCAAGGTAACGTTGGACACACTGGTAAACAACATAAAGCACAACTCAGTCGTGGAGGACATTGCAGCCACTCTAACATCCCTGCAACAAGATAATTGGAGAATCCACTTCAAATGGGTGAAAGCCCATGTAGGAATACCTGGCAACGAGATGGCTGATAAATTGGCCAAGGCAGCTGCTCAAGATGAAGGACTGCCAATCATTTACAATAAGGTTCCCAGGTCAACGATCAAAGCAGACATAAAAGAAAGAGGACACGAACAATGGCAACATAGGTGGAACAGCACAAACAAAGGGGCTCTCTGTAAAACTTTCCTCCCAACAATCAAAGATAGGTTAAAGAGAAAACTTCCCATTACACCAGAACTTACTGCTACAATCTCAGGTCATGGAAAAACTAAAGATTACCTATACAGGTTCCACATTATTGATGATCCAAAATGTACATGCAGTAACCTCCGACAAACAGTTAACCATTTAATTTTTGAATGTAAAGACAGACAACAGCAGAGATCTATATTGGTGGCAGAAGTACAAAAACAAGGAGGGAAATGGCCCACAACCAACCAGGAATTAATCACAAAATACTTGAAACCATTTTGCAAATATATTCATTCAATTAAATTATAAAAAGTAGTTAACTTTAAATTCAATATATTTATAAATATACTAATAGAATTAGAGAGAGATAAGACTACAAAAATACCATAAAACAATACAATGCAAGAAAATAGGCTAGTAAATAGAGAAAGGAACTACCAATAT
Source organism: Mantis religiosa (assembly GCA_030765055.1). NCBI lineage: Eukaryota > Metazoa > Arthropoda > Insecta > Mantodea > Mantidae > Mantis > Mantis religiosa. Next base: position 363,795,116 of record CM060950.1, read on the forward strand.
ATAGGCTAGGAAAAGCTCAAAGGTGTATATATCAATAATAAATTAGGAACAAGTCTGTTAAGCTTATACATTTAAAATTGAATCTGTAAATTATAATGTATAATTATGTATTGTAATGCATGTAATATTACCATGTAATGGGGCATGCAGTTGATACCAATAAAGAGAAAAAAAACACACACACACACACACACACACACACCCACACCCCCACCCACCCACACACCCACACCCACCCACCCACCCCCACCCCCACCCACCCACCCGCACCCACACACACCCACACACGCACACATGCACGCACGCACGCACACACACACACACACACACACACACACACACACACACACACTTAAATTTAAAGGGAGTCGATTAATGACACTAAACACTTACTTTTAAATTGTCCTGGAACATGTTTCAGAGATGTGTGTTTGGAGGAATTTAGTAACAGTGACGTCAAAATTAATATAAAAATTTGTGGTTGGTTTATTGACACTCGTCACTTACTTTTTCATATATTTATGAGAGACTAGTTTCAAAGGCCCTGGCCTCCATTTTCAATCTCTTTCCAACTGGCATCTGTTGTTGTCTGCTCTCTCTGGTGGTGGAACTATGAACTTTTTTGTCAAATTATCTACTGGCGGGATTTCAAAGTTCAATACGCGATCCTTATTTTCCCAGATGAGAGCAGACAACAACAGATGCCAGTTGGAAAGAGATTGAAAATGGAGGCCAGGGCCTTTGAAACTAGTCTCTCATAAATATATGAAAAAGTAAGTGACGAGTGTCAATAAACCAACCACAAATTTTTATATGTTTCAGAGACTTTGCCTCCATTGTCAATCGGACATTGACTGGTTCTCAGTGGTGTAGCTGGTGATATTTTGTCATAGGTCTCTGGTGGTGGTTCGTGGAACTTGCTGAACAAATCTTTCTGGAGGATGTCAAAATTGAATACTTTGTTCCTATTTTTTTGAAATGAAGATTTGTTCCCATGTGGACAGTTCTTGTTTTCCTGATTATGTTTTAGTAGTTTTGGTTCTGGATTTATGTTGTGGTTGTTTCCCAAAATGCGTGGCAACTGCTGATTTTTCTAATTGTTTATATTTTATGGTCCTAAAGTGTTCCTTTGCTCTTGTTTCTAAATTTCTTTTGGTTTCTCCAATATAAATTTGACTACAGTCACAACATTCAATTTTATATACCAAGTTTTTTGTTAGATGGAATGGCATCTTTGATGTTTGAGCAAATTAGGTTTTTTAAGGAGTAATGGTTGACTGGTGCTAGTTGAATGTTTTGTTTTTTGAAGACTTTTTAATTTATCAAAGGCCCATGGATGGTAAGTGAATTTTTTGAAGATCATATTAGTTTCTGTAGCTGAGAGGGTTGTGGTTTCCTTTAGTAGCTTCTTCTTTTTTGCTAAGTTCACTTTTTTGTCTACTAATGATTTGGGAAAGTCATTTTTTGTGCTATTTCAATCATTTTGTTGTATTCTGTTTTGTATTCTTCTGTTGTGAGAGGGATGTTGACTAGTCTGTGTGTTAAACTATTGAAGATTGCCTGTTTGTGGGATCTTGGATTGTAGCCATTAGCTTTTATGCAGTTGTCTGTCTGTGTTGGTTTTCTGTAAATGCCAAAGTTTATTCTGTTTTTATTTCTCATTATTTTTAGATCCAAAAATGGTAAATACTTGTCTTTTTCTATTTCTACAGTGAACTTGATGCTTTTTTTCTTGGATATTTAAAAGTTTTAGTGCGTCACTGATGCGTTTCTTTGGTACTATTGCAAAGATGTCATCTACATATCATTGCCAGAGTTTGAACATCCAAGGGAAACCTTTGGTGATCCTTATTTCTAATGCACTCGTGTACAGATTGGCCAGGAAGGGTGATAGGGGGTTACCCATTGCTAAACCTGAAGTTTGGTGGAAATATTTTGTTTGAAACTGGAAGAAATTTTGTTCTATGCATAATTTGGTTAGTTCGATGTAATCTGAAATTTCAGGTGATGACATTCCAAGTGATTTGAGCCATTTGTTTTTCAACGATGGAAGTTGTTTTACTGGTATGTTGGGAAACAGTGATTTAACATCAAATGAGACTAGGGTGTCCTCTTTTAGTTGACTATCCTTAATGTGTTCTATAAGTTCATAGGCATTTTTGATGCTTAGGCTATCGAATTTTGGAAATGAGTTGAACTTGTTTATTAGCCACTGTGGAAGCTTGTATGTTGGTGAATTTATACTGCTAACTATAGGTCTCATTGTTATGAATGGTTTGTGTATTTTGGGTAAGCCATAAAGTCTAGGTAAGGTAAAAGTAAGTGTTTAGTGTCATTAATCGACTCCCTATAAATTTAATATATTACAATAATGTTTTCAACACTTCCAAGAAAGGAATTGTAATTTACATACTCTTAAGGGTGTTATGTTACAGTACTTTTTATGTAATGAGATTACTTGCACAGTTAGAAACAGAAGCCACAAGAAGCATGTTGCTATTCTTGGTTATATGTAGCAATGGTAGAGTTCTTTGCCAACTTTAATGCCAAAGAAATGTCAGTAATATAATTTTGAGTTGAACTAGTACTAAATGCTCCACTTATTGCTAGTATTTACCTAGAACGCATTTCGTTAGGCTCTTCCTAACATCATCAGCTGTTGTCGACTAATAGGATAATAGATGTTGGTTTGAACTCCTTAGAGGTGACAGGTGCATCTCTGTCGGTATCTTTTATGAACTTGAAGTTTGGGTTTCTTCGAAATTAAACAATTTTCTTTCATATTTCTCTATGAAGATTTTTCCCCACCTGGTTAATGCAGCTGGACCTTGGACACTTTGTAATAAGTGGATTTCTCATTCTATATCATGATTCTCTTTCCAAAAATGGTGTGCTAACGCCGATTTATTTCTTTGTTCCTGATGTTCCTAAAATGCCCTTTAAGCCTAATGTTCAAGTTCCTTTTAGTTTTTCCAATGTAAAAGTTGTCACAGCCTTTGCAGTTTATCTGGTGCACAACTGATTTTGTCTGTGGGGATCTCCTTTGTATTATGCGATTTCAAAGTGTTGTACACTAAATTTGTTCTGTGGGGCCAAAGTAATATTGTACTCTTTGAAGACTTTTTGGAAAACTTTAGCCGCATTAGAGCCGATGATGCGAACAATGGTTCGCGAAATATGTCCTCAAATTAGGTACGTAAGTGAAGCTGATGTGTAATAAATATTACTCATCTATAATTTAATAATCCTAGAAATTGTTCACTCCACAAAAATGTATTTGACATAATCTGTGTGCTTTAATGAGATCTAAATTTTAATGTAATATTTTTTCTATCTCTTACAGTTTACTAGTTACACAAAAGTCATCCACAATGTACAAGACTTCTGGGGACATTCCTAGAAAATTCAAGATATTGTGGCAAACCCATTATTTACGATAGCCCGGCACGGAGCGATAGGGGACAGATGGTGCCGGGCGGAGATAAACAGCTTGTCTAAGCCGATAAACATAGCGCAGAGATAAAAGGCATGCCCAAACAGATAACGTTCGAAGTCTGGAATGTTCGTGTTTCATCTAGTGACAGAACATTTGATTTCTTGTTTGTTAGAGAACAATCTGGAGTCATGAGTGGTCGGGTATAAAAAGAAGCCGTGGCTAGTTTATTGGACAGTTGAAAAGACAGTCGTAAACAGTGGAAGTTGAGTAAGCTACCTGTGGTCAACGACCTTGGTAGATGGTAATTGTGTATGTGACGTAATGCTGCTACTGCAATTTCTACGCAAATAAAGAGATTTGGAATTTCTGCAACGTGAACTTCTAATTCTATGAGCCCACAAAGTCACAATATACATTTCATGTGTCATGAAAATATCTTAAACCATTATTAAATTATAGAGGAGTCGTATTTATTACACATCGGCTTCACTTACATACCTATTTTGAAGACATGTTTTGCAAACCATTGTTTGCATCATCGGCTCTTATACAAAAAATAGGTACATAAGTGAAGCCAATGTGTAATAAATACGACTCATCTATAAATTAATAATTATTTCGCTTCACTGTGGTGTTCCAATACAGTTAAATCTCGATATCTTAAACCATATTGCATTTTAACAAAAATCATTAGACCATTATTGACAAAATAAAAATTTACAAAAAATATTCCACGTAAAGAGTAGTTTGGGGCTGGGAAAATACTGAACCTAAATACTAAGTTGGGTGGTACTTAACTTTTTGTTTTGGGATTATGCTCTTCACAGACGCACCAACCTTTTCCTAAACTTTTTTTTATATAAACTGTGCACTTCTAGTGAAGTCTTGGTATCTTCCCTATCTTCTATGTAACTAAAGGTAAAGCTAAACAAACAGGTGTAACTGACAGAGTATCCAGATAAAACAAGCAGAGAAACTTGACACCAATGCGCTTATATTTCTAGGATAATAGACACTGCATCTGGTCAACAATATTGGTCTGGGTGGCACTGATCCCAAGGTTGTGGGTTCAAACCTGGCCCAGACTGACAACTTTTAAGTTTACTTAAAAGCAACAGCCTCATGTCAGTAGATTTACTGTATGTGAAAGAACTCTTGTTGGACAAAATTCAGCACACCAACAGCCCTGATATCATCCTAGCAATTGACAGTACATTAAACCAAATATTTATTTATTTTGGTCAACAAAGTTACTTGGTGAATTGTAGGTCTATGCAGTGGACATTCCCAAAAAACATTGAATTTTGTATAAAGTCCTTAAAAGTATGAAGCAATGATACTAATGTAGAACCCCATCCCTTTGTCATGATTAGCAGATCATCTGCAAAGGCAATTACTTCTGTTCGCTTAGAGAATTCTAAGTTAAGCAGAGAATTATAGAGAATGTTCCAGTATCCAGGTCCGCAACACGATCCTTGTGGACATCCCCTCTTAGCTTACTTTTCAATCTTGAACTCACTAGAGCAAAGACTGGCTGTTCTGTCTTTGAAATAGCTCTGGGATAGCTTGTATAAGTTGCTTGGGCACTTCACTTTTCTTAAATTGTTTAGTATTCCAGGCCACCAGGCAGCATCGAATGCACCTTTCACATCCAAACTTACTAAAATGATATACCCAAATTTATTTAAATTAGTCTCCACAAATGATTTCATTGACATGGCTGCATCAGCTGTGCTTTTTTGGGCCATAAATCCATATTGCCTGGTATTAAACAGATTTCTTGAATTCATGTGGTGCTCAATTCTTTTTATCAAGAGCTTTTCTAAGATTTTTCCATTGACATTTAGTAAGCTTATAGGTCTAAATTATGTCACACATTCACTTTGTGCTTTGCCAGGTTTCTCAATGGGAATTATCAGTGAGCGCTTCCATCTTGCAGGGAATATACCGGTTTCCAGGCTCTTGTTGTATACTGCAGTGTGGAAAAGTGGGAAACTCTGAAAGGCGATGAGCAGTATATCACTTGTTATCCCATCTTCTCCTGGTGCCTTCTTCGGGTTGAAAGCTTTTATTATTCTCGCTATTTCTCAGACTGTAAATTCCTTGTCATTTGGTGTATGCATCAGTTGTGCTGCTGTCCTCCTAAGTTCTTTATGCTGATCAGTGTCGTCCTCTTCATTGTCTTCAGGAGTGAAGTTTTCCAGCATATACTTAAGTGTGCTTAAGGTATCTTCAGTGTAGGTTCCATCTTCTTTTCTGAGTGTAGTGAGCGAAGTCTGACCTCTAGTTTTGTGAGCTGCCATCTTGTAAACTGCAGTCCATGGGTTTGAACCATCAGTTGCACTACAGAATTCCTTCCATGACTTCACTTTCTCAGCCTGTATTTTTACTTGATACTGTTGTCTAACTTGCAGATATTGATTTCTTCGCTCTTCTCTTAGCTGTTCATTGTTCATGGTTCTTTGATAGCGACGTCTCAGTGCATTTGTTCTTTTCCTCAGCAAAGTTAGCTCTAGTGTCCACCATGGTACGGTTTTCCCTTTAAGTTTTCTTTGCTTGCCTCTACTTAGACGGAATGCTCCACTGCATGCTTCGTGGATGCTAGTGTAGTAAATCTCAATCAGGTGTTCAATATCTAAGCTGGATCTAACCTTTTCAACCAGTTCTTCATCTAAAACCTCCAGGTTTCCATTGCAGTTGAAATTATTGGTGAAGCTTCTTGTTAAGAGTTCTTTAAATTTGTCATAGTTTTGTGGATTTGTTACATATCTGATTGCTTTGTGTGTGTGCATCTGGTTTCGGGTGGCATTCCCTACACTGAAAGATATTATTTTATGATCAGCACTGCTTTCTTCTGTTCCTGTGGTCCAACCCTGTATGTCCCGCAGTAGTTTGTTATTAACTATGGTCAAGTCAATCCAACTTTTACCATTTTGTGTTTCGAAGGTTGGCACTCCACTGTTTTCGTTGAGAATATGTAGGTTGTTCATAGTAATAAATGCTTCCAAGTTTCTGCCTCGTTCATTGGATAGGGTGTCATGCCATAATTTGCTTCTGGCATTGGTGTCTGCTAGAATCATCAATCCATGACCAGTGGTAAACTGCATAATTTTTTCCATCTTTCAAATGTCGTTTTCTATATCTGCATGCCCATCGAAGTACATACTAGCTCCAAAGAAGTTTTTATTCCCGTGTGTCACCTGTATAACCACACAGTCTTCATCTGATACCTGTCTGATTGTGGTAGCATCAATGTCTTTATTGTTTATTATAATTGCAGCCCTTGGTCTGTGATCACCAGCAGTAAAAATCCTAGATGTTAATGGTATGCCAGCTAACTTGTTATTTATTAAATAGGGCTCCTGTATAAACACTAAGTCTTTACATTGCTCTTGCATTAGTTGCACCAAGTTAAAAGTTGCTGCTCTAGAGTGTTGAACATTTACTTGGAAACATATCAAGTTGGATTTACCTTTATCCATGTAAGTAATCTGTGTTTTGTTCGATTCTTCTTAGTGCAAACTGATAGCTGGGGCATTGTCCATCAAGTGCACAGTGATTAACATTTATCGCTTCTTCTTTGTTGTATTTTTTATGGTTAATGCAGTTTATGCACTTATATTCTTCCTTTTTTGCACGGCATTCCTTCAGAAGATGCTCTCCTGAACATTTAGGACATGTTTGTTTCCCTTTGCAATCAGAAGCCTTATGATTATACTTGCAACATTTGTAACACCGATTAACTCTGATGTAATCCCTCCAGTTACAAATGTGCCAGCCAATTTTCAGTTTCCTATCAATTATCTGTTTTCTTGCTGCTGCACTCAGTTCCAGAACAATGTTGTTTTGTTTTTTCCTACCGTCAAATGTGAATAATGCCTTCAGTTCACTTTTGTGTGTGTGTGTGTGTGTGTGTGTGTGTGTGTGTGTGTGTGTGTGTGTGTGTGTGTGCGCGTGTGTGCGTGCGTGCGGGCGCGCGCGTGCGCGTGTGTTTAAAGCTCAGAATTTGATAAAATCATTTTTCTTCTTGCTTCCCAATATTTGGAGACTAGATTTTGGTTTTGGAGAGTTTCACATACAGTTAGATGATCAATGTTCATTAAATCGTCTTTACCACATAAGGTCGTGCCGTAGCTCAGTGGTTAGACCGCTTGGCTCACACCAAGGTGGCCCGGGTTCGATCCCAGGCGACCGCAAAGTGAGATTTGTGGTGGACAATACGGTGCTGGGGCGGGTTTTCTCCGGGATCTTCAGTTTCCCCCACCATCTCATTCCACCGGTGCTCCATCTTCATCTCATGTATCATCAGTGTCATCGCCTGCGGTGCCGTATGTAGTAAAAGCGGGCGTTAAACACTACACATTTCACATTTACCACATAAATAGCACTGTGGAGAAGTTGTTAATCCAACCTTGAATAAATGTCCATTCAAACAATCGTGGCCTGTAATTAATCTGAACATTGCTACTGAAGATTTTCGAGGTAGTTCTGGAATTGTCTTTAGTACGTTTTGGAGATCTTTCCAATTAAGTTTTTTAGAGGAAACTAGATAGTTGTTATATAGTTTTGTGAAGATGTTTTTGATTAATCTTTTAACTGTTTCGTAGGGGATATTTTGTTTCGTTGCTTGAGATATTTTGGAACCCTTCTTGGCCAACATATCTGCTTGCTCATTGCCAGAAATTCCACAGTGAGATGGTATCCATTGGAAAACTATACGTATATTTAAATTTTGAAGATGTTTAATCATATTATGAATTTCATTTATCTTTTCAGTTTTTGGGCTGTCATTTGAAATAATAGCCTGAATAGCTGCTTTAGAATCTGTTAAGAAAACTATGTTGGAAAGCTTATTTGTCCAGGCAAATAGATTTTGTAAGGAAGTATAAATTGCATCAATTTCTCCATCAAAACTTGTTAAGTAAATTCCAACATGCTTATAGAAAGAAAAGAATTTACAGGTAGCTCCTGCTCCTGCTCCATCTTCTTGATTGTAAAGAGAGCTATCTGTATAGATGTGTGTCCATTTGTCAACTGGATATCTTACATTTATGGTTTCAAGGGCATATGCTTTAGCTTCTGTAGATGAGTATTCCTTTTTAAAATCTGCAAGTAAATCTAGGTAGTATTCTAATTCAATGATGTTCAGTGGGTTATTAAGAGACATGAAAGGTTCTATTAAGTATGTAAATTGTTTACTTGTACAGTTTGTCCCAGGAGAAGCATGCACACAATGGCTAAATGTCATTCATTTGGATACTGATGTATGTTGACTGAAAACATTTACGTAAATGGCACTAGCTGCATAGAAACATCCGTAAACTTAAGTTTCCCTGTAAATAGAAATGAAACATAATTTAATTGAAAGAATTTTTGGAATAGATACAGGAAGTGTTGAGCTATTTTTTAACATATTTCTCGTTAGAACTTGGACATTTGTCATATGTCGGTCCAACTTTTGTATCCCTGTGTCTGCACACCTGTGATTGGAACCATTGTGTGATAAATGATAATCATCTCTTGTCAGTCAGGAAACACCAACTCCAGTTGAAACAAGAATTTGTTGAGGTTCTGGAACAGATGGAAATCACTAGGAGCAAAATCCATACTGTAGGGTGGATGATCAGATGGCTCCCAACCTAATGTTTGTAGAAGCTCTGTTGTGTGTCGAGCTGTATGTGGCCAAGCAAGACATTGCCAATAAACTTATGACACTGCTTGTTCTGAATGGCCTATTGCAATGTTCGCATTAGCACTCGGCATTTACTGTCTCACCTTGTTTAGATATTCAACGAGAACTTCCAACCATCACAGAACATTAAACTGCCCGCTTTGAGTCCTTCATATCTGAGCTATTGTGTGCAGGCTGTGTTTCATCACCTCTAATGATCCAATCCAGAAACTCATTTCAGTATAGCTGTCCGCATGTCATGTCATGCAGCAAGGGGTGAGCTGACTTGTTCCTGCACAAGCTCCATAGTGTTGCCTTTAATGGTAGATCATGGACATTTTGACTGTCTAATGCCATATCACTCCATGACATTACTCCATATGGAACACATTAGCAGGCGATTCATTTTATATATTTTACATATTTACTGCATTTATATTGTATATAATATCCCCATAGGGGAGGGGATCTGTCCCCCTTAGCTGCCATGGTGCGGGCGCTGTGGACCCCTAACACTCGTAGTACCTCTGATGTTACTAGAGGAACCTCGGGCCGAACATTCGAGCCCCTCCCTGAATGGGAGTTGTTCGGATTGGGTTGGACTCTAGGGGGCAGTGGTTCCCAATACCCATGGGAGATCGGGTACGTCTCTGGATGGGGTGGAGGGATGCCTTATATTCCCACATACTAGCCTTCATAGCTAGTAGGTATGCTAGGTCACCAGGCGGCCGTACCGAGGTTAATCGGTAGCATTCCCCTTTGGGGTTCGCGCGCGTAAGTGGCATATCCACTCCCATCCTGTCTTGTGTCCGCAGGACCAGATGGGGGGCTTGTTACTCTCTAGGTCTTGTGCTATGGAAAGCTGCACGGAGGCGCCGGGTGCCCTTGTTGGGACAGCTCGGGGTAACTCCCTGGTCGTCAGAGTGGGAGTCAGTCTTCACTTTGTGTGGATTGCCCTGGTAGATACCCTCGAGCTTATATATGTATATAATATATTTCAACAGTTCTACATTAGTATCATTGCTTCATACTTTTAAGGACTTTATACAAAATTCAATGTTTTTTGGGAATGTCCACTGCATAGACCTACAATTCACCAAGTAACTTTGTTGACCAAAATAAATAAATATTTGGTTTAATGTACTGTCAATTGCTAGGATGATATCAGGGCTGTTGGTGTGCTGAATTTTGTCCAACAAGAGTTCTTTCACATACAGTAAATCTACTGACATGAGGCTGTTGCTTTTAAGTACACTTAAAAGTTGTCAGTCTGGGCCAGGTTTGAACCCACAACCTTGGGATCAGTGCCACCCAGACCAATATTGTTGACCAGATGCAGTGTCTATTATCCTAGAAATATAAGCGCATTGGTGTCCAGTTTCTCTGCTTGTTTTATCTGGATACTCTGTCAGTTACACCTGTTTGTTTAGCTTTACCTTTAGTTACATAGAAGATAGGGAAGATACCAAGACTTCACTAGAAGTGCACAGTTTATATAAAAAAAAGTTTAGGAAAAGGTTGGTGCGTCTGTGAAGAGCATAATCCCAAAACAAAAAGTTAAGTACCACCCAACTTAGTATTTAGGTTCAGTATTTTCCCAGCCCCAAACTACTCTTTACGTGGAATATTTTTTGTAAATTTTTATTTTGTCAATAATGGTCTAATGATTTTTGTTAAAATGCAATATGGTTTAAGATATCGAGATTTAACTGTATTGGAACACCACAGTGAAGCGAAATAATTATTAATTTATAGATGAGTCGTATTTATTACACATTGGCTTCACTTATGTACCTATTTTTTGTATAAGAGCCGATGATGCAAACAATGGTTTGCAAAACATGTCTTCAAAATAGGTATGTAAGTGAAGCCGATGTGTAATAAATACGACTCCTCTATAATTTAATAATGGTTTAAGATATTTTCATGACACATGAAATGTATATTGTGACTGTGGGCTCATAGAATTAGAAGTTCACGTTGCAGAAATTCCAAATCTCTTTATTTGCGTAGAAATTACAGTAGCGGCATTACGTCACATACACAATTACCATCTACCAAGGTCGTTGACCACAGGTAGCTTACTCAACTTCCACTGTTTACGACTGTGTTTTCAACTGTCCAATAAACTAGCCACGGCTTCTTTTTATACCCGACCACTCATGATTCCAGATTTTTCTCTAACAAACAAGAAATTGAATGTTCTGTCACTAGATGAAACACGAACATTCCAGACTTTGAACGTTATCTGTTTGGGCATGCCTTTTATCTCTGCGCTATGTTTATCGGCTTAGACAAGCTGTTTATCTCCGCCCGGCACCATCTGTCCCCTATCGCTCCGTGCCGGGCTATCGTAAATAATGGGTTTGCCACAATATCTTGAATTTTCTAGGAATGTCCCCAGAAGTCTTGTACATTGTGGATGACTTTTGTGTAACTAGTAAACTGTAAGAGATAGAAAAAATATTACATTAAAATTTAGATCTCATTAAAGCACACAGATTATGTCAAATACATTTTTGTGGAGTGAACAATTTCTAGGATTATTAAATTATAGATGAGTAATATTTATTACACATCAGCTTCACTTACGTACCTAATTTGAGGACATGTTTCGCGAACCATTGTTCGCATCATCGGCTGTAATGCGGCTAAAGTTTGATCCAGTGGTGTGGGTAGTTCTGGATTTGCTGCTGCCATCTGTTGATTTTGTGATGAATTCAAATGTGGGGTTGTCTTCTGGCAGGATTTCGAAGTTTATTAGTTGGTTTTCTATGTATATTTTCTCCCATATGACGAGTTCACTATGTTCTTGTACGTATTTTAGTAATTTAGTGCTATCTTCAATTTCATGATTTTCAGAACAGAAATGAGCTGCTATTGTGGACTTATCAATATTTTTGTATCTTAAGTGCCTAAAATGTTCTTTCTTTCTAGTGCCTATGTTTCTTTTTGTCCTCCCTATGTATATTTTTTCACAGTCGTCACACTTAATCTTGTAAATGCCTGACTTTTCTTCTGGTTTTATCTTATCAGTATTACTGATAAGTAGGTTTTTAAAGTTGTAATTGTTTTTTGGTGCCAATGTTATATTGTATTTCTTGAATATTTTTTGGAACTTTTGTGGCTCAGGGGTGGTAAGTAAATTTAGCAAATGTAATTTCTTGTTTTATTGGTGAGAGCTGTGATCTGTTTTAATCTTTTTTGAAGTTTGAATGATTTTAGTTTTTTGGATAAAAAAACTTGTAGATAAAAACACTAAAATCATTCAAACTTCAAAAAAGATTAAAACAGATCACAGCTCTCACCAATAAAACAAGAAATTAGATTTGCTAAATTTACTTACCACCCCTGGGCCACAAAAAAGTTCCTAAAAATATTCAAGAAATATAATATAATATTGGCATCAAAAAACAATTACAACATTAAAAACCTACTTAACAGTAATAATACCAATAAGATAAAACCAGAGGAAAAGTCAGGTATTTACCAGATTAAGTGTAAAAACTGAAAAAAAATTTACATAGGGAGGACAAAAAGAAACATAGTCACTAGAAAAAAAGAACGAATATTTTAGGCACTTAAGATACAAAAATATTGATAGTCTGCAATAGTAGTTTATTTCTGTTCTGAAAATCATGAAATTGAAGATAGCACCAAATTACTAAAATACGAACAAAAACATAGTGAACTGGTCTTATGGGAGAGAATATACATAGAAAAACATAAAAACCAACTAATGAATTTTGAAATCCCGCCAGATGATCACCCCACATTTAAATTCATAACAAAATCAACAGATGGCAGCAGCAACTCCAAAACTACCCACACCACTGGATCAAGCTTTAGTTGCATAAGAGCCGCCGACGCGAGCGATGGTTCGCGAAACATGTCCTCAAATTAGGTACCTAAGTGAAGCTGATGTGTAATAAATACAACTCATCTATAATTCAATAATTATTTTGCTTCACTGCGGTGTTCCAATACAGTTAAATTTCGATATAATTTCCAGGATATTTCTTATTTTGAACTTTTGCAATATTTTTTTCTCAAATGAGAAGTTTTTTGCTTTATCTTTACCCAGCAAAAGAACAGAATTTCAAAGCGACCAGCTTGTGAAACGTAGTACAGTCTGCTGTATGGTCTTATTTTGTACATATATGTATCTCGTTGAACATGAAGTAGATTTTGCCATGCATTCTCCTATTATACCTATATGTTATGTATATCTCAATTGAACATCTTGCGCCTGGGACCACTACAATAACTTGTAAACTTCATCTACTTCTAGTGTACATACTTGCTGAACAAAAAGGATGAGTCCAATTCTTTTAAATAGATCAATGAAGTTAAGTATTGAATTTTTGGATTCTCATGGGAGGAGAGGCTCTCCACATAGCCTAAGGGGTAGTGCTCCAGTGGGCCCCAAATGGCTTGAGGGGGCGAACTTCAGAAATTAAAATGAAACTATGATATAAAGTTTAGATAATTGGATAGTTCATTATAAATGAATAAGCTTTTGTTTTCAACTTTTTTTTTCTTTCAAAATGAAAAGTTTAGAATTGATAGTACATTGCATTGAGAGCGTAGGCTTTCACGGCCGGAGTCAATATAACTAAGAGTTATTTCCGGGCTGTTATGTCATGGTATGCTGGAGTTGGATTTTCCAGACGTTCCGTCCACTACTATGGTGGACATCTTCAGTGGCGTGGTCGTGGTCGTGGTCGTGATCGTAGTCTCCTCGGAGAAGTTCGAGTAGCGTTGGCTGAAGTGTTGACTGTCTGAGCTGCAATATTTATAGGCCGAATGACCTCCGCTGATTGGCCTGGCTGGCAGACGGAGTGAGGGAGGGGGCGGGCTTTGTTACAGATGTTGCTCCCTTCTGATTGGTTCGCTTTGTTTTCTTCTGTTTTATGCCGTTTCTTGTATTGAATGACTGAGTGCCAGTTGCTATTGAGCTTCAAGGTTTCCTCTTTCTTGTTGAAATTATGTGGGTGTTTATAAATTTCAATAGCCTCACGTTGTAGTCGGGCATGGTAGTGCGTCATGGATGACAGAATGTTAGTCTCCTGGAACTTTATGTGTTCACCCTCAGCTTCAATGGCATGTCGGGCGACTGCAGACTTACCTATTTGACCCAAGCGGCAGTTTTGTTTGTGTTTGACGAGTCTGGTGTTGATGCTGCGCTGTGTCATTCCTATGTTTGGCATACATAGGAAGGAAACACACACAGAAAAACTAAAATTAGGCAAGTGTGTCAACCTTGTATATACTTTTCTCCACTTACAAGTTTTTTGATGAAGACTAGTTTCTGGGGACTTCTCCCCTATCGTCAGTTCTGTGGTTGACTGATGATGCATCCGGTGTCTGCATCTGGCTTGGTGTCGTGCTGCCATCTAATGTCCTGGTAAGTTTGATGACGTCATCACCGCAGGAATTTCAAAATTCATCAAGAGGTCCTGTTTCTTCGTAATAACTATATTTTCCCAAATCTGTAGTTCCAGAGGTTTCTTTGCCTGTTTGATCAGTTGTATTTCTTGTTTAATGTTGTGATCCTCAGACCAAAAGTGATGTGCTACGGCCGATTTGTCCATTTGTTTGAATTTAATATTTCTGAAGTGTTCTTTCATTCTTGTTCCTAGATTCCTTTTGGTCTTACCAATGTATATCTTGTCACAATCCTGGCAACTCATTTGGTAAATGCCTGATAATTGAGTTTTCGGTGTGCTATTTTTTTAGAGGGTGGTTTAGTAAGTTGCGGATGTTGTGTTTGTTCTGAGGGGCTAATTTTATGTTGAAGCTCTTAAATATCTTTTCAAATTTTTTGAAGTATTTTGGATGAAATGTAAATTTTCCATATCTGGTGTTTGGGTTTTCTAGTTTTTTTTAACGTAGTAATGCCCCTTAAGTTTTTGTTTCTTTTGTGTCTGTAGATCAGTTTTTTGATGAAATTTGTGTTATAGTTGTTCAATTCGGCAACCTGGTGTATGTGAGTGTACTCCTGTTCATATTCTGTTTTTGTTAGCGGAATGTTGATTAATCTGTGAACTAAACTATGGAATACTGCATATTGATGTTGTACTGGGTTGAATGGGTTACATTTAATGTAATTGTCAACATGTGTTGCTCTTCGGTATATTCCAAATTGTAATCCTGTTGGTGTTCTAATGATTTTCAAATCTAGAAAAGGTAGCCATTCATCCTGCTCTACTTCAATGGTGAAAACTATGGATTTTTCTTGTAGGTTTAGCAACTTTATAGCATCCTCGGTTAGTCTTCTAGGGACTATAGCAAACACATCGTCGACATATCTATGCCAACATTTGAAAATATGTGGAAAGGCTTTAGTAAGGTGTGTTTCCAAATTACTCATGAACAGATTAGCTAGTAATGGTGAAAGAGGGTTACCCATGGCCAAGCCTGCTGTTTGTTGGAAGATCTTGCTGTAGAACGTGAAGCTGTTTTGTTCAATACATAGGGTGGTTAATTTGATGTATTCCTGTATTTTATCATCCACAACGTTGCTTTTGGATAACCAGCCTTTCATCAATTTTGGAATTTTTTCTACTGGTATGCTCGTGAATGGAGATCTGATATCAAAGGACACCATCACCTCTTCAGTTTTTATAATTGTGTTTTCAATTTTCTTTACTAATCAAATGAATTCTTTATGCTTAGAGATTCAAACTTTTCAAACTTGTCAAATTCTTCCACCAACCATTTTGTCAGTTTGTAAGTCAGGGCATCTATATTGTTAATAATGGGTCGCATGCTGTTGTCTGCCTTGTGAATCTTAGGTAGGCAGTATAATTTTGGCAAATTAGGGTTGTTTTCAATTATGCTATTTTTCATCTTATGTGGCACTATAGTATTTTCTTTAATTGCTTTTTTGGTGGTTTCTGTGTATTTCCTTAATGGGTTTTTGGTTAGGGTTGTATATTCTGGATTTTGTAGTAGATGTTCAACTCGCTGGTTGTAATCATTTCGGTCCATAATGACGACCGTGTTTCCTTTGTCTGCTTTCAGATATAAAACTGGTTTTTGATTCAATGTTTGAATAATTTGTTTATTGTTGTTTTCCTGTCCGATTGTCATCCCCTTGAGAATTTCTAAGCATTTTAATTTAACTAATTTTTTTTCGCTACCATTTTCAAAAAAGTTCGAGGTTATGGCGACGTCAGCGATGTAATCGTCTAAATTGCCCGAGTTTCCTACACAAGTTTTAAAACCTTTGTTTAAAAATTTTAACTCTTTTTCAGTGAAATTTTGGGAAGAGATGTTGACCACATTGTCTGATGTTTCTGTGATATGGCGGTACTGGTTGCGTGGGTTTCTTGTTGGTCTCCTTAAGCGTAATTTCCGTACTTTCGATTTAAGAATCTGTGTTTTTTCTTTCATGTTCAATTTCAATAAGTCGTGTAATTTTGCTTTGAAATGTGTCCAAATTATATGTCCAAGTTCTTGAGCTAGTTTTAAGTGAAGATAGTACGCTTCTATATTAATCTGTTGCAACGTTGCGTATTGTTTAGATCTTTCGGAAATGATTGCTTTCTTTTCTAAACTTCGTTGCAGTTTACTGTTGTCAAATTTTATCCATTTATGCAAGAAATTTGGAGATAACCTTTCCTTGATGCGTATGGTGATGAATTTAATATTGGCCGAAATTTGTCTTATTTTGGTTTGAAGTTTTATATATCTTTTAATGTTCTTTTTGTTCCCTTACAGCAAGGTATTGAAATAATTAAAAGATCCTACCTCGTTTTCCGCCATCTTGTTACCATTTGTTCGATCTTCACTTCTCTGGTTTGTAGACCATATCATTATATAGAATAAAAAGAAGTATTTCAGAAAGTGGAGTGCCATTGTTACTAAAATTAGGCAAGTGAGTCAACCTTGTATATACTTTTCTCCACTTACAAGTTTTTTGATGAAGACTAGTTTCTGGGGACTTCTCCCCTATCGTCAGTTCTGTGGTTGACTGATGATGCATCCGTTGTCTGCATCTGGCTTGGTGTCGTACCGCCATCTAATGTCCTGGTAAGTTTGATGACGTCATCTACCGTGGGAATTTCAAAATTCATCAAGAGGTCCTGTTCATTCGTAATAACTATGTTTTCCCAAATCTGTAGTTCCAGGAGTTTCTTTGCCTGTTTGATCAGTTCTATTTCTTGTTTAATGTTGTGATCCTCAGACCAAAAGTGATGTGCTACGGCCGACTTGTCCATTTGTTTGAATTTAACATTTCTGTAGTGCTCTTTCATTATTGTTCCTAGATTCCTTTTGGTCTTACCAATGTATATCTTGTCACAATCCTGGCAACTCATTTGGTAAATGTCTGATAATTGAGTTTTCGGTGTGCTATTTTTTAGAGGGTGGTTTAGTAAGTTACGGATGTTGTGTTTGTTCTGAGGGGCTAATTTTATGTTGAAGCTCTTAAATATCTTTTCAAATTTTTTGAAGTATTTTGGATGAAATGTAAATTTTCCATATCTGGTGTTTGGGTTTTCTAGTTTTTTTAACGTAGTAATGCCCCTTAAGTTTTTGTTTCTTTTGTGTCTGTAGATCAGTTTTTTGATGAAATTTGTGTTATAGTTGTTCAATTCGGCAACCTGGTGTATGTGAGTGTACTCCTGTTCATATTCTGTTTTTGTTAGCGGAATGTTGATTAATCTGTGAACTAAACTATGGAATACTGCATATTGATGTTGTACTGGGTTGAATGGGTTACATTTAATGTAATTGTCAACATGTGTTGCTCTTCGGTATATTCCAAATTGTAATCCTGTTGGTGTTCTAATGATTTTCAAATCTAGAAAAGGTAGCCATTCATCCTGCTCTACTTCAATGGTGAAAAAAACAAATGGACAAGTCGGCCGTAGCACATCACTTTTGGTCTGAGAATCACAGCATTAAACAAGAAATAGAACTGATCAAACAGGCAAAGAAACCTCTGGAACTACAGATTTGGGAAAACATAGTTATTACGAAGAAACAGGACCTCTTGATGAATTTTGAAATTCCTGCGGTGATGACGTCATCAAACTTACCAGGACATTAGATGGCAGCACGACACCAAGCCAGATGCAGACATCGGATGCATCATCAGTCAACCACAGAACTGACGATAGGGGAGAAGTCCCCAGAAACTAGTCTTCATCAAAAAACTTGTAAGTGGAGAAAAGTATATACAAGGTTGACTCACTTGCGTAATTTTAGTAACAATGGCACTCCACTTTCTGAAATACTTCTTTTTATTCTATACCCACAGAAAATTTCATAAAAGCAGATGGATATTACCCAAGACAACACAAGCATGCTGTTATCAACAGTTTAACTCACAGGCTTGTTAATGTACCTTTAAACAAGATAGAATATATCAAAGAGTACAATAATATCATTCACATTGCAGAATACAATGGATTCAGTGCTGAATTGGTGAAAAAGAAAATAAATTCGAAAGACAACAAAGATGCAAACAAGTAACTACTCTTTCCCCAATCAGCAATGAAACTTCATACAGAAAATTTACATATCATCCCAGAGCTACACACCTTTTCCAAAAAGTCTTCAAAGAACGCTATTACTTTGGCCCCACAGAACAAATTTAGTGTAAAACACTTTTTGAAATCACATAATACGAAGGAGATACCCACAGACAAAATATCAGGTGTGTACCGGATAAACTGTAAAGGCTGTGACAACTTTTACATTGGAAAAACTAAAAGGAACTTGAACATTAGGCTTAAAGAGCATTTTAGGAACATCAGGAACAAAGAAATAGATAAATCGGCGGTAGCATACCATTTTTGGAAGGAGAATCATGATATAGAACGAGAAATCCACTTATTAAAGTGTCCAAGGTCCAGTTGCGTTAACCACGTGGGAAAAAATCTTCATAAAGAAATATGAAAGCAAATTATTAAATTTTAGATGAGCAGTTAAATCTCGATATATGAAAGAAAATTGTTTGATTTCGACACTACCTTTGAAGAAAACCCAAACTTCAAGTTCATCAAGATACCAACAGACTCATCTGTCGCCTCCAAGGAGTTCACCAAACCAACGTCCATTAGTCGACAACAGCTGATGTTAGGAAGATCCTAACGAAATGTGTTCTAGGTAAATACTAGCAATAAATGGAGCATTGAGTATTAGTTTGACTCAAAATTATATTAATTTTGTGCTTCATTGTATCATAGTCCTTACACATTGGAATACTGAAACATTTAACTTTTTCCATTTTATCAAAAACACGTTGAGCCACAAACTGAAATTATAACCTATGAATCAGTACCAAATTTATTTTAATGTAACAAATGACAGTACATGATGGAAACACCAACTTGTCTCAGCAACACGATTTTAAAACATGGATATTTAATGAATTGCTGTTGTACAAGTTAGGCTTCCTATTATTTAAGAATCAGTTAATAGTGTATAACTGTGCCTGTCTGCTGTTTAATTAAATCTCTGTTGTAAGCATTCCTTGCAGAATTGACAAGCCAAAAACATACATGTGCAGAATACACAGAAATGAATGTAAACATTGGTAGCCTTTTCTCATCCTGAAATTAATTCAAACTAAACAGCGACAAGTAAAATTCCTGAAGTAAAATTAAATAAATTAATTTCATACAAAAGTGAAACAAACTTCTTAGGCTTGTGGATACAGGATAACTTAAAATGAAAAACTTATACAAACCATCTACTAACCAAATTAAGCAGGAATATATATGCTCTAAGAATCTTAAGTCAAAATCTCAGCATTCGTGTATTTTAATGTCCTTTTATGCACATATACATTCAGTAATTAAATATGGAATACTATTTTGGGGAAATTCACCAGAAGCCAAAGATGTATTAAACAAAAACTAGCCATTCAAATTATAGGCAACGAAAGAATGCTATGTTCATGTAAGCCACTGTTCAAAAAGCTTTTTGAACACTTTCTTTGGCATGTGTCCCCCCAGGGGCCTACTTCGGTAGGTACGGGTTTGGCGCACCCGGGGTCCCAAGCCAACAGTCTCCCTCATGTGGGCTCCTCTTCGTGGTTGAGGGAGATGGTCAACAGGCCCACCCACGTGTAGGCCGTGCGTGGAGACCCGTGGAGAAGGTTTTTAGATTCTTGTCTAGTTTAGACTTTAGGATTTAGTGAACGAAATTTTTAGTAGGTTTTGATTGATGTTTTTTATGTACGTGTATTTTTAATAGGTTTTGTTACACTTGTATAGTTTTTAGAAAGTTTTATATCTGGCTTTTGCCATGACTAGTTTTTTAAAGGGCGCTGATGACCGCCGTAGTTGAGCGCCCTTATATATATATATCATCATCATCTTCATTTGGCATGTGTTTATATACTGGAGACAGCTTTATTTGTAAAAAGAAATAGATTTAACTTTCAAAACAGAAGTGTTCATATGCATTACACGAGGTATATTAAGGATATACATGTAACCTCGATCAGAATTACAATGTTTAAGAACGGAGTACTGCATTCCTGTACAAAAGTTTATAATTCCCTTCCTAATGACATCAAAAGTATGTTTAAAACTAGAACAAGGGTTTTCTTGCAGGTGCACTGCTTTTACACAGTAAAGGAATATCTGCAACTTAACAAATCCAGATAATCATAAGACATGAATTTACTTAGCTTGTTCATTTCTCTCATTTATAATTATATCCAACTTGTGTTGCAGTATAATTGAATGTAGGTTAGGTATATTTGATGTTTAACTTTGTAATATAAAGTGTCAATTTACTGACATAACCTATATCAAGGCACTATGTACAGATTTGATTTTAAAGGATGAATAAATTTGAATTGAATTGAACTATTTTCCTACTCAAAATTTGATTCACCAATTAGCAGCCTAGTCTCTTCCTATCTATCCATGTGTCTACATGGGTTCGTTCTTTTCTGAAATGGCTCATATCAAACTTTGATGTTGGAGGTGTCAGCTAGACTTTGCATTCCCATTTTTGTTACTGGGCTAATGTGAACCAAGAGTTCAGTGCAGTTTTGCTTCTCATTCTCAAGATATTACAAATCAGTGTTAAATCTTTCTTGTAGGAGCTTTGTACGGAACCTGGAAACTTACAAGATGCTGACGAGATTCAAGCCACCAAAAGTCCCCCTAGGAGATGGCGAACGTCCAACTGTGAGTACTTAAATTAACTTTAAAGAGAGTCGATTAAAGACACTAGACAACACTTACTTTTAAATTTTTCCGGAACATGTTTCTGAGGCTTTGCCTCTATCATCGGCCGGCTCTCGACTGAGAGGCAAAGAGAGACTGAGGCAAAGCCTCAGAAACATGTTCCGGAAAAATTTAAAAGTTGAAACAGAATGAATACAACAAAGAATATAACCAAATGATTAACATAGCTGCAATTAATGGATACAGTAAAAAATTATTAGAAAAGAAAATTTGGAAATTTAAGAAACAAAAACACATATTGGATACCACAAAACTAACAGATTCAAAATCCGAGAAACAGTTCAAGAAATTCACATATCATCCCAAAGTACATCATAAATTCAACAAGATATTCAAGAAGTATAACATCACCCTAGCCCCAATAAATAAATTCAGTTTAAAAAACTTATTATGCAACAACCTGAAAGACCCAGTACCTGAAAACAAGAAATCAGGTATATACAAAATAAACTGCTCAGACTGTAATAAGTTCTACATAGGAAAAACCAAAAGAAGTTTACAAATTAGATTACAGGAACATATGAGATGTGTGAAATACAAACAAATAGAAAAATCAGCAATAGCCCACCATTTTTGGTCTACCAATCATGAAATTGTACCAAATATAAAACTATTAAAGCCAGCCAATAATGCAGCTGAGCTCGATGTTTGGGAGAAGTTGCTAATTATAAAAAACAAACAGTATACGTTAAATTTCGAATTGCCGCCTGAAAACTCTCTTTGGAAGTTCATCTCACAATCAACAGATGTCACCTCAAACAACCAGCTCACTTCAAGAAACCACGGATCCAACCAGTTGGATAGTTGCTGATGATGGGGACGAGCCGGTCTCCGAAACAATTGTTCAAGTAAGGATATTTTAAGTGATGTTGTGTTTAAATACCAACTCATTACTTCAATTAAAAGTAAGTGTTGTCTAGTGTCTTTAATCAACCCTCTTTAAAGTTAATT
Organism: Mantis religiosa; assembly: GCA_030765055.1. NCBI lineage: Eukaryota > Metazoa > Arthropoda > Insecta > Mantodea > Mantidae > Mantis > Mantis religiosa. The sequence continues at coordinate 363,817,392 of CM060950.1, forward strand.
TATCATAACAACACTGTTTTCAACACTTCCAAGAAAGGAATTGTGAGTACTTAGTTTGATACTACTTACAAGTTTAAATACTGCTCCTCATGTTTGCACCATGTTTTAAAAGTAGTGAAAGAGTTCAAATGGAGTGTTACAAATATCTTATTGGCTGGTGTAGATATTATATTGAAGGCCTGTAAGGCCATCCATTCAGCCTTTTTAATAGCCTTTTATAAGGAATTTATCACCTCATAGTCAGGATGTTGCTTATTTTCTGGCTACTGAACAGACAGACTGTGTCTGCCAACCTAAAGGATTGATAGAGTTTTAGTTACTAGTTACACCGATGTTTGTTATGTTTTGTTGCTTCATGGCTATGCATTGCAGGTTAGGGTATTTAGTTACTAAGCTATGCTAATAAATGCATTAGCCATTTATATTTGTGATATGTTGGCAACAGTGAACAATGCAAGGAGACCAGTTGTGCTATCTTCATTGAAAATGGGAATTCAGATGGGAAAATTTGTAAGTAAACAAAAGGTGACACAAGTATAATAGCTTTTATGTGTGTTTGGAGGAATTTAGTAAGTGTTCAAATTAATTGAAAAAAATATTTGTAGTGGGTTTTTAACACTTAATCATGTTGTTGTTTGCTGTCTTCTCTTTACTGGTGTAACATAAAAATGGCCTTCCCATGGATCTTCAAGGTTTGGTATAGATATACTGATGACATCGTTGCAATAGTTCCAGATAAACATTTAGATGTTAGAATAGTTGAAGACTATATTGCTGACAACCAAATTGCCTCACAAACATTAAATGAAGAAAATAAAAACATAGTAAAAAAAACCAATGCTCCAAAACAGAAGAACAAATTAAAAATGAAAAGAAAATTAACTTTAACAATCACATTATGGAAGCCCTTAAAAAGAAACCAGTTATTCACACTAAAGCAGACAGGGGGAGGAAAAAAGCAGAATACACATAGAATAGAACTCTTAAAGGATAGAATTACCAAAATTGGAAACCAGCCCATTAAGAAGTACAGTATTGAATCCACGAATAATTCTTTAAAAGAAAGGAAAATAATCAAGAAAGAATTTCACAAAATTAGAGTAGATAATCCAATATTACAAAGAATATATTGTGACTTTGTGGGTTCGTAGAATTAAGTCCCAGTTACAGAAATTCAGAATGTTCTTTATTTCCGTAGAAGTACACGTACAGTAGCAGGATTATGTTACATACACAATTACAATCTACAAGGTCGTTGACCACAACAAAGAGCTCACTTTCCGAACACACTAGTTTCAATTACAACTCTCGTTCCGTCTCAGTTTACGATTGTTTACAACTGCCCCTTGGCAAGTCACAGCTTCCTTATATATACCATGACTCATGTTACTAGATATTTCTCGAATATTCTATAACAAACAAGAAATCGACTGTTCTCTGTCAATCAAGATATCACTAAAATGTTCCATTAATCTCTTTATTTCCGCAGACCTTTATCTCCGTGCTATGTTTATCTGCTTAGGAAAGCTGTTTATCTTTGACTGGCACCATTTGTCCCTGTATCTCTCTGCGGCGCATTATCGTAAATAATGGATTCGCAACAATATTGTGACTGGGTTTGTACAATTAAAAGTCCAAGTTCCAAAAGTTCAAAATGCTCTTTATTTTCATAGAAACACACTTTAGTCAAACCTTACAGTAGCAGAATTATGTAACATACACAAATATAATCTTCCAAGGTCGTTGACCACAAACAAAGGCGTTCAGTTGCAGGCACATGATTCCGATTACACTCTGTTTACAACTCTCATTATGACTCTGTTTACAACTGTCCCTCTGGCGTGTCGCAATTTCGTATATATACCTCTTTTCGTATGTCTAGAATGAACAAGATGGCACTAGAATCTTCGAGTTATCTAACTTTATCTTTTGCGACAAGCCTTTTATCTTCGCTCTACACTATCTGCACTTTGTGTGCACAAGCTGCGCTATTGTGACAACAGGTTTGCGACAATATGGTTTACCAAAAATTCATAAACAGGAAAAGCCATGAGACTATTAATAGTAGCATAAATAGTAGCATAAATGCCCTCACATAATTTGGCCAAATAGCTGCTAAATAAATTCAATAACTTCCCAAAGTTTGAAAGTGCAAATTTAAAAAACTCTTTAGAACTGCTATAAAAAATCAGACATAAATTTTGACAAAAATGAAAGACTGTTTTTATGTCACATTTTCCTAGCATACCAACAGAAAAATTACACACTATTAAAAATGGCTAAATACAATGGAAATGGAAACAGTAGAAGGAGAAAAATACATTTCACTAACAAAATTATGCATTGAACAAACTTCTTCAGCTTTAATGGGAAATACTACAAGCAAACATCGCGGTTATCATTGGGCAACCCATTTTCACCCTTTTTGGCAAATTTAGGAGTACATTCAAAACACAAATTAAAAAGGCCTTCCCATGGATCGTCAAGATTTGGTATAGATATGTTCTCATCTTTGCAATAGTTCCAAATAAACATTTAGCTGATCCATTAAAACTACTTGGTCTGCAAGGAAAAACCATCAAATTCACAATAGAAAAGGAAGTCAATGGACAACTCTTTCTTGGACCGAAATATCATCAGGAATGTACATGTTTAGCCTTTCACGGCCGGCATTAATCCAATACAATGTTTCCGGGGTTGAAGGTCGTGGTCTGACGTTTCACTTGTAGCTCCATTGGGCATCTTCAGAGATTCTAAGTCTTGTCTGTTTACAACTAGACTGGCGTTTAGTTGAGCGCCTGAACTAAATATAGAGGTATGAGCGACCACCCACTTGGCTCCTATTGGTTACTCGTCCACAAAATCTGGGTGCCAGTGATGGACAGCATAAAGCCAAAACCACAAAGAACCAACCAGAATAAAGGTATGGCAACCTCTTCAGCTGCACAGGGTAGGGTACTGACCGGAGACCAGAAGGCGGGCAGAGCAGCACCACGGATTACCTACACCAGGAGAGGCAGAATATCCCCAAAGTATACATAGCCGATTACTGCCCAAGGAGCCTGGCCTCCATATCAAGGGAATTCGACAGCATATATAGGCCAAGTCCATATATAGGGACCCCTACCACTGCTTCCAGTTCGGAACGCTAGCAGACTACAACGATTTTGCCAGATACTGCAAAAACCACAGTGTACCGTTCCATATAACAGAACCGCTACACCAAAGAACATTCCGAGTGGTAATAAAAGGGCTCTATCCTAGCGTACAACCCGAAGAGCTGAAACAAGAACTAGACACTCTGGGCCTTGAGACTCTGAAAGTCAGCAAACTGTACTCCCTCAGGACGAGAACACACTTGCCCATATTCCTAGTAGAGCAACCCAACACTGAAAGCTCGACAGCAATCAAACAAATTGGGGATCTATTCCACTGCAAAATCCATGTGGAAAACTACCGTGCGCCAAATGGACCTCCTCAATGTGGAAGATGTATGAGGTTTAGGCACCTAACTAAGAACTGCCAGGCACCACAAATATGCTCCATCTGTGTGGGCCCACACCACAACAGCGCCTGCCCAAAAACTACTAGAAGATGTGCACTGTGCAACTCGACACAGCACGGGGCACGCTGGAGGGGCTGTCCTGTCTTCCTGTGGACTGCATACCCAAACAGGCGCCAAGAACCGGCAAGGAACCAACCCACCGGCTTCTGGGAGGCGGTATCTCCACAACGCGGGAGCTACGCTAATGTGGTAAGTGGCCCGCCGCACACCACCAACAACAGCACACACCAGCAGTGGGCCAGGTCAAACTGGCAAGAGCAACACCCACATCATATGCAACGCAGACAGCAGCGGCCCACCCTGAATATAAGTACCCGGGAGCAAAACCACCCAGGCAATGCTTCTATCAGCAACTGAGATCCGCGCACAAGGCAACAAGAAGAAGAAAGAGCCATCCCAGCGCCTACTAGGGTCAGTGAAGCCACAACATCGCCCAACACTGCTCCCTCTCCAGCAAGAATGCAGGATGAGGACATAACAGACGTCAACGAAAGGCTTATCAACAAGCACAAGACCAATAGACCACTGCACTTCTGCCGATCACCACAAGGCAAAGACTCTCTCCAAAAGGACGGAGACACAAAGTTCCAACTTATTGAGATTTAACTGTATTGGAACACCACAGTGAAGCGAAAAATTATTAAATTTTAGATGAGTCGTATTTCTTACACATCTGCTTCACTTTCGTACCTATTTTGAGGACATGTTTCGCAAATCTTCGTTTGCATCTACGGCTCTTGTGCGACTGACGCTAGATCCAGCGGTGTGGGTAATTCTGGGGTTGTTGCTGCCATCTGTTGATTTAGTGATGAACTGAAATGTGGGATTCTCTTCTAGCGGGATTTCAAAGTTCATTAGTTGGTTTTTATGTTTTTCTATGTATATCCTCTCCCATATGACGAGTTCACTATGTTTTTGTACGTATTTTAGTAATTCTGTGCTATCTTCAATTTCATGATTTTCAGACCAGAAATGAGCTGCTATTGCGGACTTATCAATATTTTTGTATCTTAAGTGCCTGGAGTGTTCTTTCTTTCTAGTGCCTATGTTTCTTTTTGTCCTCCCTATGTAAATTTTTTCACAGTCTTTACACTTAATCTTGTAAATGCCTGACTTTTCCTCTGGTTTTATCTTATCAGTATTATTACTGTGAAGTAGGTTTTTAATGTTGTAATTGTTTTTTGGTGCCAATGTTATATTGTATTTCTTGAATATTTTTTGGAACTTTTTTGTGGCCCAGGGGTGGTAAGTAAATTTAGCAAATCTAATTTCTTGTTTTATTGGTGTGAGAGCTGTGATCTGTTTTAATTTATTTTGAAGTTTGAATAATTTTAGTTTTTTATCTACAAGGTTTTTTCCATATCCATTTTTAATTGCAGTTTTTAAGATTTGATGGTATTCGTTTTGATATTCTTGCTGGCTGAGAGGTAGATTTACTAATCTGTGTGTCAGACTGTTGATGGTTGCATGTTTGTGTGGAATTGGGTTGAAACTATTTGCTTTGATGTAATTATCTGTGTGTGTTGCTTTTCTATGAATGCCAAATTCTAGTTTTTCATTGCCTTTTTTGATTTTAAGGTCTAAAAAAGGTAGAGTACAGTCCTCTTCAGTTTCTACTGTGAATTGTATGCTGGGTTCTTGCAGGTTGAGTAGTTTCAAAGCATCATCTATTAGTTTGTAGGGCACTATTGCAAAGATGTCGTCTACGTATCTGTACCATGTTTTAAACATATGAGGGAAGGCTTTAGTAATATGTGTTTCGAAAAAGCTCATGTATATATAGATTGGCCAAAAATGGTGATAGCGGGCTTCCCATAGCTAGTCCTGAAATTTGTTTATAATATTTTCCATCGAAGACAAAATAATTTTGATGTATACATAATTCAGTCATTGCCAAATATTCTTCTATTGCATTGGCATCCAGGTTTATAGAATTTAGCCATTTTTTCAGTTGAATCAAAAGTTTGTCTAATGGAATGCTAGGGAAGAGGGAGCGGACATCAAAGGATACTAAAGTGTCATGAGGTTTTAGTTTAAGATTTTGAATTTTTTCTACCAGGTCTAAAGAGTTTTTTATACTCAGAGTATGGAATTGTGGAAAGGACTGAAATTTTTTGGTTAGCCATTTTGCCAGAAGGTAAGTAGGAGTGTTTATATTATTTACAATGGGTCTCATGGGTATGTTGGGTTTGTGTATTTTAGGCAAACCATATATTCTTGCAAGGGTAGGGTTGTCTGGTTTGATAGTTTTTTGTTCTGTAGTTGTTAAAATTTTACTATTAATGATGGTTTTTTGTACATCTTTTATGCATCGGTTGAGTGGATTAGAATATATTTCCTGGAATTCTTTTTGTTGTAGTAACTCTAACATTTTTTCTTTGTATGTAGCTGTATCTAAGATTACTATTTTGTTCCCTTTATCAGCCCTTGAGAAGATTACATCCTTTTTCCTTAAAGATTTAATTATCTGAATTTGTTTCAAATGTTTTATTGGCTTTTTATTTATTAAGTTTTCCAATATAGGAGCTGCCACGAGGAAGCCGAAATAGGCGATAAAACATACAGCTAAACCATTACCCCCGCCCTACCGTCAATAACAATGGCACACACACACACACGCAGACACCACCCACACACACAAAGCACAAAATACTCTACTGGAACATACGTGGGGCCAGAAGCAATCTCAATGAACTCAAGCAGTACCTCTACCAAAACAATATCACAGTTGCGCTACTAAACGAAACCTTTCTCACGCCCAAAGCTCGCTTTCGCATCCCAGGCTATCATATTTACAGAAACGACAGACCAGACGGCAAAGCACATGGGGGGACAGCGATAGTGGTCGAAGAAAACCTCCAACACAATCATATTCACATACCCCCCATGAATGCCTTAGAGTCAACCGCAATATCACTACATATATATAACAACAAAGTCACACTGGCTAGCATCTACTGCTCTCCGAACAAACTTGTAACGTCAGACATTGATACAATCCTACAACTCGATAACACCATAATAGCTGCAGGCGACCTAAATGCGAAGCACCCCACTTGGGGCTGCCCAAATATGAACGCTGAAGGCCACAACCTTTATACACACATGAACAACAACACATACATCATTTATCACCCCGGGGAACCAACATACATACCACAACAGGTACATCATGCACCGTCCACCCTAGACATTGCCCTAATTAAAAACATAACCTTCAATTACAGTATTAATTTAATAGATGCGCTAGCATCAGATCACCATGCAGTCCAAATAGATATCGACTCGCCACCAAAGTTTATACCACCACTGATCAGACTGAACTTCAATCGTGCAAACTGGGACGTATTCGCAGACATTTTAGACAAACAACTAGCTGAACCCGTGGCACCGGAAAGTCATCCTGCAGTAGATCGAGCTGCAGCACTCCTCGAAGAAGCCATCCAGGTGGCCATGAAAGCGGCAGTGCCTATTAAAGCCCCCCAGAAACATGCCTTAACTTACACGCCCGACGTGCTTGCCCTAATTCATGAAAGAGACCATGAAAGACGTAGATGGCAGCGCACACGCAACTTAAGGTAAACATGACAACCATCAACAGTGCCATAAAAACCAGACTTAATGCGCAGGCCCAGCAACAATGGGACCACACCCTTGCCACGCTACAGCCGGGTAACACCAGAGTATGGCACCTGGTAAGGGCCCTAAAACGACAACCCATAAACATACCCCCCCTGTTAATGGAAGAATGGCAATGCTACGCCGAAAGCAACGCCGAAAGCAATGCCAAAAAAGCAAAAACCCTGGCGGACACCTTAGAAAAGATATGCACCCCCAACCCGGGCCACCCGGACCAGAGGTTCTATGCTCATCTAGAACAGGACATGAAGAATACTCTTGAAAAACCAGCACATGATTAATGTAGAAGGACAAACCCAGGGGAGATAAAATGGATCATTGATCACTTAAATGTCCAGAAAGCGCTTGGACCCGACCAAATACCAAATTTGGTAGTCAAACATCTCACCCCCAAAGCTATTGGACTCATCAGTTACATATGCAACTTCTGTCTCGAAAACGGGTACTTCTCCCTATGCTGGAAGCAGGCCAATGTACTCATGTTCCCAAAGCCAGGCAAGGACCGAGCGGATCCTAAAAACTACAGACCCATAAGTCTACTAAACACAATCAGTAAAGTCGCAGAAAAGGTCATTTTAAAAAGGATAGTCTCCCACATAAAAAAGCATAAAATACTAATCAACGAGCAATTTGGCTTCCGCGCAAAACATTCAACGACCCTACAACTTACAAGAACCGTCGAATACATTACAAAAGGGTTTAACGACCAAAGGTCCACCGGCGTGGTATTTCTAGACGTAGAACGGGCTTTTGACACGGTTTATCACGCAGGCCTCATCAGAAAACTTAAAAATCTGAAATTTAATGGCACCATGATCAGACTAGTTGCCCACTACCTTATTGGTAGATTATTTACAGTCTCTGTAAGGGAACAGTGTTCAGAACCGCATAAATTAACTGCCAGAGTCCCACAAGGAAGTCTGCTGGGACCGACCCTCTTTAACCTATATATTAACGATATCCCCAGGAACGCCAACACACAGCTCTCCATTTACGCGGACGACACCACCTTACTGGCACAGTCATGGAAACCAGAAGTTGTCTGTCACAGACTACAGACCTCCCTAACAGAACTAGAACCCTGGTTATCCAAATGGAGAATCAAGGTCAATCCTCCAAAAGCACAGGCAGTCCTATTTACGAAGCGAAGAAAACACGCTAACCGGTCAACACCGCTGATGCTCCACGGAGAGACAATAAACTGGAGAAACCAGGCCAGATACCTCGAAGTCACCTTGGACTCAAAGCTCACATTTGCAGAACACACCACCAAAGTAAAATGCAGGGCTATACAACAGCTGGGAGCGCTGTACCCCATCCTTAACTACAAGAGTGCCCTAAGCAAGCAAATGGGGCTAACACTATACAAAACCCTGATAAGACCCATAATGACATACGCTGCCCCAGCCTGGGGACACTGCACAAAGAGCCATATAGCAAAACTGCAACTAGTCCAAAATAAATGTCAGAATAGCTGCAAAAGTCCCGAGATCAGTCCCATTGGACTTATTGCACGACGACCTCCATATGCACACAATTGATCAGTTTATCAAAAAATTTGCCGATAACATGTACAAATCTGCACACAACCACCACAATCCACTCATCAACAACATTGGTAAATACCACACAACCATAGACAAACACAAGAGACCACTATCGCTATTCGACAGAAGCATTCCATTGAACCGCCACAGCACAGACATGAACACCATTGTTATTGATTACCTCCACCAACTTGTCCCACCATAGCCACAACACATACAGCAGCTGTCCGGAAGACTCGGGGAGGATGTCACTCCCCTCCCTAGGCGGCCCGGGGACGACGGACATCCCCATCAGATGACGACCAGGCGAACTCCAGGGACCCGACCGGATAACAACTTGTAGATACTAACATTTTTACATATGTTATATTGTAAATGTAAAAAAAAAATTAATAATAATAAAAAATAATAAAAAAGGCAAAAGTAAAAAAAAGAGAGAGAAAAAAAATACGGAAAAAAAATTATAAAATGTATATAATAAATGACAAGGGAAATATTTATTAACCTCCAGTTGTACATTCCTCCCCCCTCCCCATCTATTTGTTACAGGACCAACGGCAACACATTGAGGAACATTGCTAAGTCAGCTCCCTCTCCAGCTGAACCCTAAATTATGGTAAGGTATCCCAACAGTTTATATTTAGCATGACACCCCCGCATAGCTCCGTCCTGCATGAGCATGAAAATCCTCCACTAACAATAGGTCCCTGGTCAGGGCCTCGGCCATGGCCAGTACCTAACTCCCCACTCTGTCCGTACACTCTCTTGTATGCGGGCGCCTATTTAGTATTCACCCACTAACTTCCGGGTTTCTTCGGCGGTACCGGACACCACTTACCACCTTTCCTACCCATCACTTTAGTTTAGCTTAGTGCATGGTAGGGGAGGCGATATAGATCCCTTTCGGATGATCGCCACCGGGTGTGGCGGAGGCGGGGCCACACCCAAAAAAAAAATAAACGCCAGTTTTGTTGAGAACAGACAAAACTTAGAATCTCTGAAGATGCCCAATGGAGTTACGGGCAAAACGTCAGATGTTTTCATTGTGTAGACCACGGCCTTCAACCCTGGAAGCAATTTTCTATTGGATCATCAGGAATGACACAAAAATAAAATTTGGAATTCACAGGAAGCCAACACAGTCAGAAAATTACATAAAATCATAACTATAACCCAATTATACATAAACATGCAATAATAAACAGTCTTACACACAGACTAGTCGACATACCCATAGATAAAGCAGAATACTTCACAGAACAAAAAGTCATGCTTCATATAGAAGAAAATGGATACAACAAAGTGTGATGTTTAAGAAAATTAAAAAGACTAAACTAAAGAAAACCATTAGGGAAGCAATGTCGTTCACTAAAGAAAAAGTAACAGCATGTTCAATAGATTCACATACCACCCAAAAACGTTAATAAATTCAAAAAGATCTGGAACAAAATATCATCTTGACACCTACAAATATACTCTGTTTTAAAATTGCTAAATTCAAAAACAAAAGATGAAATCCCACCACTAAAATTAGGCAAATGAGTCAACCTTGTATATACTTTTCTCCACTTACAAGTTTTTTTGATGAAGACTATATAATGAAATCCCACCAATTAGCAGATTCGGAATATATCAAATTGTAAGAACTATGAAAAATGCTACATAGGTCACACTAAAAGAAACCCAAAAACCAGAGTCAACAAGCATTTTAGAAACTTAAAAATGAAACAAGAAGATAAGTCAGTAGGTTTCCATTTTTGAAACGAAAACCATGACATTGATCCAAATCCAAAAATACTAAAAAGATTGATAAACCAAAATAAACTGACAACATGGGAGAAAGTGCATACTGAGAGCACTTTGCTTGGAAGCACCTGGGTGTATGCAACATTTCAGTAACTGGTTGCCAATTGCTATAGTTTTAATTCTTGGTTTAAAACTTTCCTGGCGACAACAGTCATAAAACTTTTCTCGGGCTACCAGCCAGGTAAATGGCGACAAACTAGGCGCCAAGCTTTCAAGAGCCAACATGGCTCCCCTCATCAATGAATAGCAATGAATAGCATGTGGACCTCTTTGCTTCATAAATGCAGCTATCTCACTGCCCCAGTGTCTTCAACAACACAGCAGTTTTGTCACAAGTCCGTCTCCAGCCCGGACCAATCAGTAACACCCTCCACTATTGGTTGCTCTGACCGTGCCAATCATCGGGCTCCAGCATGCACATAGGCTAGAAATTGTCACCGCCCATCTCTGAGCTTTTAGTATTTATAGGAGACAAATTTCACCTTTCTGCACATCGCCCTGATGAGGGGAGCCATGTTGGCTCTTGAAAGCTTGGCAGCTTGTTAGTCGCCATTACCTGGCTGGTAGCCCGAGAAATTTTATAACTGCTATAGTTTTATAGCCTCTTATTTTCTATTGAAATTTTTTGGATGCTCATAAATTTCAATAGATTCTCGCTGTAGTGTACATAGTAGTCTGCTAGGATGAAAGGATGCTCAGTGATGTGTTTGCCCTTTGCTTAAATGACACATTCTAGTTAATGCTGCAGATTACATGAATATCTCTACTCTTGCCATTGTTTTTCATGTTTTTGTTTAGACGTTTCAGTAAAAAAGTCAAAGCAATTGTAAAAAATGGTAATTTTTCAAGTTTAATTTAGCAATACAACAAATTGATTGTTGTATAACTTGTAGTTTGATTTACTGTTTTTGTTGCACATGCTAAGAAAAATCAGAAACAATTGCTAATATCTACTTCAAAAAAATAATTCTTTTCTTTTCTTTTCTTTTCCATGCTGCCAATAAAAGTTGACAAAGGTGAGCATGGAATACCTTCACACACAGCCAGTCTAGCTGACAATTTATTTTCAATTAAATGTTATACGAGAGCTGTTCAATAAAGAATGATCATCATTTTTTTACGGTCATTATTTTTCGCACTAAAATTCAATCTTATTATATTAGCTTAATGTGAAACAAACACGCCATAGTAGTTTCATTGTTGGTACTCCTGGTTTCCGCCTGTGAGAACCAGGCAAGTTCAGACATGTTCAGTATCACCTACCGCTGCAATGGAGGTAACACACGAGGAACAATATGCGGCTTTGAAATTCTGCCTTCGTCTCAACAAATCTTCAGTTGAGGCCTATACAATGTTACAGGAAGCCTATGGAGAGTCTGTTCTTCTCTACAGTATAGCTCGAAGGTGGTTTAAAATGTTTAAAGAGGGGAGACAGTCAATTTCAAAGGAAGGTGGACCCGGTGCTCCAGTTACTGCTCTTACGGAAGAAAACATCAACACTGCTGCTGCCATTATGAGAGAGGATCAACGAATTAAATTTCATTGGGTGCCACATTCCTGCCACATGCTGCACCACGATAATGCGCGGCCACATATTGCCAATGTTGTTGCTGAATATCTTACAAAAATCAACGTGAAGTGCATCCCTCACCCTCCCTATAGTCCGGATTTAGCCCCATGTGACTTTTTTTCTGTTCCCTAACTTGAAGAAACGCCTTTGTGGGAGGAATTATCCATCATCAGAAGCAGTGGTGAAGGCTGCAGAGGCGATTTGGAAGGATCTCTCAACAAATGGTTTCCAGCATGCCTTTGAAGACTGGCAGAAATGCTGGGACAAGTGCATTGCATTCAGGGGAAACTATTTTAAGAAGGACCATCAAAATTATGAGAATGAGTAAAGATATGTTGTCAAAAAAAATATTGTGATCATTCTTTATTGAACAGCCCTTGTATAAACATTAGATAGGTTTAAATATCTTTATCTGCAGGTTAATTTTATTAGCCTGTGTTAAATGCTCCCGCTGTAAAATTCTAAAAAGCAAACATTTTATAAAATTTGATGCCATTTACTTGATAATAATGCACAAATATGTCATAACTTTCTTTTGCTACCCTTAGTTGAAAAGAAAATCTTAAGTTCTGTCATTTAAGGTTCTTTTATGAAAAGAAAATATTACATGGCAGAGTTAATTGTTTATTTTTGGGAATGTACATGACAAATTTCAGAAGAAATAGAATCATGTGGAACATTCTTAAAAAAGTAAATGTGCTAAAAAGAATTTCCAGAAATATTGAACTTGAAAATGCAAAGTCTGTATATTTAAGTTATGAGAGATGATACCTTTTTCTAATGATGAGAAATATGATTTCGAAACCTCAGTTAAATTAGAAGCAAGATGGGGCTTGGTATGAAGAATGCCATATGTTTGTACTTTTGACCTGGTACCTGATTCCATACTACATACAGTAAGTAGGGCAGTTCTGAGAATTCACTGGCAATACATATTTTGACATGAATAAATAAAAAAAGAAGATAAAATAAGACCTGAAAATAAATTTAAAAAAAATATCTTTATAAGAGCGCGCGTGCGTGTGTGACTCAAAAAGTAAAAGTTGGTTAATCAGTCCAAGAATGTAATAAGTTTCCTCACACCAAACTGGTCATATGGAAATATTCTAAAAATATTGGTTTTCTCAAAAATGACTTAATGATTTTTAAAGTACTGTATGTTTTAAGATATTTTTATGACAAATGTATTATGTAGAAAATGAAGCTAGCTAGAGTGAAGCAATGAATATTATACAAATATAGCAATTTGTAACAAAAGCCTTACTTAACTTAAGAAAATTGTGTTAATTCTTCTTTCTAATCCTCTTTGACCTTTTCTTGCTGATCTTTTTATGAGCTTTTTCGAAATGCAAGTCACTAAAGCATTCCCCTTGATTTTTAAAGCCTAGTCTAGATATGTTGATATTTTTGCTATTCTTCCTGATAAACAAATTAACGATGTTTTTAGATGAGTCGTATTTATTACACATCTGCTTTACTTTCGTACCTATTTTGAGGACATGTTTCGCAAATCATCGTTTGCATCTACGGCTCTTATGCGACTAAAGCTTGATCCAGCGGTGTGGGTAGCAACCCCAGAATTACCCACACCGCTGGATCAAGCTTTAGTCGCATAAGAGCCGTAGATGCAAACGATGATTTGCGAAATATGTCCTCAAAATAGGTACAAAAGTGAATCAGATGTGTAATAAATACGACTCATCTAAAAATTAATCATTTTTCGCTTCACCGTGGTGTTCCAACACAGTTAAATCTCGATAAATTAACGATGCTTTAAAATTACTAAATTTACAAGATAACGCTATAAAATTCACATTACAAACTGAAATAATAAATAATAAATTGGATTTTGGTATATATAGGAAATTTACTCATATCGATAATTACATAAAAAATAAGTTTTAACCCTTTTCCACATAAATTTGCTGTTTTTAATAATTTGATTTATAGATTAATAAATATACCCCTGAATAAAGATGAATTTAATAAAGAATATAAAGATGTTATTAGCACGGCTTTAATTAATGGTTTTAATAAAGATTTTATACAAAAGAAGATTGAATAGTTTAAATATAAAAAAACTGTTAATGATATTTCTACCCTTAACAAAATAAAAGACGATTATAATTTTAAAAAATTTACTTACCATCCTTGGTTTAATAAACAGTTTCAAAAAGCTTTTAAAGAGTTTGGTATAACTCTCGTTCCTTAAACCAAATATAGTATTAAAAATTCACTGCGTTTCTCTAAAAAAGATGAAATTCCTAATAAAAAATTTGATATTTATCAATTTGATTGTTTAAGTTGTGATCGAGTTTACATTGGTAAGACGAAATATAATTTGGAAATCAGAACGAAAGAACATTTTCATGACATTAAGTGTAAACAAACTGATAAATCGGCCGTAGCAGATCATTTTTGGTCATTTAACCATAATATAAATCCTGAAGTTAAATTATTAAAACAAATGTCCCGATAGATTTAATGGTTTCGGAAAAGATATTTATTTTAAAAAATAAACATTGCATAATGAATTTTGAAATACCAGCAGTTGATTCTGTTCTTAAGTTTGTTTCGTTTTCAGATTTTGGTAATACTGAAAAAACAGAAGAACATAGTAACTTCCTTAACAACAAATTTGTTTTCTCCTGCGGTTTTCTTGACTGAAGATGCAGACAAGAGTTCGTGAAATCGATATCAATTAGAAAGAAGAATTAACACCATTTTCTTAAGTGAGGCTTTTGTTAAAAATTGTTATATTTGTATAAATGAAATGTATGTCTTGACCTTCCTAGAAGTGTCCTTTGAATGCCTTTTGTATAACTGGTAAACCGTAAGAGATATACAAAATATTACTGTAGAAAAATGTAGATCTTATTTAAACACATTTTTATGCAGTGAACCATTTCAGTGTTATTTGTCAAATTCTTATACTTTCCTCAAATGTAAAGTCTTATTCTTTTTTTTCTTCTCTCTCATGGTAATAATAGAAGTTTGAAACCATCACAAGTGACCAGCTATTACTTAAAACTTATTGTATTGTGCTATTTCCATTATACCTGTAAGAAAATGTGTAATGAGACAATTTCTGCAAGTGCTTATCTTGATTAACATGAAGTGGATAGCACAAAAGTGAATGAAGAAGATATTCACACACTGCTTCACTCACACTTTTTTCACGGGACATGTTCCAAGAGCTTTTGCTCTTATCAGCTGGAACTCGACTAGTGCAAATTGTAGTGGTTTCCTCCTTCTCCGTATCGTCGATAGATGGTGTGATGTACTTGTCAAAGATGTCCTGTGGTGGAGTTTCAAAATTCATGACTCTATGACGATTTTTGTTAATTAAGATTTTTTCCAATATGGAAAGGTCTATGGGGTGATTGACGTATTTTATTAGAGATGTTTCCAAGTTGATGTCATGTTTAGTATTCAGAAAATGAAAAGCCACTGCTGATTTTTCTGTTTCACCATTTTTAATGTTTCTTATATGTTTAGTTCAGATGTCAATATTTCTTTTCATTTTTTGAATACTAGACATGACATAAGCTTGGAAATATTTTTAATAAAATATGTTAATCACCCCATGGACCTTTCCATATGGGAAAAAAATCTTCATTAACAAAAATCGTCATAGTCATGAATTTCGAAGCTCCACCACCGGACATCTTTGACAAGTACATCATGCCATCTATTGACGATACGGAGAAAGATTAAACCACTACAATTTGCACTATATAGTCGAGTTCCAGCTGATAAGAGTAAAAGCTCTTGAAACATGTGCTGTGAAAAAAGTGTGAGTGAAGCAGTGTGTTAATATCTTCTCGATTCACTTTTGTGCTAAGTTGTGTTTCACTGTCTCTATGCTTCTTTCAATTTTATACTTTCGATGAAGTGGATAGTTTGGAAAAGAATGAGTAGAGAAAGTTGATGCGAGTCCACACATAAAGCACAGGCTTTATCGAGTACTAATATTTACTGATTGGCTAAAGAGAACTATAAATTACAAAGATTATTCAGAAAGTAATGCCTTCTAATTTTATTTCCTTAAAATAGTTTAATGCAAAATTTGAATTTGGTGTGATTTCTCAAACGACCTCCTTCCATCCATTGTAATATTTATTTCCAAATTTAATAGGTGGCAGCACTGCATTCTGTTATAAAATGATCTGATATCAATGTACGTAAAATCAGCATTTTGTGATAGAATTGTGCACCCATCTGCAATTGTGAAAGGTTGAAAAATGTTCATGGCAGATGTCAGCACTATTATGTGTTTCAAATGGGAAGGTGTTTGTTCTTGAGCACTGCTAGACGAGCAACCAATCAGAGTCCTGCAGTGTTGTCGTATTGCATTCCTGCTAAGTGGTGTATGACGAGTGCCAAACTAATAATCTCTAATTAATACTATTCGCGCTAAGACAAAAATTCAGATTTTGCCAAAACTGATCCTTGTGGAAGATAGAGAGTAATGTATCTAACATAACCATAAAAACCCCATATTTTTAGCTCAAATAGATTTCCTACTACAAATAAATGAGGTAGATACCATTATATTATAACAATATATTGCAACGTAAGCACTGTAATGAATATCATTATTGGTTGGCATGTATGCATGAACGTATATTTGAAATTACTCAGAACTGAAACATAAACATTTGACATGACGTGATAAAAGAAATATGTACTTTGAATAAGCCAAGGTGTTTGTTAAATTCGACGAGAGGAAATGATACACTTCTTGCTAGTCTGCCAGAACGTGTCTGGTCGCATTATATTTGTTTATGAATGGTTCATAATCTCTATTTACTCTTAGAGTTCAAAGTACCATTATTCAGTTACTCTTCCATGAAAGTGTATCAGTTGAATCAGTGAGACGCGATCCACCTTCCCCCCCTTTACTACTAATACTAGAACAATCCAATTGAGTTAATGTGGGCTCAAATTATGTTGCAAACAGAAATAATACTTTTAAACTGACTGCTGTTGAACGACTTGTTCACAAAGAAATTGACAAGGAACGCACCAAGACTGGGAAAACTGCATGAGACATCAGATAAACTAGAACATGACTTTTGGAAAGAAATAGCACGTAATGAGATTTTGAAAGCTAACGTCATGAATTTGCAGTCCTCAGACATTGAAGACAATGACAATGACGAATTATCTCTTAATGTAAGTAACATTCACAGCTATACGGATGTACCACTGGTATTTTTGTTGGATTATGAAAATAAGTAAGTCATAAACAATTTTAAACTGAATATTTAAACCACTACCGTAATATACGAATATCCATGTTGCAATTGTGATTTCAACAACTGCATTATTATAACACTTTGGAAAATTAAGTTTGCATTAGCAGCACGAGCACTCGCAAATGTGCGAGAGAGGGAAATATAAAGAGTGGGGATAACGAGGTGGCAATGGTGAAGGCTCTAACGCATCTGATTGGCTACAGGCGAGAACTCTTCCCATTTTAAACACATAATATACAGTGTTTCTTTGGTGTAAAGAAGCTGAAGGGTAAAAGTCTGCTACAGGAACCTCATTGTGGGATTCAATTTGTAACCATGTGCCAATTGTTGAAGAATACATGTGCTTGTTTCTAGACCAAAACAATGGAAAAGATTGCTCATACATGGAAAAAGAACAAATTATGCCTGAATCTCTTGACTATTTTGCTACGTTGTCATTTAATTTTGTTCAGTTTTATAAGATAAAGAAATAGAAAGACATTACTCTCTAACAGTTGTACAACATTCAGTTGTAAATCATGGCAGTTATGCGTTAAAAATTAAAATATTGTGATATTAGTCCAGTTTGCTTAGCTCACTCTGTCACTTCACTTTCTTCGATAGCATAACCTCTTGTTCTGGATAGTACTATATGCGCAAGATTTCTTGAGCGTTCGGGTCCCAAGTCCTCATTCGGTAGGTTTCGCCTATTTCTGTAAACACAGATGACAACTTTGAAACAGGAAATGCGCTATACACCGCAACATCTATTGGCTAATATGCTAAGCTTTCACATATACCATTTCATTTTGAGCAATTTTGAGGTTAATTAGCAACCACTTTACAACAAAACTAAAAGCAACACATATGGTGTTGATGTTATGGCTCTCATAAGGGGACACACTATTATTTGTCTACCTCCGTATAACTGTAATCTGAATGCAATTGAGCTTGCGTGGGCAAAAATAAAGAATATTTTCAAAGTATGCAGTGTTGAGAGCCACTTCCACCAACCGGAAACGAAGAGAGCAAGCAAGGAATGGCGTCATCCCTCATCACCAAAACCAAAGAAGTTTGGAACAGAACCATCAGCAGGGAAGGTTATGCTGACTCTCTTTTGGGACGAAAAAGGCGTCATTTTGGAGCATTACATGGCTAGAGGGACCACTGTCACCAGTGCATCATACACAGATCTCCTAAAAAATCATCTGTGGCCTGCAATCAAATCAAAGCGACGTGGATTGCAGTCAGCAGGTGTCGGTTTGCAACATGACAATGCAAGGTCCCACACTGCCCATGTAACAATCACAGACCTGCATTTTGAGTGTCTTCCTCATCCACCATACTCACCAGACCT
Source organism: Mantis religiosa (assembly GCA_030765055.1). Taxonomy (NCBI): domain Eukaryota; kingdom Metazoa; phylum Arthropoda; class Insecta; order Mantodea; family Mantidae; genus Mantis; species Mantis religiosa. Next base: position 363,836,116 of record CM060950.1, read on the forward strand.
TGCCCCAAGTGATTTCCATATGTTTGGACCACTCAAAGATGCAATGGGAGGAAAGAAGTTCCGTTCCGATGAAGAGGTACGCCACGCGGTGCATGAGTGATTGTGCGGACTGCCAAAAGAATTTTTTTCTAAAGGCATTCATGCACATTGTAAGTGCTGGAGGACTTACATTGAGTGTGGGGGAGATTATGTTGAAAAGTGATATAGCTTTGTACCAGATCTGCACAATAAATAATATTTTAAAAAATATTTAAGGTTTTCATTTGACTCACTCTTGTACATGCAGGCCTACTGCTTATTTTTAAAAAGATGATGCATTATGGAAACCTCAATTGTATGTAAATCTCAGTATTAAGTAATGTTTCCTCTTCCCCTTGATATATATAAAATTCAGGTTCAACTGTAATTAATTTCCTTGTTACTTGTGTCACAAGTTTTAAAGTCGGCCCCACCTTGTTTAGGTTCAGGAAGTATAATGAAATGTGCAGCACCATTACCACCAGGATCATACAACATGTATGGCACTCTACCAAACAGTCACAGCAGAACACCATCAGATCCTATAGTACCCAATAATCACATGGGCTATCACACACTGAATCACAAACGTTCACCATCCAGTGATTCTGGTGCTGTGAGTGGAGGATCTGGTCGCAGTGCTCCTGGTACAGCTATACATCTGCGTGAGTACTGTGAAATGTTGTTGCTTGCTGCAGCCAACACTTTGCACTGTGGTAATTGCTTATGCAGTGTTGAGTGCTGAAAACTCTTCAAACAGCAGCTTGCCATTGGATTTTCAAATGGTATACAGTGCAAATTGTTGACCTCAGCCATGTGTTTAAAGCAATGTTGTACTCCAGTTAAGTGTTTTGTGACTTGATATTTCTAATGGGCTGAATTGATCGTTTTCTGCTACATAATTGCTAGTGCTGGTGGAAGTACAGGTACAGATTTCTGAAGGCCAAGTGTTAATAAGCTGGCATGAAAGAAAGCATACTGTTCAAGGTTATGTTATAACTTATGTGTTATCTATATGTTATCTATAACTAGACATCAGATTTTATACATTAAAAACATCTGAAATATGCATGCTTTTATATTGTCAAATTGTTTAAAATGTGTTTCATAATTTTGAAAATGTCCACTAATCATAGACTGAAATTATTAACTTAAATCTTTCACTTTTTGGTACTTACAATGTACATTCTGGTATTTTGGTCATTTTTATGTACAATGCTCATTTTCTCCAAATGTTAAGGTGAAAGTTTATGATGTTAACACAAGTTTGCGAGAAACTTTCTTTTGTGTGATGCGAGAATATTTTCTAACTCCAAAGGTGCACATATATGAATGCGCAAGCAGATGACCAGCTTGTTCTCGCGTTGCAGCCAACATGAGAAAGAGTTGTAAAACTTGAAGCCAACCTCTGCAAAGTTGTGATCAAAATATTCATCTCTACTGTAATAGGCTTTGCTTAACAAGAATTTAGTCAGTTTAGATTTAAACTTAGCAGCTGACAGTATTTTTTTAGGCTTTCCGGAAGCTTATTAAGTAGTTTTGGACCAAAGTATTGGGGCTTATGTTCAAAAAGTTTTAGCCTGTGACCTTTAACTATTAGTTATTCTTTCCCCTTGTTTCATATGTGTGGACATCAGAATTTGTGGAGGTTATATTACTGTTATGTACAAAAAGTATTGTTCGCAGAATAAATATGCAGGAAAGAGTAAGTATGTTCAATTTTTTAAAATACGGCCTGCATGAACTTGTACGGTTATTTTTGCCAGGTATCGGATAGCTCTTTTCTATAGGAGAAAAATTCTGTTAAAGTTTAATTTGGAAGTGTGTCCCCACAGCTTGATGCCATAAGAAATGTGTGAATATATTAATGCAAAATATACTAACTTACTACAATCTACTGAGAGAAAATTGGCTAAATATCGCAACACAAAAGGTCCTGATCATGAACGTGCAAATATATTGTCTCTACAATATTTAGAACGCAAGCAATGCACGTTTTATCTCTCATTTGTTATGGTTACCCAATATCTATCCATTCAACACAGATAACCCGATAAACAACAGAACACAACTCTTCCTTCTCCAATCTCAAGAGATTAGGTCTCATTCCTGTATCATACCATCTTACTTCATTACACGTCCACAGAGATTTTTGTATTATATGAGGGCTGTCCTTACTTTATGTGGTGACGTACACAAAAGCATGTATATGTGTGCTACATCAATGGCTGTTTAACCTAGTAACTCTCTGAAGATGAAAAACATAGTTCACATATCATTTTTAAAGACTTTACATTTAATACAAAATATATAGGGAACATCACATTATTACAAATGCAATGGTCAAACGTAATTAGTGTTTTATTTGGTAAATGTAAGTGTAATTTGCATGTATTAATCAGAGTACATGCTGCGCTTGCGCAGGTTAAAAGAAGAAATGAGAGGTTCAGTTGTACAACATGGCTGCTTCGGTGCAATATATAAACATCTCAGAGGGAAACGATAAAAAATTTGCAAGTTGTGTGAAAAAATACCCAATCTTAGCGATTGAGGTTGTTGCTAATTTGTCAACAGAATATACCGGTGTTTCGGAAAAGAAAGAAGACAGTTGTAGAAGGTGAATATGATGAAGTTATTAAAAGTGATATTTGTTGCAAGGTTCATAGCTTCTTTGAAAGAAACGAGCCACCACAATTACAAAAGTGCTTCAAGCAGTAAACAATAATCCCAAATTGCACAGCTTTAAAAAACAAGTTTCCACGCCATTCTTAGCAACATAGATTTCGAATTTGTGAACAGAAACAGCAAAAATATAATTATTGAGCATGATGTTATATTGTTATGGTGAAAGAATTATCAAAATATTCGGAAGTGGAAGTTGTTTAAGGAATTAGTCTATCTTCAGATTGAAATTAGGTGAGTAAAGTACTTTTTTTTTCAGTTGCATGCCACTGGAACTTTCAAGTCATTGACAAAGTGGCTATATGCACTTTATTTAGGATGGTTGTTCTGAAGAAAGACCTATATTTTTAATTTATAAATGAAGTGATTTAAGTGAAGAAATCAAATATCTGAGTAACTGTAATTATCCAGTCACTTTTTAGCGTACAAAAGGAAAAATATATTGCACGTTAGACGCACCTTTGCATTTAATTTTCACATAAAACTGGTACCACATAAGCTGCTTGAAACATCGAAAACAGCAAAGCAAGCCTTTGCTTAGAAGTTTGTTGACAGAGCACATGTTTGCCATGTGTAAGTAAAATAGCGCAAATATCCCCTCCAATCCAGTTGTTGGCACAGGAATACATTTTCCTGTTTTGTTTATATCGTCACATAAAATAAGGACGGTCCTGGTAGGGTCAAATGTACCTCTGCTTTTATGATGGGCAGATGGCAGCTTCAGCACTTGTCCACAGAGACCTTAGAGCTAAGCAATTGTATGACTGTTTCTACATGTGTTGGGCATTCAAGTGTCTTCCAGACTCCTGTTTTCATTATCTGAGGTCAGATGGTACAGCATTCATTATTACCATTTACTTTCATGTTGTTTTACACTTATGGTGAAACTTTGGGTCATGGTATCAAATATCTACTACAACATTTACACTGAACTTGAGAGGGGGGGGGGAACCAGTTAGACTGACTGGTCCATGTAATTTAAGCCCAAACCTCTAAAATGCAGGCCAGACATTACTGCTTGAGCTATACTGCTCAGTCATACAGAATTGGGCTCTTCTTTCTAATATACGATGCAGCGATTTTTTTCTAAGTCCTTCATACTTTTTGATGTTTTTATATACAACCATGATTTTTAATATAATCTATTTACTTTTTAGTGCAATTTCGTGTTGGAGGGCATCCTTTTAACATTATTCATTGCTTGTTATTTACTTACTGCGTAATGTAGCCATATTGAAGAATTCAATGCAGCAAAAACTATCCTTGTTTCTCCACTGAATGCAATGCTGCCAACAGTCTTACTTGTCTGTAAATTACACTATCTAGCAGACTAACACAAAGTAGTGCCTAAATTGCACTTAATTGTAGTCCTTGCCAGCATGACTCTATGTTGTTTGTGTGCACATTTGTCACTGGGTCGACCATTGCACTGAGTGATTCACTCCTAGGTGCGCTGCAAACCCTCCAGCCATCAACCCATAGCATCCCCACCAGGCATCAGTGTGAATGGTGCTGGTGAACTCTACGTGCTCTGCAATTAGACTGTAGAGCATATTTGCATTCCTTCTGTTGTTGGGGCATGTCGTCATCCGCACCTCATTTGTTCCCACATCGATCTCCAGGATCCAGTTGCCATCTACGATGTGCCCACAATGAAACTTGCATCGTCCTGTTTTGCATTTGGCAATTTGAACGACGTGGCCGGGGCCGCCAATTTTCCCCCTTGCAGTATACTTGGTGTCATTTGACATACACACTTTGCAGCAGTAGCCAAACCAGTCCGATACAGTCTGTGAGCTAATACATGTTTTTCCTACGGAGCACTTCATTATTATGTCATGGGATTGTTTATGTGCAAAGCAGTGCATGAGTAATAAAGTTTGACCAGGCGATAACTTAGCCTGCTCAAACTATGTTCCTTGGACGTCAGGGACATTTTTGCAGAGGTTGGCTTCAAGTTTTACAACTCTTTCTCATGTTGGCTGCAACGTGAGAACAAGCTGGTCATCTGCTTGCGCATTCATATATGTGCACCTTTGGAGTTAGAAAATATTCTCGCATCACACAAAAGAAAGTTTCTCGCAAACTTGTGTTAACATCATAAACTTTCACCTCAACATTTGGAGAAAATGAGCATTGTACATAAAAATGACCAAAATACCAGAATGTACATTGTAAGTACCAAAAAGTGAAAGATTTAAGTTAATAATTTCAGTCTATGATTAGTGGACATTTTCAAAATTATGAAACACATTTTAAACAATTTGACAATATAAAAGCATGCATATTTCAGATGTTTTTAATGTATAAAATCTGATGTCTAGTTATAGATAACATATAGATAACACATAAGTTATAACATAACCTTGAACAGTATGCTTTCTTTCATGCCAGCTTATTAACACTTGGCCTTCAGAAATCTGTACCTGTACTTCCACCAGCACTAGCAATTATGTAGCAGAAAACGATCAATTCAGCCCATTAGAAATATCAAGTCACAAAACACTTAACTGGAGTACAACATTGCTTTAAACACATGGCTGAGGTCAACAATTTGCACTGTATACCATTTGAAAATCCAATGGCAAGCTGCTGTTTGAAGAGTTTTCAGCACTCAACACTGCATAAGCAATTACCACAGTGCAAAGTGTTGGCTGCAGCAAGCAACAACACTTCACAGTACTCACGCAGATGTATAGCTGTACCAGGAGCACTGCGACCAGATCCTCCACTCACAGCACCAGAATCACTGGATGGTGAACGTTTGTGATTCAGTGTGTGATAGCCCATGTGATTATTGGGTACTATAGGATCTGATGTTGTTCTGCTGTGACTGTTTGGTAGAGTGCCATACATGTTGTATGATCCTGGTGGTAATGGTGCTGCACGTTTCTTTATACTTCCTGAACCTAAACAAGGTGGGGCCGACTTTAAAACTTGTGACACAAGTAACAAGGAAATTAATTACAGTTGAACCTGAATTTTATATATATCAAGGGGAAGAGGAAACATTACTTAATACTGAGATTTACATACAATTGAGGTTTCCATAATGCATCATCTTTTTAAAAATAAGCAGTAGGCCTGCATGTACAAGAGTGAGTCAAATGAAAACCTTAAATATTTTTTAAAATATTATTTATTGTGCAGATCTGGTACAAAGCTATATCACTTTTCAACATAATCTCCCCCACACTCAATGTAAGTCCTCCAGCACTTACAATGTGCATGAATGCCTTTAGAAAAAAATTCTTTTGGCAGTCCGCACAATCACTCATGCACCGCGTGGCGTACCTCTTCATCGGAACGGAACTTCTTTCCTCCCATTGCATCTTTGAGTGGTCCAAACATATGGAAATCACTTGGGGCAAGGTCTGGTGAGTATGGTGGATGAGGAAGACACTCAAAATGCAGGTCTGTGATTGTTACATGGGCAATGTGGGACCTTGCATTGTCATGTTGCAAACCGACACCTGCTGACTGCAATCCACGTCGCTTTGATTTGATTGCAGGCCACAGATGATTTTTTAGGAGATCTGTGTATGATGCACTGGTGACAGTGGTCCCTCTAGCCATGTAATGCTCCAAAATGACGCCTTTTTCGTCCCAAAAGAGAGTCAGCATAACCTTCCCTGCTGATGGTTCTGTTCCAAACTTCTTTGGTTTTGGTGATGAGGGATGACGCCATTCCTTGCTTGCTCTCTTCGTTTCCGGTTGGTGGAAGTGGCTCTCAACACTGCATACTTTGAAAATATTCTTTATTTTTGCCCACGCAAGCTCAATTGCATTCAGATTACAGTTATACGGAGGTAGACAAATAATAGTGTGTCCCCTTATGAGAGCCATAACATCAACACCATATGTGTTGCTTTTAGTTTTGTTGTAAAGTGGTTGCTAATTAACCTCAAAATTGCTCAAAATGAAATGGTATATGTGAAAGCTTAGCATATTAGCCAATAGATGTTGCGGTGTATAGCGCATTTCCTGTTTCAAAGTTGTCATCTGTGTTTACAGAAATAGGCGAAACCTACCGAATGAGGACTTGGGACCCGAACGCTCAAGAAATCTTGCGCATATAGTACTATCCAGAACAAGAGGTTATGCTATCGAAGAAAGTGAAGTGACAGAGTGAGCTAAGCAAACTGGACTAATATCACAATATTTTAATTTTTAACGCATAACTGCCATGATTTACAACTGAATGTTGTACAACTGTTAGAGAGTAATGTCTTTCTATTTCTTTATCTTATAAAACTGAACAAAATTAAATGACAACGTAGCAAAATAGTCAAGAGATTCAGGCATAATTTGTTCTTTTTCCATGTATGAGCAATCTTTTCCATTGTTTTGGTCTAGAAACAAGCACATGTATTCTTCAACAATTGGCACATGGTTACAAATTGAATCCCACAATGAGGTTCCTGTAGCAGACTTTTACCCTTCAGCTTCTTTACACCAAAGAAACACTGTATATTATGTGTTTAAAATGGGAAGAGTTCTCGCCTGTAGCCAATCAGATGCGTTAGAGCCTTCACCATTGCCACCTCGTTATCCCCACTCTTTATATTTCCCTCTCTCGCACATTTGCGAGTGCTCGTGCTGCTAATGCAAACTTAATTTTCCAAAGTGTTATAATAATGCAGTTGTTGAAATCACAATTGCAACATGGATATTCGTATATTACGGTAGTGGTTTAAATATTCAGTTTAAAATTGTTTATGAATTACTTATTTTCATAATCCAACAAAAATACCAGTGGTACATCCGTATAGTTGTGAATGTTACTTACATTAAGAGATAATTCGTCATTGTCATTGTCTTCAATGTCTGAGGACTGCAAATTTATGACGTTAGCTTTCAAAATCTCATTACGTGCTATTTCTTTCCAAAAGTCATGTTCTAGTTTATCTGATGTCTCATGCAGTTTTCCCAGTCTTGGTGCGTTCCTTGTCAATTTCTTTGTGAACAAGTCGTTCAACAGCAGTCAGTTTAAAAGTATTATTTCTGTTTGCAACATAATTTGAGCCCACATTAACTCAATTGGATTGTTCTAGTAGTAGTAGTAAAGGGGGGGGGAAGGTGGATCGCGTCTCACTGATTCAACTGATACACTTTCGTGGAAGAGTAACTGAATAATGGTACTTTGAACTCTAAGAGTAAATAGAGATTATGAACCATTCATAAACAAATATAATGCGACCAGACACGTTCTGGCAGACTAGCAAGAAGTGTATCATTTCCTTTCGTCGAATTTAACAAACACCTTGGCTTATTCAAAGTACATATTTCTTTTATCACGTCATGTCAAATGTTTATGTTTCAGTTCTGAGTAATTTCAAATATACGTTCATGCATACATGCCAACCAATAATGATATTCATTACAGTGCTTACGTTGCAATATATTGTTATAATATAATGGTATCTACCTTATTTATTTGTAGTAAGAAATCTATTTGAGCTAAAAATATGGGGTTTTCATGGTTATGTTAGATACATTACTCTCTACCTTCCACAAGGATCAGTTTTGGCAAAATCTGAATTTTTGTCTTAGCGCGAATAGTATTAATTAGAGATTATTAGTTTGGCACTCGTCATACACCACTTAGCAGGAATGCAATACGACAACACTGCAGGACTCTGATTGGTTGCTCGTCTAGCAGTGCTCAAGAACAAACACCTTCCCATTTGAAACACATAATAGTGCTGACATCTGCCATGAACATTTTTCAACCTTTCACAATTGCAGATGGGTGCACAATTCTATCACAAAATGCTGATTTTACGTACATTGATATCAGATCATTTTATAACAGAATGCAGTGCTGCCACCTATTAAATTTGGAAATAAATATTACAATGGATGGAAGGAGGTCGTTTGAGAAATCACACCAAATTCAAATTTTGCATTAAACTATTTTAAGGAAATAAAATTAGAAGGCATTACTTTCTGAATAATCTTTGTAATTTATAGTTCTCTTTAGCCAATCAGTAAATATTAGTACTCGATAAAGCCTGTGCTTTATGTGTGGACTCGCATCAACTTTCTCTACTCATTCTTTTCCAAACTATCCACTTCATCGAAAGTATAAAATTGAAAGAAGCATAGAGACAGTGAAACACAACTTAGCACAAAAGTGAATCGAGAAGATATTAACACACTGCTTCACTCACACTTTTTTCACAGCACATGTTTCAAGAGCTTTTACTCTTATCAGCTGGAACTCGACTATATAGTGCAAATTGTAGTGGTTTAATCTTTCTCCGTATCGTCAATAGATGGCATGATGTACTTGTCAAAGATGTCCGGTGGTGGAGCTTCGAAATTCATGACTATGACGATTTTTGTTAATGAAGATTTTTTTCCCGTCTAGATATGAATGGGACTACTATTGACAGAACCAGAAATCCGGGTAATTCATCAACGATACGTAACTATGCATCTCTGAATGAACTGGAATCGAATGGTTTACTGAATGCAGGTTGGATCTATCCAGGAGCAGCGGTAGACATCGTGAATACATCGAATGGTATCTTCAATGCTAGCGTTCCTCTATCGATGCTGCTGGGTTTCGCTGACGATCACAAGTAAGTTATACTTAATAGCAAGTTTGAACTTATTCTCATTAGATCTAAGGATTCTAATAATTGTATAATTTGAAACGATCCTACAACCATTCAACTCACTAGACTCGAATGGGGGATACCTGTACTCCGACTCTCAGATTCTGAACGAGTTAATAAACTTAAACTCGTCAAATCGGATAAAACTCTACACGTTGCATTTCTAACCTTGGACCTGCAAACTCAACCTGCTGTACCCCAAACTAAAGCATTCATATGGAACATTGCAACCACGACTAAACTTGAGAAACCACGTTTCGTCATAGTCGGTGCACAAGTGGACAGATTGAATCATCTCGCTAAGGATGCTTCTCTATTTGATCATTGTAATATCACTAATCTGAAACTTTATCTCAACAGTGAATCTTACCCCTATCACGACATGTATTTGGATTTCACCAATTCAAAATTCGCATCTCTGTATGATCAATATTCTAAATTTCAATCATCCTACTACGGTAAGGAGAATTACCCTCTTTTGAAACGGAATGACTTTCTGAAATATGCACCGCTATTCGTCATCGATTGCTCTCATCAACCTGAGGATACAGTGACGGGAGCAGTGAACGTCAGATTGGAAGTTCAAGCATCATCAAATTTTCCTGCACAAACTTCATTATTCTGTTTAATTATTCATGATAAATTATTCACTTATAAACCATTAACTCATGTTGTACAATCTATCATATAGTGTAATAAAAGAATACAAATTCAAATTATCTTTTTATTAACTTTCACGTACATCTCCAATATCCTCCTCCTTGCACTCCTGCTTCTTGCATCATATGAACATAATGATTTATGAATATCATATAGTTGATATAAATTTCTTTCAATATATGGAATTAGTCTTTTAAGTCCATTAAATGCAGTACTATTCAGATTTATACTACTCACATTTAAACATGTATTCAGAAACGTTATTTCTTTCATGTTATTCATACATAACATTATATTAAATGCATACATTACATTTTCACTGTACGGCGCACAAGGATGTTTACCATCTTTCAGATACGTGTCCAACACACACATATTTACTATTATCTCCCAATCCTCTTTTGTAATATACACAAACGTATCACCATGTGAAGCTTTGATGTAAGGGGATGGGAGTTCATTGTACAATCATATGTTCACACGATACTCGGTGCTAATGGAGATGTCATTATCGTTCATGCACACACTATTTACCATCACTCGCAATTTCTTCTGCGAAGGGGGTGAAGGGCTCGAACATCATTATGATGAAACTGTCTTGATCGAACGTCTTCTTGGCTTTGACGATCCTCGGTTTGCAGTTCGTCTTCTTCTCTGCTTTCTTACAGGATCTGTGGACATACACGAGCTATGTCTCAAAATCGAACATATTTCTATACTTGTTAACATGAAAAAATCGTATTATTTTATACTCACTTTTCTATAGCTTCCTCATCGGGTGTCGATGTAGCAACATCCTTAGACGGACGATCTTTGTACGGACCGCACACATCTTCACCTTGATCCTGCTCGGACTTGCATGCAACGTCCTCACTTTGGGATTTTCTAAAATATACATCTTTATCGTTAGCTATCTAACACATACCGACACTTCCATGTTAACACACAATTATAATTCTACTTACCCACGATACACTTTGCAGTTCATTCCACATTGAGCATATGATGTAATTGCATCATGGTGTGCAGGATTCTTGCATATCACTTGATGTATCTTTTCATCACACGTTTCCTCATGATGCTTAATCCAATGCTTTTGCAGATCTTCATAGTCATGCAGATTCTTCCAGAATCTAGCATCGCTTTCAATAATAGGAGTTGTTGTACCGCTCATCTTGACGTTGCGACGTGAAGTGATCGTAGAAACTTGTTCCTTCCTGCGCGAGCGGTATGTATGGAGGGGGTGAATCATGATCAAACCTGTAGAATCAGGGTTACTATGTTACTGTTTTATCACATATCCCCTCTACATCGTACGGAGGATTAGAGTTTCCGGGTATCGAACCCTGGAACGCCATATTCATACATCAGGAGCCTCGATGTTCACACAACACCACAACTCTTAATACCCATCCCTCAAGACTCACAAACATCTCAAATCTTAACTTTAAATCGAATGTGTGTTTTACCATCCAAGATACGAACCCGAATCTATTATCATACATGAGAGTTCAAGCACACACACACACACACACACACACACACACACACACACACACACCTCGATACGAAGATCCCCGCGAACCCCCGCCGCCGCCCCCCACATTCCAAAAAACACACACCCATCCACACACACACACACACACACACACACACACACACACACACACAACGATCCTGGGGAACGGCAATACGCCACCGACCCAAACAACAAAAAATCGTCGAATATCAAACATGAGACTTCTAAATCATAAGAGTATTCTACATCATACATTTATTAACACAGGTGAGAATTCTGGATCTTATCAGGTGTGATGCAGAACTCTCAAAAACATACTACTAACACCAATCTGCAAAGGACATCGATTTATAGTTGTACATACTGCACGTTCAACAAGATTTATTCCAAATGCCTTGCTAACTTTCAAGTCAAAATCTACTAAAGATTGCCATGAAGAAATGGATAATAACATTTTCAAGGATTGGTTTGTTAATACATTACTACCTAACCTCAAAGTGTATGAAATAGATAGTCTTGCAGAGGTGCAAGGTCATACCATAGTATGATTGCCACTTTATCTCTGCGATTTTAATGCTATAGAACTTATATTGGCACAAGTAAAGAATGATATTGCCAAACATAATATTTCATTTAAAAGTGTTGATGTAAGAATTTTGTTGGATAATGCGATTGCAAAAGTGACCCAGAAAACTGAAAAAAAGGCGTGTGAACATGTACAAAGCACCGAAGAGTTTTACCTGGAGAAAGACGGTCTGATAGATGTAATTACACACAGATGAGTTATAAATTTAGAAGACTCGGAATCGGAAGAAGAAAACGAAGATTCGTTTGAAATTTCTGGCTTTGAATCGGGGGATGAGCAAAAATCGGATGGAGAGGAGAAGGGGCGCTCCACCACTGATGCATGCTTGGCTGGTGTGTCTGCTTTGCCTGCTACGTCATAGAGTGAGATGGTGAGCATTGCTTTCTCTTTCTAAAAGATACACGACTAGTTAAACATCACAGACCGTAGTCCTAAAGAATCATGGTTTCCTGCCTATTTCGTGTTGATCACATAGAATCTAGTTTGAACAGCATCTCATTCCACCAGTGCTCCATCTTCATTTCATGTATCAGTGTCACCGCCTGTAGTGCCGTATGTAGTAAAAGTGGGCATTAAACACTACATACATTCAGACATTCTAATAACCCTTGTTTTTCTTTTGGCGGTGGGAACTAAACGATGTGACTAGAACGACACCATTTATTTAAAAGTTCGATATGCATATGTCACAGGATTCTTTCTTTCCATTAGAAATTCGCTCGCAAAGGATGTACATATATCATAGCATTTGTAAACAATTTAAGTTATCCATAGTGGCACAAGGCTTCGAGAAGAAAGAACACAGAGCTGCAGCATTCCTGGACTTCACTCAGGCATTTGACGGAGTTTGGCATCAGGGTCTTCTATACAAACTGTTCATCAATGGCATCCCAGACTACTTCTATAAAATAGTTTCCTCTTTTCTGTTACAACGTACATTCTCAGTCCACGTAGGTAGTAGCCACTCTTCTACCAAACCTATAACAGCAGGCGTTCCTCAAGGATCTATACTAGGACCAGTTCTAATCAACTTGTACACCTCTGATATTCCTGCAACGCCTACAGCTCAAATTGCTATATATGCGGATGATACAGCAATCTTCGCAACATATCGCAATATCCACAGCGCCAGAAATCATCTTCAAGAGGCCTTAAACTTAATTATACCGTGGCTTGATAACTGGCATGCTTCGCTCAACCAGAAAAAATGTGAAGCAATGATCCTTACACTATGCAGATCGGACTATCCTCCACCAGTAACGCTTCCAGTGAAACCTATACCCTGGAAAACTGAGACTGAAACAGTTAAATACCTCGGCGTACACATGGATTGACGACTCACATGGAAACAACACATAAGTAACAAACTCAAACTAGCTCGATCAAGGCTGGCTAAGCTCTACCCTCATCTCAACAAAAAATCTTCACTCAAATTAAAAAAACTGCCCACTACTCTACACGACTTTTTTAAGACCATTCCTACTATATGCCTGCCCAGTCTGGGGAGGGACCAGTCCTTCCGAAATCAAACGTATCCAGACATTTCAAAACAAAGGATTGCGAATCTCAACAAATGCAACATGGTTTATCAGAAATAGTCAACTACATAGAGAAACTGGAATCAGCACCATTCAACAGTCAACTTCTTCACAAGCCGACAAGTTCTATAGCAACCTAGAACACATCTCAGGAGCCATTCACTATTCACTTGGCAGAAAATCCAGCTTTCCAACCCGCATCAGGAGTCGTCTACTACTGGATCAGCTCTCACAACAAGATCTTCTGTAATACTTAAAACAATAATGCACCTATTTATGGGGGGGGGGCAATGGGGCTTTCCTCATTTCATTGTTATTCATTGTGTCCGGTATGTAAATAATGTCTATGATCAATGACCTGTAGAGCGCACATGCGCTGATTGATCGATAAATGACTTAAGAAAAAAATGTTATTCATAATGTGACTTTGTGGGTTCGTAAAATTAAAAGTCCAGTTTGCAGAAATACAAAATGCTCTTTATTTTCGTAGAAAGACAGTTTGTACAGCCCTTTGCAGCAGGTTCAGGTAACATACACCAGCACGGTCTCTCGTTGCTTCACCACACATAAACAAACTAAAGAATTCACTTTCAAATCACTACAAGATTATCAGTTCTCAACTTGCAATTCAGTACAGTTCAAATGGCTACACACACAACAGACAGCTGACTAGCGACTCCATTCACGACTAGCAGCTCAGCTCTTTTACACCTCCACTCATTCTTCCAGAATCTTGTCGACGATTCAAGGCCCTTCGTGGTACAGCGAGAAGAGGAGAGAATTATCCAGACATCTCTCTGTCTCTTCCTCCCTCTGTTGCTGTATCTCTCTTGACAAGTGCCTACGCACTGATCCACTCCGTGGCCGCTTTCTGTCTCTTTCTTCCTCCGCTTCTCTCTCTTACGGCGTTCGCATATGTGCGGGCCACAGCCCGCCATGAAACAATACCTCGCGACAGTAATATATTTGTTTAGAAATAACTTCCCATTAAGAAATATTAGTTTTACACACAACATGCGATAACAACCTTCCAATGTTTATAGGAAGCACGGAGGAATAAATTTACAATTTACGAGGGCTGTTCAATAAGGAAGATCACAATTGTTTTTACAACGTATCTCTACTCATCCTCATAATTTTGATGGTCCTTCTCAAAATAGTCTCCCCTGAATGTGATGCACTTGCCCCAGCGTTTCTGCCAGTCTTCAAAGACATGCTGGAAACCATTTTCAGAGATCCTTCAAAATCGCCTCTGCAGCCTTCACCACTGCTTCTGATGATGGATAATGCCTCCCACGAAGACGTTTCTTCAAGTTAGGGAATAGCAAAAAGTCACATGGGGCTAAATTCGGACTATAGGGAGGGTAAGGGATGCACTTCACGTTGACTTTTGCAAGATATTCAGCAACAACATTGGCAATTTGCGGCCGCGCATTATCGTGGTGCAGCACCCAGCCTGCTTCACGGAAATGTTGTCTTTTGTGCCTGATATGGACTTGCAATGTTTTCAGGATATCCCTGTAGTATTGTCCAGTTACTGATGTGTGTGCAGGTACAACATGCTAATAAGCCATTCCATGAATATCAAAGAATGAGATGACCATAACTTTCCCAGCAGAAGCAACCACTTTTGCTTTTTTGGGAGTTGGCGATGAAGGAGATTTCCACACTGAGCTTTGCTGTTTGCTCTCAGGATCAAAATGATGTAGCTAAGTTTCATCAGCAGTGATTACGTTTGAAAGAATCTCCGGATCTTCCTCTAACATCAACTTTAACTGAATGTTACCTCCATTGTAGCGGTAGGCGATACTGAACATGTCTGAAGTTGCCTGGTTCTCACAGGCGGGAACCAGGAGTACCAACAATGAAACTTCTACGGAGTGTTTGTTTCATATTAAGGTAACAGAATATATTAAAATTGAATATTAATGCTAAAAGTTACGACCGTAAAGAACTATGATCATTCTTTATTGAACAGCCCTCGTAGATGTCATTTTTGCGACCTCTATCGAAGGACGAGGGGGCGAAGTAAACATTCAGCATCTTCCATCAGTTCTTACACTTAATTTGAAACATGTGCAATGAAATATTTCGAAAACGACGGCTCTTTCTTGTAATATGCGACGCGGCGATTTGTTTCTAATTCCTTCACACTTTTTGATGTTTTTATATACAACCATGATTTTAATATAATTTTTAGTGCAATTTCATATTGGAGGGCATTCCTTTAACGTTATTAATTGTTTGTTTATTTACTTACTGTGTAATGTAGCCATATTGAAGAATTCAGTGCAGCCAAACATGCTTGTCTCTCCACTGAACGCAATGCTGCCAACAGTCTTACTTGTCCCGAAATTACGCTATGTAGCAGAATAACACAAAGTAATACCTAAATTGCTCCACATAGCTAACTAAACACTAACATGGTTTGAGCAGGCTAAGTTATTGCCCAGTCAAGTTTTGTTACTCATGCACTGCTTTGCACATAAACAATCCTACGACACGACGATAATGTAATGCTCCGCAGGAAATACATGTATGAGCTCACGGACTGTATCGGACTGGTTTGGCTACTTCCGCGAAGTGTGCGTGATGTCAAATGATACCAAGTATACTGCAAGGGGGAAAATTGGCAGTCCCAGCTACGTCATTCAAATCGACGAATGCAAAATAGGACGACGCAAGTTTTATCGTGGGCATTGCAATTAGACTGTAAAGCGTATTTGTATTCCATATGTTGGGGAATATCGTCATCCGCACCTCATTCGTTTCCACGTAGATCATCCCCAAGATCCAGTTGCCCTCTACGACGCGCCCACGATGCAATTGCATTGTCCTATTTTGCATTCGGCGATTTGAACGACGTGACCAGGACCACTAATTTTCTCCCTTGCAGTATACTTGATGTCAATGGACATCATGCACACTTCACGGCAGTAGCCGAACCAGACCTATACAGTCCATGAACTCATACAAGTCTTTCTTAAGGAGCACTGCATTATCGTCGAATCGTAGAATTGTTTATGGGCAAAGCAGTGCATGAGTAACTAAATTTGACCGGGCGGTAACTTAGCCTGCTCAAACCATGTTCCTTTGCACACAGACTGCGTTACCTATATCTGGGGCATTTTTGCACAGGTTGGCTACAAGTTTTACATATCTTTCTCATGTTGGCTGCAACGCCAGAACCGGCTGGTCGACTGCTTGTGCATGCGTATACGTGCACACCTTGGGACTTAGAAAATATTCTCGCGTCCACAAAAGAAATTTTCTCCAAAACGACTAACCTACCAAAAAAAAGTTTCTGGCTCATTTTTGTTTTAATGAAGTTACATTTTTTCGTGAAATAAATCCCTCTCTTATGGTATCTTAGTCACTCAAAATTATGCATCATTCAATCAGAATGAGTATTTCACAGAGAACTTCTGTAGAGGAAATTCTGCTCACAGCTACGTTATATTAGCCATTCAAATATATATTAAACATAAAGCAAGAGCTTTTAAGAGCTTGTCGCTATGTGATGGCTTTTAAATTCCATTCTCCTTACATGACCCGGTATGGAACAATGGAAGAATAACGACTTACCACACGTCTAACATTCAAACCGATAGCCAGAAAAATGGCAGTAATAATTAACTTATCAAAAAAAACTTTTGAAATTGGTAAGTTGTTTCCTTTGATAAGAATAAGACACGTTTTGTGTAGTTGACACAGAATTAACTGTCAGAAGTTAATATACGTTGGCCTTGAAATTCAACGACATAGCGAGAAACAAGTAAATAGTGGCAGTACTTAAAAACTGATGTGCTATATGCACTACCAGTGCTGTAGTTGGGAAAAAAATGTTTAGGCGCTACTCACCAAACTAGAAAATGTTTAGGTGGTTCTCACCAAACTGGAAAATGTTTAGGTGGTTCTCACCAAACTGGAAAATATTTAGGTGGTTCTCACCAAACTGGAAACTGTTTAGGTGGTTCTCACCAAACTGGAAACTGTTTAGGTGGTACTCACCAAACTGGGAAATGTTTAGGTGTTTCTCACCAAACTGGAAAATATTTAGGTGGTTCTCACCAAACTGGAAAATATTTAGGCACTACTCACCAAACTAGAAAATGTTTAGGTGGTTCTCACCAAACTGGAAAATGTTTAGGTGGTTCTCACCAAACTGGGAAATGTTTTGGTGGTTCTCACCAAACTGGGAAATGTTTAGGTGGTACTCACCAAACTGGGAAATGTTTAGGTGGTACTCACCAAACTGGGAAATGTTTAGGTGGTTCTCACCAAACTGGGAAATGTTTTGGTGGTTCTCACCAAACTGGGAAATGTTTTGGTGGTTCTCACCAAACTGGGAAATGTTTAGGTGGTTCTCACCAAACTGAAAAGTATTAAGGTGGTTCTCACCAAACTGGGAAATGTTTTGGTGGTTCTCACCAAACTGGGAAATGTTTAGGTGGTACTCACCAAACTGGGAAATGTTTAGGTGGTACTCACCAAACTGGGAAATGTTTAGGTGGTTCTCACCAAACTGGGAAATGTTTAGGTGGTACTCACCAAACTGGAAACTGTTTAGGTGGTTCTCACCAAACTGGGAAATGTTTAGGTGGTTCTCACCAAACTGGTAAAATGTTTAGGTGGTTCTCACCAAACTGGTAAAATGTTTAGGCGGTTCTCACCAAACTGGGAAATGTTTAGGTGGTTCTCACCAAACTGGGAAATGTTTAGGTGGTACTCGCCTAACTAGAAAATGTTTAGGTGGTTCTCACCAAACTGGAAAATGTTTAGGTGGTTCTCACCAAACTGGGAAATGTTTAGGTGGTGGTTCTCACCAAACTGGGAAATGTTTAGGTGGTTCTTGCCAAACTGGTAAAATGTTTAGGTGGTACTCACCAAACTGGGAAATGTTTAGGTGGTACTCACCAAACTGGTAAAAGGTTTATGTGGTACTCACCAAACTGGGAAATTTTTAGGTGATACTCGCCAAACTGGAAAATGTTTAGGTGGTACTCACCAAACTGGAAAATGTTTAGTTGGTACTCACCAAACTGGAAAAAAGTTTAGGTGGTTCTCACCAAACTGGGAAATGTTTAGATGGTACTCACCAAACTGGAAAAGGTTTAGGTGGTACTCACCAAACTGGGAAATGTTTAGATGGTACTCACCAAACTGGGAAATGTTTAGGTGGTACTCGCCAAACTGGGAAAATGTTTAGGTCGTACTCACCAAACTGCAAAACTGTTTAGGTGGTACTCACCAAACTGGGAAAAGGTATAGGCGGTACTAACCAAACTGGAAAAAGGTATAGGTAGTACTCACCAAATTGGAAAAATGTTTAGACGGTACTCACCAAAGTGGAAAAATGTGTAGGTGGTACTCACCAAACTGAAAAAATGTTTAGGTGGTACTCACCAAACTGGAAAAAGATATAGGTAGTACTCACCAAATTGGAAAAAATGTTTAGGCGGTACTAACCAAACTGAAAAAATGTTTAGGCGGTACTCACCAAACTGGAAAAATGTTTACGTGGTACTCACCAAACTGAAAAAATGTTTAGGCGGTACCGCCAAAATGGATTCGATTCCCGTGGCCAACCTACCTGACCCATGGGTTTTTCGGAATTTTCCCGGCTCGCTAGGCGAATGCTGGGTAGGTTATTACATCCCCCGAATTTCCTGTCCCTCCATTTCTTCTCCATTATCATTTCATGTCATTTCTCACCTGGTGCTGTTTCAGGGTAGAAGTGTCGGCGGGTGTCTCGGCGGTGAATGGAAGGATGAGATGCTCTGAGGAAAACTACTTCCTCCTCCAGTAGGTCGGTTGCCGGTCTCCGCTTCTCAGCTGGGACCATTTTGAGACCGTCAGCCAGGGACCTTTGGAACTCGGCTGCTGGGCTCGTTGCCGTCCCGCTGTAGGGGAGGGTGTTCGTTGTCCTAGTCTGTCGGGGGAAGTCACTATCCAAGTAAACTGTAGGGACCCTGCCCTCTGTACTGTCATGGTTTCTAGGGGAGCGAGTTCGTTGTCCTGGCCTGTCCGGGGAAGTCTCTATCCAAGTAAACTGTAGGGACTCTGCTCTCTGTACTGTCGTGGCTTGTAGCGGAGCGAGGTCGTTGTCCCGGTCTGTCGGGGGAAGTCACTATCCAAGTAAACTGTAGGGACCCTGCTCTCTGTACTGTCGTGGCTTGTAGGGGAGCTAGTTCTTTGTCCTGGTCTGTCGGGGGAGGTCCCTATCCAAGTAAACTGTAGGGACCCTGCTCTTTGTACTGTCGTGGCTTGTAGGGGAGCGAGTTCGTTGTCCTGTCTGTCGGGTGTAGTCTCTATCCAAGTAAACTGTAGGGACCCTGCTCTTTGTACTGTTGTGGCTTGTAGGAGACCGAGTTCGTTGTCCTGTCTGTCGGGTGTAGTCTCTATCCAAGTAAACTGTAGGGACCCTGCTCTTTGTACTGTCGTGGCTTGTAGGGGAGCGAGTTCGTAGTCCTAGCCTGTCCGGTGAAGCCTCTATCCAAGTAAACTGTAGGGACCCTGCTCTCTGCACTGTCGTGGCTTGTATGGGAGCGAGTTCGTTGTCCTGGCCTGTCAGGGTAAGTCACTATCCAAGTAAACTGTAGGGACCCTGCCCTCTGTGCTGTCGTGGCTTGTAGGGGAGCAAGTTCAATGTCCTGGTCTGTCGGGGGAAGTCTGTATCCAAGTAAACTGTTGGGACCCTGCTCTCTGTACTGTCGTGGCTTGTAGGGGAGAGAGTGCGTTATCCTGGTGTGTCGGGGGAAGTCTCTATCCAAGTAAACTGTAGGGACCCTGCCTTCTCTACTGTCGTGGCTTGTAAGGGAGCGAGTTCGTTGTCCTGGTCTGTCGGGGGAAGTCTCTATCCAAGTAAACTGTAGGGAAACTGCTCTCTGTACTGTCGTGGCTTGTAGGGGAGCGAGTTCGTTGTCCTGCCCTGTCAGGGGAAGTCTCTATCCTAGTAAACTGTAGGGACCCTGCCTTCTCTACTGTCGTGGCTTGTAAGGGAGCGAGTTCGTTGTCCTGGTCTGTCGGGGGAAGTCTCTATCCAAGTAAACGTTAGGGACACTGCTCTCTGTACTGTCGTTGCTTGTAGGGCAGCGAGTCCGTTGTCCTGGCCTGACGGGGGAAGTCTCTATCCAAGTAAACCGTAGGGACCCTGCTCTCTGTACTGTCGTGGCTTGTAGGGGAGTGAGTCCGTTATCCTGGTCTGTCGGCGGAAGTCTCTATCCAAGTAAACCGTAGGGACCATGCCCTCTGTACTGCCGTGGCTTGTAGAGGAGAGAGTTCGTTGTCCTGGTCTGTCGGGGAAGTCACTATCCAATTAAAATGTAGCGACCCTGCTCTCTGTACTGTCGTGGTTTGTAGGGGAGCGAGTTCGTTGTCCTGTTCTGTCGGGGGAGGTCTCCATCCAAGTAAACTGTAGGAATCCTGCTCTCTGTACTGTCGTGGCTTGTATGGGAGCGAGTTCGTTGTCCTGGTCTGTCGGGGGAGGTCTCTACCCAAGTAATCTGTAGGGACCCTGCTCTATGTACTGTCGTGTCTTGTAGGGAAGCGAGTTCGTTGTCCTAGTCTGTCGAGGGAAGTCTCTATCCAAGTAAACTGTAAGAACCCTGCTCTCTGTACTGTTGTGGCTTGTAGGAGACCGAGTTCGTTGTCCTGTCTGTCGGGTGCAGTCTCTATCCAAGTAAACTGTAGGGACCCTGCTCTTTGTACTGTTGTGGCTTGTAGGAGACCGAGTTCGTTGTCCTGTCTGTCGGGTGTAGTCTCTATCCAAGTAAACTGTAGGGACCCTGCTCTTTGTACTGTCGTGGCTTGTAGGGGAGCGAGTTCGTTGTCCTGTCTGTCGGGTGTAGTCTCTATCCAAGTAAACTGTAGGGACCCTGCTCTTTGTACTGTTGTGGCTTGTAGGAGACCGAGTTCGTTGTCCTGTCTGTCGGGTGTAGTCTCTATCCAAGTAAACTGTAGGGACCCTGCTCTTTGTACTGTCGTGGCTTGTAGGGGAGCGAGTTCGTAGTCCTAGCCTGTCCGGTGAAGCCTCTATCCAAGTAAACTGTAGGGACCCTGCTCTCTGCACTGTCGTGGCTTGTATGGGAGCGAGTTCGTTGTCCTGGCCTGTCAGGGTAAGTCACTATCCAAGTAAACTGTAGGGACCCTGCCCTCTGTGCTGTCGTGGCTTGTAGGGGAGCAAGTTCAATGTCCTGGTCTGTCGGGGGAAGTCTGTATCCAAGTAAACTGTTGGGACCCTGCTCTCTGTACTGTCGTGGCTTGTAGGGGAGAGAGTGCGTTATCCTGGTGTGTCGGGGGAAGTCTCTATCCAAGTAAACTGTAGGGACCCTGCCTTCTCTACTGTCGTGGCTTGTAAGGGAGCGAGTTCGTTGTCCTGGTCTGTCGGGGGAAGTCTCTATCCAAGTAAACTGTAGGGAAACTGCTCTCTGTACTGTCGTGGCTTGTAGGGGAGCGAGTTCGTTGTCCTGCCCTGTCAGGGGAAGTCTCTATCCTAGTAAACTGTAGGGACCCTGCCTTCTCTACTGTCGTGGCTTGTAAGGGAGCGAGTTCGTTGTCCTGGTCTGTCGGGGGAAGTCTCTATCCAAGTAAACGTTAGGGACACTGCTCTCTGTACTGTCGTTGCTTGTAGGGCAGCGAGTCCGTTGTCCTGGCCTGACGGGGGAAGTCTCTATCCAAGTAAACCATAGGGACCCTGCTCTCTGTACTGTCGTGGCTTGTAGGGGAGTGAGTCCGTTATCCTGGTCTGTCGGCGGAAGTCTCTATCCAAGTAAACCGTAGGGACCATGCCCTCTGTACTGCCGTGGCTTGTAGAGGAGCGAGTTCGTTGTCCTGGTCTGTCGGGGAAGTCACTATCCAATTAAAATGTAGCGACCCTGCTCTCTGTACTGTCGTGGTTTGTAGGGGAGCGAGTTCGTTGTCCTGTTCTGTCGGGGGAGGTCTCCATCCAAGTAAACTGTAGGAATCCTGCTCTCTGTACTGTCGTGGCTTGTATGGGAGCGAGTTCGTTGTCCTGGTCTGTCGGGGGAGGTCTCTACCCAAGTAATCTGTAGGGACCCTGCTCTCTGTAGTGTCGTGGCTTGTAGGGGAGCGCGTTCGTTGCCCTGGCCTGTCGGGGGAAGTTTCTATCCAAGTAAACTGTAGGGACCCTGCTCTCTGTGCTGTCGTGTCTTGTAGGGGAGCGAGTTCGTTGTCCTGGTCTGTCTGGTGAAGTCTCTATCCATGTAAACTCTAGGGACCCTATTCTATGTACTGTCATGGCTTGTAGGGAGCGAGTTTGTTGTCCTGGTCTGTCGGGGGAAGTCTCCATCCAAGTAAACTTTAGGGACCCTGCTCTCTGTACTGTCGTGGTTTCTAGGGGAGCGAGTTCTTTGTCCTGCCCTGGCAGGGGAAGTCGCTATCCAAGTAAACTGTAGGGACCCTGCTCTCTGTGCTGTCGTGTCTTGTAGGGGAGCAAGTTCGTTGTACTGGTTTGTCTGGTGAGGTCTCTATCCAAGTAAACTGTAGGGACCCTGCCCTTTGTACTGTCGTGGCTTGTAGGGTACGAGTTCGTTTTCCCGTTCTGTCTCGTGAAGTCTCTATCCAAATAAACTATAGGAACCCTGCTCTCTGTACTGTTTTGCTTGTAGGGGAGCGAGTTCGTTGTCCTGGTCTGTCGGGGGAAGTCTATCCAAGTAAAATGTAGGGACCCTGCTCTGTGTACTGTCATGGCTTGTAGGGGATGGAGTCCGTTGTCCTGGACTGTCGGGGGAAGTCTCTATCCTAGTAAACCGTAGGGACACTGCTCTCTGTACTGTCGTTGCTTGTAGGGGAGCGAGTCCGTTGTCCTGGCCTGACGGGGGAAGTCTCTATCCAAGTAAACCGTAGGGACCCTGCTCTCTGTACTGTCGTGGCTTGTAGGGGAGTGAGTCCGTTGTCCTGGTCTGTCAGGGGAAGTCTCTATCCAAGTAAACTGTAGGGACCCTCTCCTCTGTACTGTCGTGGCCTGTATGGGAGCGAGTTCGTTGTCCCGGCCTGTCGGGGGAAGTCTATATCCATGTAAACAGTAGGGACCCTGCTCTATGTACTGTCAGGGCTTGTAGGGAGCAGGTTCGTTGTCCTGGTCTGTCGGGGGAAGTTTCTATCCAAGTAAACTGTAGGGGCCCTGCTCTCTGTACTGTCGTGGCTTGTAGGGGAGCTAGTTCGTTGTCCTGTCCTGTCAGGGGAAGTCTCTATCCAGGTAAACTGTAGGGACCCTGCTCTCTGTACTGTCGTGCTTTGTAGGGGAGCGAGTTCGTTGTCCTGATTTGTCGGGGAAGTCTGTATCCAAGTAAACGTTAGGGACCCTGCTCTCAGTATTGTCGTGGCTTGTAGGGGAGCGTGTCCGTTGTCCTGGCCTGACGGGGGAAGTCTCTGTTCAAGTAAACCGTAGGGACCCTGCTCTCTGTACTGTCGTGGCTTGTAGGGGAGCGAGTTCGTTGTCCTGCCCTGTCAGGGGAAGTCTCTATCCAAGTATACTGCAGGGACAGTGCTCTCTGTTCTGTCGTGGTTTGTAAGAGAGCGAGTTCGTTGTCCTGGTCTGTCGGGAGAAGCCTCTATCCAAGTAAACTGTAGGAACCCTGCTCTCTGTACTGTCGTGGCTTGTAGGGGAGCGAGTTCGGTGTCCTGGCCTGTCGGGTGAAGTCGCTATCCAAGTAAACTGTAGGAACCCTGCTCTCTGTACTGTTTTGCTTGAAGGGGAGCGAGTTCGTTGTCCTGGTCTGTCGGGGGAAGTCTATCCAAGTAAACTGTAGGGACCCTGCTCTCTGTGCTGTCGTGTCTTGTAGGGGAGCGTGTTCGTTATCCTGGTCTCTCTGGTGAAATCTCTATTCAAGTAAACTGTAGGGACCCTGCTCTTTGTACTGTCGTGGCTTGTAGGGGAACGAGTTCGTTGTCCCGGTCTGTCTGGTGAAGTCTCTATTCAAATAAACTGCAGGAACCCTGCTCTCTGTACTGTTTTGCTTGTAGGGGAGCGAGTTCGTTGTTCTGGTCTGTCGGGGGAAGTCTATCCAAGTAAACTGTAGGTACCCTGCTCTGTGTACTGTCGTGGCTTGTAGGGGATCGAGTCCGTTGTCCTGGTCTGTCGGGGGAAGTCTCTATCCAAGTAAACTGTAGGGACCCTGCCCTCTGTCCTGTCGTGGCTTGTATGGGAGCGAGTTCGTTGTCCTGGCCTGTCGGGGAAAGTCTCTATCCATGTAAACTGTAGGGACCCTGCTCTATGTACTGTCAGGGCTTGTAGGGGAGCGACTTCGTTGTCCTGTCCTGTCAGGGGAAGTCTCTATCCAAGTAAACTGTAGAAACCCTGCTCTCTGTACTGTCGTGGTTTGTAGGGGAGCGAGTTCGTTGTCCTGGTTTGTCGGGGAAGTCTGTATCCAAGTAAACGTTAGGTACCCTGGTCTCTGTACTGTCGTGGCTCTTGGGGGAGCGTGTCCGTTGTCCTGGCCTGACGGGGGAAGTCTCTATCCAAGTAAACCGTAGGGACCCTGCTCTCTGTATTGTCGTGGCTTGTAGGGGAGCGAGTTCGTTGTCTTGCCCTGTCAGGGGAAGTCTCCATCCAAGTAAACTGCAGGGACCGTGCTCTCTGTTCTGTCGTGGCTTGTAGGGGAGCGAGTTCGTTGTCCTGGTCTGTCGGTGGAAGTCTCTATCTAAGTAAACTGTAGGGACCCTGCTCTCTGTACTGTCGCGGCTTGTAGGAGAGCGTGTCCGTTGTCCTGGTCTGACGGGGAAAGTCTCTATCCAAGTAAACCGTAGGGACCCTGCTCTCTGTATTGTCGTGGCTTGTAGGGGAGCGAGTTCGTTGTCTTGCCCTGTCAGGGGAAGTCTCCATCCAAGTAAACTGCAGGGACCGTGCTCTCTGTTCTGTCGTGGCTTGTAGGGGAGCGAGTTCGTTGTCCTGGTCTGTCGGTGGAAGTCTCTATCCAAGTAAACTGTAGGGACCCTGCTCTCTGTACTGTCGCGGCTTGTAGGAGAGCGTGTCCGTTGTCCTGGTCTGACGGGGAAAGTCTCTATTCAAGTAAACCGTAGGGACCATGCTCTCTGTACTGTCGTGGCTTGTAGGGGAGCGAGTTCGTTGTCCTTGTCTGACAGGGAAAGTCTCTATCGAAGTAAGCCGTAGGGACCCTGCTCTCTGTACTGTCGTGGCTTGTAGGGGAGCGAGTTCGTTGTCCTTGTCTGACAGGGAAAGTCTCTATCGAAGTAAGCCGTAGGGACCCTGCTCTCTGTACTGTCGTGGCTTGTAGGGGAGCGAGTTCGTTGTCCTCGTCTGTCGGGGAAGGTCTCTATCCAAGTAAACTGCAGGGACCCTGCTCTCTGTTCTGGCGTGGTTTGTAAGGGAGCGTGTCCGTTGTACTGGTCTGTCGGGGGAAGTCACTATCCAAGTAAACCGTAGGGACCGTGCTCTCTGTACTGTCGTGGCTTGTAGGGGAGCGAGTTCGTTGTCCTTGTCTGAGGGGGAAGTCTCTATCTAAGTAAGCCGTAGGGACCCTGCTCTCTGTACTGTCGTCGCTTGTAGGGGAGCGAGTTCGTTGTCCTGGTCTGTCTGGTGAAGCCTCTATCCAAGTAAACTGTAGGGACCCTGCTCTTTGTACTGTCGTGGCTTGTAGGGGAACGAGTTCGTTGTCCCGGTCTGTCTGGTGAAGTCTCTATCCAAATAAACTGTAGGAAACCTGCTCTCTGTACTGTTTTGCTTGTAGGGGAGCGAGTTCGTTGTCCTGGTCTGTGGGGGGAAGTCTATCCAAGTAAAATGTAGGGACCCTGCTCTGTGTACTGTCATGGCTTGTAGGGGATGGTGTCCGTTGTCCTGGTCTGTCGGGGGAAGTCTCTATCCAAGTATAACTGTAGGGACCCTCTCCTCTGTACTGTCGTGGCTTGTATGGGAGCAGTTCGTTGTCCTGGCCTGTCGGGGGAAGTCTCTATCCATGTAAACTGTAGGGGCCCTGCGCTATGTACTGTCAGGGCTTGTAGGGAGCAGGTTCGTTGTCCTGGTCTGTCGGGGGAAGTTTCTATCCAAGTAAACTGTAGGGGCCCTGCTCTCTGTACTGTCGTGGTTTGTAAGGGAGCGAGTTCGTTGTCCTGGTCTGTCGGGGGAAGTCACTATCCAAGTAAACTGCAGGGACCGTGCTCTCTGTTATGTCGTGGTTTGTAAGCGAGCGAGTTCCTTGTCCTGGTCTGTCGGGGGAAGCCTCTATCCAAGTAAACTGTAGGAACCCTGCTCTCTGTACTGTCGTGGCTTGTAGGGAAGCGAGTTCGGTGTCCTGGCCTGTCGGGTGAAGTCGCTATCCAAGTAAACTGTAGGAACCCTGCTCTCTGTACTGTTTTGCTTGTAGGGGAGCGAGTTCGTTGTCCTGGTCTGTCGGGGGAAGTCTATCCAAGTAAACTGTAGGGACCCTGCTCTCTGAGCTGTCGTGTCTAGTAGGGGAGCGTGTTCGTTATCCTGGTCTCTCTGGTGAAGTCTCTATCCAAGTAAACTGTAGGGACCCTGCTCTGTGTACTGTCATGGCTTGTAGGGGATGGAGTCCGTTGTCCTGGTCTGTCGGGGGAAGTCTCTATCCAAGTATAACTGTAGGGACCCTCTCCTCTGTACTGTCGTGGCTTGTATGGGAGCGAGTTCGTTGTCCTGGCCTGTCGGGGGAAGTCTCTATCCATGTAAACTGTAGGGGCCCTGCGCTATGTACTGTCAGGGCTTGTAGGGAGCAGGTTCGTTGTCCTGGTCTGTCGGGGGAAGTTTCTATCCAAGTAAACTGTAGGGGCCCTGCTCTCTGTACTGTCGTGGTTTGTAAGGGAGCGAGTTCGTTGTCCTGGTCTGTCGGGGGAAGTCACTATCCAAGTAAACTGCAGGGACCGTGCTCTCTGTTATGTCGTGGTTTGTAAGCGAGCGAGTTCCTTGTCCTGGTCTGTCGGGGGAAGCCTCTATCCAAGTAAACTGTAGGAACCCTGCTCTCTGTACTGTCGTGGCTTGTAGGGAAGCGAGTTCGGTGTCCTGGCCTGTCGGGTGAAGTCGCTATCCAAGTAAACTGTAGGAACCCTGCTCTCTGTACTGTTTTGCTTGTAGGGGAGCGAGTTCGTTGTCCTGGTCTGTCGGGGGAAGTCTATCCAAGTAAACTGTAGGGACCCTGCTCTCTGAGCTGTCGTGTCTAGTAGGGGAGCGTGTTCGTTATCCTGGTCTCTCTGGTGAAGTCTCTATCCAAGTAAACTGTAGGGACCCTGCCCTTTGTGCTGTCGTGGCTTGTAGGGGAAAGAGTTCGTTTTCCCGGTCTGTCTGGTGAAGTCTCTATCCAAATAAACTGTAGGAACCCTGCTCTCTGTACTGTTTTGCTTGTAGGGGAGCGAGTTCGTTGTCCTGGTCTGTCGGGGGAAGTCTATCCAAGTAAACTGTAGGTACCATGCTCTGTGTACTGTCGTGGCTTGTAGGGGATCGAGTCCGTTGTCCTGGTCTGTCGGGGGAAGTCTCTATCCAAGTAAACTGTAGGGACCCTGCCCTCTGTCCTGTCGTGGCTTGTATGGGATCGAGCTCGTTGTCCTGGCCTGTCGGGGAAGGTCTCTATCCACGTAAACTGTAGGGACCCTGCTCTATGTACTGTCTGGGCTTGTAGGGGAGCGACTTCGTTGTCCTGTCCTGTCAGGGGAAGTCTCTATCCAAGTAAACTGTAGGAACCCTGCTCTCTGTACTGTCGTGGTTTGTAGGGTAGCGAGTTCGTTGTCCTGGTTTGTCGGGAAGTCTGTATCCAAGTAAACGTTAGGGACCCTGCTCTCTGTACTGTCGTGACTCTTGGGGGAGCGTGTCCGTTGTCCTGGCCTGACGGGGGAAGTCTCTATCCAAGTAAACCGTAGGGACCCTGCTCTCTGTACTGTCGTGGCTTGTAGGGAAGCGAGTTCGTTGTCTTGCCCTGTCAGGGGAAGTCTCCATCCAAGTAAACTGCAGGGACCCTGCTCTCTGTTCTGTCGTGGTTTGTAAGGGAGCGAGTTCGTTGTCTTGGTCTGTCGGGGGAAGTCTCTATCCAAGTAAACTGTAGGGACCCTGCTCTCTGTACTGTCGTGGCTTGTAGGAGAGCGTGTCCGTTGTCCTGGTCTGACGGGGAAAGTCTCTATCCAAGTAAACCGTAGGGACCATGCTCTCTGTACTGTCGTGGTATGTAGGGGAGTGAGTTCGTTGTCCTTGTCTGACAGGGAAAGTCTCTATCCAAGTAAGCCGTAGGGACCCTGCTCTCTGTACTGTCGTGGCTTGTAGGGGAGCGAGTTCGTTGTCCTCGTCTGTCGGGGAAAGTCTCTATCCAAGTAAACTGCAGGGACCCTGCTCTCTGTTCTGGCGTGGTTTGTAAGGGTGCGTGTCCGTTGTCCTGGTCTGTCGGGGGAAGTCACTATCCAAGTAAACCGTAGGGACCATGCTGTCTGTACTGTCGTGGCTTGTAGGCCAGCGAGTTCGTTGTCCTTGTCTGGGGGGGAAAGTCTCTATCCAGGTAAACTGCAGGGACCCTGCTCTCTTTTCTGGCGTGGTTTGTAAGGGAGCGTGTCCGTTGTCCTAGTCTGTCGGGGGAAGTCACTATCCAAGTAAGCCGTAGGGACCCTGCTCTCTCTACTGTCGTGGCTTGTAGGGGAGCGAGTTCGTTGTCCTGGTCTGTCTGGTGAAGTCTCTATCTAAGTAAACTGTAGGGACCCTGCTCTTTGTACTGTCGTGGCTTTTAGGGGAACGAGTTCATTGTCCCGGTCTGTCTCGTGAAGTCTCTATCCAAATAAACTGTAGGAACCCTGCTCTCTGTACTGTTTTGCTTGTAGGGGAGCGAGTTCGTTGTCCTGGTCTGTCGGGGGAAGTCTATCCAAGTAAAATGTAGGGACCCTGCTCTGTGTACTGTCATGGCTTGTAGGGGATGGAGTCCGTTGTCCTGGTCTGTCGGGGGAAGTCTCTATCCAAGCAAACTGTAGGGACCCTCTCCTCTGTACTGTCGTGGCTTGTATGGGAGCGAGTTCGTTGTCCTGGTCTGTCGGGGGAAGTTTTTATCCAAGTAAACTGTAGTGGCCCTGCTCTTTGTACTGTCGTGGCTTGTAGGGAAGCGAGTTCGTTGTCCTGGTTTGTCGGGGAAGTCTGTATCCAAGTAAACGTTAGGGACCCTGCTCTCAGTATTGTCGTGGCTTGTAGGGGAGCGTGTCCGTTGTCCTGCCCTGTCAGGGGAAGTCTCTATCCTAGTAAACTGTAGGGACCCTGCCTTCTCTACTGTCGTGGCTTGTAAGGGAGCGAGTTCGTTGTCCTGGTCTGTCGGGGGAAGTCTCTATCCAAGTAAACGTTAGGGACACTGCTCTCTGTACTGTCGTTGCTTGTAGGGCAGCGAGTCCGTTGTCCTGGCCTGACGGGGGAAGTCTCTATCCAAGTAAACCGTAGGGACCCTGCTCTCTGTACTGTCGTGGCTTGTAGGGGAGTGAGTCCGTTATCCTGGTCTGTCGGCGGAAGTCTCTATCCAAGTAAACCGTAGGGACCATGCCCTCTGTACTGCCGTGGCTTGTAGAGGAGAGAGTTCGTTGTCCTGGTCTGTCGGGGAAGTCACTATCCAATTAAAATGTAGCGACCCTGCTCTCTGTACTGTCGTGGTTTGTAGGGGAGCGAGTTCGTTGTCCTGTTCTGTCGGGGGAGGTCTCCATCCAAGTAAACTGTAGGAATCCTGCTCTCTGTACTGTCGTGGCTTGTATGGGAGCGAGTTCGTTGTCCTGGTCTGTCGGGGGAGGTCTCTACCCAAGTAATCTGTAGGGACCCTGCTCTATGTACTGTCGTGTCTTGTAGGGAAGCGAGTTCGTTGTCCTAGTCTGTCGAGGGAAGTCTCTATCCAAGTAAACTGTAAGAACCCTGCTCTCTGTACTGTTGTGGCTTGTAGGAGACCGAGTTCGTTGTCCTGTCTGTCGGGTGCAGTCTCTATCCAAGTAAACTGTAGGGACCCTGCTCTTTGTACTGTTGTGGCTTGTAGGAGACCGAGTTCGTTGTCCTGTCTGTCGGGTGTAGTCTCTATCCAAGTAAACTGTAGGGACCCTGCTCTTTGTACTGTCGTGGCTTGTAGGGGAGCGAGTTCGTTGTCCTGTCTGTCGGGTGTAGTCTCTATCCAAGTAAACTGTAGGGACCCTGCTCTTTGTACTGTTGTGGCTTGTAGGAGACCGAGTTCGTTGTCCTGTCTGTCGGGTGTAGTCTCTATTCAAGTAAACTGTAGGGACCCTGCTCTTTGTACTGTCGTGGCTTGTAGGGGAGCGAGTTCGTAGTCCTAGCCTGTCCGGTGAAGCCTCTATCCAAGTAAACTGTAGGGACCCTGCTCTCTGCACTGTCGTGGCTTGTATGGGAGCGAGTTCGTTGTCCTGGCCTGTCAGGGTAAGTCACTATCCAAGTAAACTGTAGGGACCCTGCCCTCTGTGCTGTCGTGGCTTGTAGGGGAGCAAGTTCAATGTCCTGGTCTGTCGGGGGAAGTCTGTATCCAAGTAAACTGTTGGGACCCTGCTCTCTGTACTGTCGTGGCTTGTAGGGGAGAGAGTGCGTTATCCTGGTGTGTCGGGGGAAGTCTCTATCCAAGTAAACTGTAGGGACCCTGCCTTCTCTACTGTCGTGGCTTGTAAGGGAGCGAGTTCGTTGTCCTGGTCTGTCGGGGGAAGTCTCTATCCAAGTAAACTGTAGGGAAACTGCTCTCTGTACTGTCGTGGCTTGTAGGGGAGCGAGTTCGTTGTCCTGCCCTGTCAGGGGAAGTCTCTATCCTAGTAAACTGTAGGGACCCTGCCTTCTCTACTGTCGTGGCTTGTAAGGGAGCGAGTTCGTTGTCCTGGTCTGTCGGGGGAAGTCTCTATCCAAGTAAACGTTAGGGACACTGCTCTCTGTACTGTCGTTGCTTGTAGGGCAGCGAGTCCGTTGTCCTGGCCTGACGGGGGAAGTCTCTATCCAAGTAAACCATAGGGACCCTGCTCTCTGTACTGTCGTGGCTTGTAGGGGAGTGAGTCCGTTATCCTGGTCTGTCGGCGGAAGTCTCTATCCAAGTAAACCGTAGGGACCATGCCCTCTGTACTGCCGTGGCTTGTAGAGGAGCGAGTTCGTTGTCCTGGTCTGTCGGGGAAGTCACTATCCAATTAAAATGTAGCGACCCTGCTCTCTGTACTGTCGTGGTTTGTAGGGGAGCGAGTTCGTTGTCCTGTTCTGTCGGGGGAGGTCTCCATCCAAGTAAACTGTAGGAATCCTGCTCTCTGTACTGTCGTGGCTTGTATGGGAGCGAGTTCGTTGTCCTGGTCTGTCGGGGGAGGTCTCTACCCAAGTAATCTGTAGGGACCCTGCTCTCTGTAGTGTCGTGGCTTGTAGGGGAGCGCGTTCGTTGCCCTGGCCTGTCGGGGGAAGTTTCTATCCAAGTAAACTGTAGGGACCCTGCTCTCTGTGCTGTCGTGTCTTGTAGGGGAGCGAGTTCGTTGTCCTGGTCTGTCTGGTGAAGTCTCTATCCATGTAAACTCTAGGGACCCTATTCTATGTACTGTCATGGCTTGTAGGGAGCGAGTTTGTTGTCCTGGTCTGTCGGGGGAAGTCTCCATCCAAGTAAACTTTAGGGACCCTGCTCTCTGTACTGTCGTGGTTTCTAGGGGAGCGAGTTCTTTGTCCTGCCCTGGCAGGGGAAGTCGCTATCCAAGTAAACTGTAGGGACCCTGCTCTCTGTGCTGTCGTGTCTTGTAGGGGAGCAAGTTCGTTGTACTGGTTTGTCTGGTGAGGTCTCTATCCAAGTAAACTGTAGGGACCCTGCCCTTTGTACTGTCGTGGCTTGTAGGGTACGAGTTCGTTTTCCCGTTCTGTCTCGTGAAGTCTCTATCCAAATAAACTATAGGAACCCTGCTCTCTGTACTGTTTTGCTTGTAGGGGAGCGAGTTCGTTGTCCTGGTCTGTCGGGGGAAGTCTATCCAAGTAAAATGTAGGGACCCTGCTCTGTGTACTGTCATGGCTTGTAGGGGATGGAGTCCGTTGTCCTGGACTGTCGGGGGAAGTCTCTATCCTAGTAAACCGTAGGGACACTGCTCTCTGTACTGTCGTTGCTTGTAGGGGAGCGAGTCCGTTGTCCTGGCCTGACGGGGGAAGTCTCTATCCAAGTAAACCGTAGGGACCCTGCTCTCTGTACTGTCGTGGCTTGTAGGGGAGTGAGTCCGTTGTCCTGGTCTGTCAGGGGAAGTCTCTATCCAAGTAAACTGTAGGGACCCTCTCCTCTGTACTGTCGTGGCCTGTATGGGAGCGAGTTCGTTGTCCCGGCCTGTCGGGGGAAGTCTATATCCATGTAAACAGTAGGGACCCTGCTCTATGTACTGTCAGGGCTTGTAGGGAGCAGGTTCGTTGTCCTGGTCTGTCGGGGGAAGTTTCTATCCAAGTAAACTGTAGGGGCCCTGCTCTCTGTACTGTCGTGGCTTGTAGGGGAGCTAGTTCGTTGTCCTGTCCTGTCAGGGGAAGTCTCTATCCAGGTAAACTGTAGGGACCCTGCTCTCTGTACTGTCGTGCTTTGTAGGGGAGCGAGTTCGTTGTCCTGATTTGTCGGGGAAGTCTGTATCCAAGTAAACGTTAGGGACCCTGCTCTCAGTATTGTCGTGGCTTGTAGGGGAGCGTGTCCGTTGTCCTGGCCTGACGGGGGAAGTCTCTGTTCAGGTAAACCGTAGGGACCCTGCTCTCTGTACTGTCGTGGCTTGTAGGGGAGCGAGTTCGTTGTCCTGCCCTGTCAGGGGAAGTCTCTATCCAAGTATACTGCAGGGACAGTGCTCTCTGTTCTGTCGTGGTTTGTAAGAGAGCGAGTTCGTTGTCCTGGTCTGTCGGGAGAAGCCTCTATCCAAGTAAACTGTAGGAACCCTGCTCTCTGTACTGTCGTGGCTTGTAGGGGAGCGAGTTCGGTGTCCTGGCCTGTCGGGTGAAGTCGCTATCCAAGTAAACTGTAGGAACCCTGCTCTCTGTACTGTTTTGCTTGAAGGGGAGCGAGTTCGTTGTCCTGGTCTGTCGGGGGAAGTCTATCCAAGTAAACTGTAGGGACCCTGCTCTCTGTGCTGTCGTGTCTTGTAGGGGAGCGTGTTCGTTATCCTGGTCTCTCTGGTGAAATCTCTATTCAAGTAAACTGTAGGGACCCTGCTCTTTGTACTGTCGTGGCTTGTAGGGGAACGAGTTCGTTGTCCCGGTCTGTCTGGTGAAGTCTCTATTCAAATAAACTGCAGGAACCCTGCTCTCTGTACTGTTTTGCTTGTAGGGGAGCGAGTTCGTTGTTCTGGTCTGTCGGGGGAAGTCTATCCAAGTAAACTGTAGGTACCCTGCTCTGTGTACTGTCGTGGCTTGTAGGGGATCGAGTCCGTTGTCCTGGTCTGTCGGGGGAAGTCTCTATCCAAGTAAACTGTAGGGACCCTGCCCTCTGTCCTGTCGTGGCTTGTATGGGAGCGAGTTCGTTGTCCTGGCCTGTCGGGGAAAGTCTCTATCCATGTAAACTGTAGGGACCCTGCTCTATGTACTGTCAGGGCTTGTAGGGGAGCGACTTCGTTGTCCTGTCCTGTCAGGGGAAGTCTCTATCCAAGTAAACTGTAGAAACCCTGCTCTCTGTACTGTCGTGGTTTGTAGGGGAGCGAGTTCGTTGTCCTGGTTTGTCGGGGAAGTCTGTATCCAAGTAAACGTTAGGTACCCTGGTCTCTGTACTGTCGTGGCTCTTGGGGGAGCGTGTCCGTTGTCCTGGCCTGACGGGGGAAGTCTCTATCCAAGTAAACCGTAGGGACCCTGCTCTCTGTATTGTCGTGGCTTGTAGGGGAGCGAGTTCGTTGTCTTGCCCTGTCAGGGGAAGTCTCCATCCAAGTAAACTGCAGGGACCGTGCTCTCTGTTCTGTCGTGGCTTGTAGGGGAGCGAGTTCGTTGTCCTGGTCTGTCGGTGGAAGTCTCTATCCAAGTAAACTGTAGGGACCCTGCTCTCTGTACTGTCGCGGCTTGTAGGAGAGCGTGTCCGTTGTCCTGGTCTGACGGGGAAAGTCTCTATCCAAGTAAACCGTAGGGACCCTGCTCTCTGTATTGTCGTGGCTTGTAGGGGAGCGAGTTCGTTGTCTTGCCCTGTCAGGGGAAGTCTCCATCCAAGTAAACTGCAGGGACCGTGCTCTCTGTTCTGTCGTGGCTTGTAGGGGAGCGAGTTCGTTGTCCTGGTCTGTCGGTGGAAGTCTCTATCCAAGTAAACTGTAGGGACCCTGCTCTCTGTACTGTCGCGGCTTGTAGGAGAGCGTGTCCGTTGTCCTGGTCTGACGGGGAAAGTCTCTATTCAAGTAAACCGTAGGGACCATGCTCTCTGTACTGTCGTGGCTTGTAGGGGAGCGAGTTCGTTGTCCTTGTCTGACAGGGAAAGTCTCTATCGAAGTAAGCCGTAGGGACCCTGCTCTCTGTACTGTCGTGGCTTGTAGGGGAGCGAGTTCGTTGTCCTTGTCTGACAGGGAAAGTCTCTATCGAAGTAAGCCGTAGGGACCCTGCTCTCTGTACTGTCGTGGCTTGTAGGGGAGCGAGTTCGTTGTCCTCGTCTGTCGGGGAAGGTCTCTATCCAAGTAAACTGCAGGGACCCTGCTCTCTGTTCTGGCGTGGTTTGTAAGGGAGCGTGTCCGTTGTACTGGTCTGTCGGGGGAAGTCACTATCCAAGTAAACCGTAGGGACCGTGCTCTCTGTACTGTCGTGGCTTGTAGGGGAGCGAGTTCGTTGTCCTTGTCTGAGGGGGAAGTCTCTATCTAAGTAAGCCGTAGGGACCCTGCTCTCTGTACTGTCGTCGCTTGTAGGGGAGCGAGTTCGTTGTCCTGGTCTGTCTGGTGAAGCCTCTATCCAAGTAAACTGTAGGGACCCTGCTCTTTGTACTGTCGTGGCTTGTAGGGGAACGAGTTCGTTGTCCCGGTCTGTCTGGTGAAGTCTCTATCCAAATAAACTGTAGGAAACCTGCTCTCTGTACTGTTTTGCTTGTAGGGGAGCGAGTTCGTTGTCCTGGTCTGTGGGGGGAAGTCTATCCAAGTAAAATGTAGGGACCCTGCTCTGTGTACTGTCATGGCTTGTAGGGGATGGTGTCCGTTGTCCTGGTCTGTCGGGGGAAGTCTCTATCCAAGTATAACTGTAGGGACCCTCTCCTCTGTACTGTCGTGGCTTGTATGGGAGCAGTTCGTTGTCCTGGCCTGTCGGGGGAAGTCTCTATCCATGTAAACTGTAGGGGCCCTGCGCTATGTACTGTCAGGGCTTGTAGGGAGCAGGTTCGTTGTCCTGGTCTGTCGGGGGAAGTTTCTATCCAAGTAAACTGTAGGGGCCCTGCTCTCTGTACTGTCGTGGTTTGTAAGGGAGCGAGTTCGTTGTCCTGGTCTGTCGGGGGAAGTCACTATCCAAGTAAACTGCAGGGACCGTGCTCTCTGTTATGTCGTGGTTTGTAAGCGAGCGAGTTCCTTGTCCTGGTCTGTCGGGGGAAGCCTCTATCCAAGTAAACTGTAGGAACCCTGCTCTCTGTACTGTCGTGGCTTGTAGGGAAGCGAGTTCGGTGTCCTGGCCTGTCGGGTGAAGTCGCTATCCAAGTAAACTGTAGGAACCCTGCTCTCTGTACTGTTTTGCTTGTAGGGGAGCGAGTTCGTTGTCCTGGTCTGTCGGGGGAAGTCTATCCAAGTAAACTGTAGGGACCCTGCTCTCTGAGCTGTCGTGTCTAGTAGGGGAGCGTGTTCGTTATCCTGGTCTCTCTGGTGAAGTCTCTATCCAAGTAAACTGTAGGGACCCTGCTCTGTGTACTGTCATGGCTTGTAGGGGATGGAGTCCGTTGTCCTGGTCTGTCGGGGGAAGTCTCTATCCAAGTATAACTGTAGGGACCCTCTCCTCTGTACTGTCGTGGCTTGTATGGGAGCGAGTTCGTTGTCCTGGCCTGTCGGGGGAAGTCTCTATCCATGTAAACTGTAGGGGCCCTGCGCTATGTACTGTCAGGGCTTGTAGGGAGCAGGTTCGTTGTCCTGGTCTGTCGGGGGAAGTTTCTATCCAAGTAAACTGTAGGGGCCCTGCTCTCTGTACTGTCGTGGTTTGTAAGGGAGCGAGTTCGTTGTCCTGGTCTGTCGGGGGAAGTCACTATCCAAGTAAACTGCAGGGACCGTGCTCTCTGTTATGTCGTGGTTTGTAAGCGAGCGAGTTCCTTGTCCTGGTCTGTCGGGGGAAGCCTCTATCCAAGTAAACTGTAGGAACCCTGCTCTCTGTACTGTCGTGGCTTGTAGGGAAGCGAGTTCGGTGTCCTGGCCTGTCGGGTGAAGTCGCTATCCAAGTAAACTGTAGGAACCCTGCTCTCTGTACTGTTTTGCTTGTAGGGG
Organism: Mantis religiosa; assembly: GCA_030765055.1. NCBI lineage: Eukaryota > Metazoa > Arthropoda > Insecta > Mantodea > Mantidae > Mantis > Mantis religiosa. The sequence continues at coordinate 363,873,055 of CM060950.1, forward strand.
AGCGAGTTCGTTGTCCTGGTCTGTCGGGGGAAGTCTATCCAAGTAAACTGTAGGGACCCTGCTCTCTGAGCTGTCGTGTCTAGTAGGGGAGCGTGTTCGTTATCCTGGTCTCTCTGGTGAAGTCTCTATCCAAGTAAACTGTAGGGACCCTGCCCTTTGTGCTGTCGTGGCTTGTAGGGGAAAGAGTTCGTTTTCCCGGTCTGTCTGGTGAAGTCTCTATCCAAATAAACTGTAGGAACCCTGCTCTCTGTACTGTTTTGCTTGTAGGGGAGCGAGTTCGTTGTCCTGGTCTGTCGGGGGAAGTCTATCCAAGTAAACTGTAGGTACCATGCTCTGTGTACTGTCGTGGCTTGTAGGGGATCGAGTCCGTTGTCCTGGTCTGTCGGGGGAAGTCTCTATCCAAGTAAACTGTAGGGACCCTGCCCTCTGTCCTGTCGTGGCTTGTATGGGATCGAGCTCGTTGTCCTGGCCTGTCGGGGAAGGTCTCTATCCACGTAAACTGTAGGGACCCTGCTCTATGTACTGTCTGGGCTTGTAGGGGAGCGACTTCGTTGTCCTGTCCTGTCAGGGGAAGTCTCTATCCAAGTAAACTGTAGGAACCCTGCTCTCTGTACTGTCGTGGTTTGTAGGGTAGCGAGTTCGTTGTCCTGGTTTGTCGGGAAGTCTGTATCCAAGTAAACGTTAGGGACCCTGCTCTCTGTACTGTCGTGACTCTTGGGGGAGCGTGTCCGTTGTCCTGGCCTGACGGGGGAAGTCTCTATCCAAGTAAACCGTAGGGACCCTGCTCTCTGTACTGTCGTGGCTTGTAGGGAAGCGAGTTCGTTGTCTTGCCCTGTCAGGGGAAGTCTCCATCCAAGTAAACTGCAGGGACCCTGCTCTCTGTTCTGTCGTGGTTTGTAAGGGAGCGAGTTCGTTGTCTTGGTCTGTCGGGGGAAGTCTCTATCCAAGTAAACTGTAGGGACCCTGCTCTCTGTACTGTCGTGGCTTGTAGGAGAGCGTGTCCGTTGTCCTGGTCTGACGGGGAAAGTCTCTATCCAAGTAAACCGTAGGGACCATGCTCTCTGTACTGTCGTGGTATGTAGGGGAGTGAGTTCGTTGTCCTTGTCTGACAGGGAAAGTCTCTATCCAAGTAAGCCGTAGGGACCCTGCTCTCTGTACTGTCGTGGCTTGTAGGGGAGCGAGTTCGTTGTCCTCGTCTGTCGGGGAAAGTCTCTATCCAAGTAAACTGCAGGGACCCTGCTCTCTGTTCTGGCGTGGTTTGTAAGGGTGCGTGTCCGTTGTCCTGGTCTGTCGGGGGAAGTCACTATCCAAGTAAACCGTAGGGACCATGCTGTCTGTACTGTCGTGGCTTGTAGGCCAGCGAGTTCGTTGTCCTTGTCTGGGGGGGAAAGTCTCTATCCAGGTAAACTGCAGGGACCCTGCTCTCTTTTCTGGCGTGGTTTGTAAGGGAGCGTGTCCGTTGTCCTAGTCTGTCGGGGGAAGTCACTATCCAAGTAAGCCGTAGGGACCCTGCTCTCTCTACTGTCGTGGCTTGTAGGGGAGCGAGTTCGTTGTCCTGGTCTGTCTGGTGAAGTCTCTATCTAAGTAAACTGTAGGGACCCTGCTCTTTGTACTGTCGTGGCTTTTAGGGGAACGAGTTCGTTGTCCCGGTCTGTCTCGTGAAGTCTCTATCCAAATAAACTGTAGGAACCCTGCTCTCTGTACTGTTTTGCTTGTAGGGGAGCGAGTTCGTTGTCCTGGTCTGTCGGGGGAAGTCTATCCAAGTAAAATGTAGGGACCCTGCTCTGTGTACTGTCATGGCTTGTAGGGGATGGAGTCCGTTGTCCTGGTCTGTCGGGGGAAGTCTCTATCCAAGCAAACTGTAGGGACCCTCTCCTCTGTACTGTCGTGGCTTGTATGGGAGCGAGTTCGTTGTCCTGGTCTGTCGGGGGAAGTTTTTATCCAAGTAAACTGTAGTGGCCCTGCTCTTTGTACTGTCGTGGCTTGTAGGGAAGCGAGTTCGTTGTCCTGGTTTGTCGGGGAAGTCTGTATCCAAGTAAACGTTAGGGACCCTGCTCTCAGTATTGTCGTGGCTTGTAGGGGAGCGTGTCCGTTGTCCTGGCCTGACGGGGGAAGTCTCTATCCAAGTAAACCGTAGGGACCCTGCTCTCTGTACTGTCGTGGCTTGTAGGGGAGCGAGTTCGTTGTCCTGCCCTGTCAGGGGAAGTCTCTATCCAAGTATACTGCAGGGACCGTGCTCTCTCTTCTGTCGTGGTTTGTAAGGGAGCGAGTTCGTTGTCCTGGTCTGTCGGGGGAAGTCACTATCCAAGTAAACTGCAGGGACCGTGCTCTCTGTTCTGTCGTGGTTTGTAAGGGAGCGAGTTCGTTGTCCTGGTCTGTCGGGGGAAGCCTCTAACCAAGTAAACTGTAGAAACCCTGCTCTCTGTACTGTCGTGGCTTGTAGGGGAGCGAGTTCGGTGTCCTGGCCTATCGGGTGAAGTCGCTATCCAAGTAAACTGTAGGAACCCTGCTCTCTGTACTGTTTTGCTTGTAGGGGAGCGAGTTCGTTGTCCTGGTCTGTCGGGGGAAGTCTATCCAAGTAAACTGTAGGGACCCTGCTCTCTGTGCTGTTTTGCTTGTAGGGGAGCGAGTTCGTTGTCCTGGTCTGTCGGGGGAAGTCTATCGAAGTAAACTGTAGGGACCCTGCTCTCTGTACTGTTTTGCGTGTAGGGGAGCGAGTTCGTTGTCCTGGTCTGTCGGGGGAAGTCTATCGAAGTAAACTGTAGGGACCCTGCTCTCTGTGCTGTCGTGTCTTGTAGGGGAGCGTGTTCGTTATCCTGGTCTCTCTGGTGAAGTCTCTATCCAAGTAAACTGTAGGGACCCTGCTCTTTGTACTGTCGTGGCTTGTAGGGGAACGAGTTCGTTGTCCCGGTCTGTCTGGTGAAGTCTCTATCCAAATAAACTGTAGGAACCGTGTTCTCTGTACTGTTTTGCTTGTAGGGGAGCGTGTTCGTTGTCCTGGTCTGTCGGGGGAAGGCTATCCAAGTAAACTGTAGGGACCCTGCTCTCTGTGCTGTTTTGCTTGTAGGGGAGCGAGTTCGTTGTCCTGGTCTGTCGGGGGAAGTCTATCGAAGTAAACTGTAGGGACCCTGCTCTCTGTACTGTTTTGCTTGTAGGGGAGCGAGTTCGTTGTCCTGGTCTGTCGGGGGAAGTCTATCGAAGTAAACTGTAGGGACCCTGCTCTCTGTGCTGTCGTGTCTTGTAGGGGAGCGTGTTCGTTATCCTGGTCTCTCTGGTGAAGTCTCTATCCAAGTAAACTGTAGGGACCCTGCTCTTTGTACTGTCGTGGCTTGTAGGGGAACGAGTTCGTTGTCCCGGTCTGTCTGGTGAAGTCTCTATCCAAATAAACTGTAGGAACCCTGCTCTCTGTACTGTTTTGCTTGTAGGGGAGCGAGTTCGTTGTCCTGGTCTGTCGGGGGAAGTCTATCCAAGTAAACTGTAGGTACCCTGCTCTGTGTACTGTCGTGGCTTGTAGGGGATCGAGTCCGTTGTCCTGGTCTGTCGGGGGAAGTCTCTATCAATGGAAACTGTAGGGACCCTGCCCTCTGTCCTGTCGTGGCTTGTATGGGAGCGAGTTCGTTGTCCTGGCCTGTCGGGGAAAGTCTCTATCCATGTAAACTGTAGGGACCCTGCTCTATGTACTGTCAGGTCTTGTAGGGGAGCGACTTCGTTGTCCTGTCCTGTCAGGGGAAGTCTCTATCCAAGTAAACTGTAGGAACCCTGGTCTCTGTACTGTCGTGGTTTGTAGGGGAGCGGGTTCGTTGTCCTGGTTTGTCGGGGAAGTCTGTATCCAAGTAAACGTTAGGGACCCTGCTCTCTGTACTGTCGTGGCTCTTGGGGGAGCGTGTCCGTAGTCCTGGCCTGACGGGGGAAGTCTCTATCCAAGTAAACTGTAGGGACCCTGCTCTCTGTACTGGCGTGGCTTGTAGGAGAGCGTGTCCGTTGACCTGGTCTGTCGGGGAAATCTCTATTCAAATAAACTGTAGGGACCCTGCTCTCTGTACTGGCGTGGCTCTTGGGGGAGCGTGTCCGTTGTCCTGGCCTGACGGGGAATGTCTGTATCCAAGTAAACTGTAGCGACCCTGCCCTCTGTAATGCCGTGGCTTGTAGGGGAGCGATTTCGTTGCCCTGGTCTGTCGGGGAAGTCTCTATTCAAATAAACTGTCGGGACGCTGCCCTCTATATCTTCGTGGCTCCTTAGTCTCAGCCTTCCTCCGGAGCTGCTCCTACTTGGGGGCAAAGGAACAATGGGCCCAGCATGGTGGCCTACGTACCGAATCTCCTCCGTAATTAAATCCCAATCACAATCCTAAGAATCGTGGTTTGCATTGTCTGACTGTTCATTGTTATACCAAGAAGGTTTATGGCTAATTTAAAAACTGGCGCTATTCCAGTTTAGTGCTAAGAACAATCAATAAACATTATTTTTTTGTTCAACTCTAAGCATTTTTTAGACGATACTCTAAATATTTAGACGATGCGCTTACAAAGTGTTTAAATTTTAGGTGGTACGGCATACTTACCCATACCGGCCCAACAATAAAACTGTGAAAAACAGAAAAATCGACTTCATACATAAGCAGTAAGGTGAGTCGTATTTTAATTAATAACCAGAGCTACGAAGTTCGTAACTCTCTTGCCGTTCCCTATGCAGGCTATAACCGACCTTCTCCCGGCATCCAAGCAAGACATAGATAAGAAACTCACGGCGGAGAGGCATTAAAACAGGTTACCCAGTGAGAGAGAGAAGACTTATGAGACATTCCTAAATGTACATATATTTAGAACATTATGTACAATGTACAAATTCTTGTATATTACGAGGGCTGTTCAGTAATGAATGATCATAACTTTTTTACGGTCACAATTTTTCGCACTAAAATTCAATGTTATTATATTCTGTTAGTTTAATGTGAAACAAACACGCCGTAGTAGTTTCATTGTTTCGTAGTAATTTCACGTTCTCCAAAGCGTGTCCAGGTGGGGATGGTTTGGGTGATGTGTGTGTTTGAATTGCCGACTCATTGCTTTCAAATGTTTAATACATCACTGTTTCTAACCATTTGCTTCAAATAATATTTGTAGTCAGTTTTTCACACTACAGCACTTACATGTTTATTATTTGAGGGAGTAGTGTAAGGAGTAGGTCTGACTATCATCCATTGTTGTGTGCTGGATACAGTAACAGACAGCTGTATGCATATATAGCCAGTGATTGTTTTGTTACGTTTCATTTGCAATGCATATCATCTATTAATCTTAAACAATTTTTCAATTTTGAAAGTTTGTACCAATCCAAGCCAAGGTTTTAAAATTCCTGATTCTCTTGCAAGCTTCTCAGAGATTTCTTTGGACTTAGTTCCAACTTTTACGCAGATGAAAAAAATGTTCTGCATAAGAACATGGCAGTTTTGTTTCAAGTTCATTTATCATTTCTTTAAGTTTATTTGCAAGATTATGAAACTTTTTTCTACTAGCCTCACAAACAGCGGAGAAACTGTCCGACTTGTTAGGAATTATACATGGAAGATTCTATAACCTCAACCTGCCCGTGGTGCAACTGCTTTTACCAATGAGGATGTGGGGACCGAGCGTTAGCGGTATAACTACATCAGAAATAAAGGAAATGCTATTTCACCTCTTACGCTGGCCTGTCACGGCGTACAAATGTTCCACAATTGGTGCTTGTGAGAAAAGCCGATGGACCTTAAAACTCCTCCCGGCCAGGTCCGATGGACCCATTAACCAAAGACAGGTGAGGCCTTCCAGACATACTGGGGGTTAAAAAGAGTGGATGATGTAACCACCATTAAAAGCAAAAAATTGGTGTCCACTTAGAAAACGGTTACATTTATGTTACTTAAAACAATATTGGAGAGCAGGAGAGCTAATGGCTTCATTGCCAAAGCCTAGCATTTGAAAACAACAGTTTCATTGTTGGTACTCCTGGTTCCCGCCTGTGAGAACCAGCCAAGTTCAGACATGTTCAGTATCGCCTACCGCTGCAATGGAGGTAACACGCTAGGAACAATATGCGGCTTTGAAATTCTGCATTCGTCTCAACAAATCTTCAGTTGAGGCCTATACAATGTTACAGGAGGCCTATGGAGAGTCTGTTCTTACCTACAGCGCAGCTCGAAGGTGGTTTAAGGTGTTTAAAGAGGGGAGACAATCAATTTCAAAGGAAGATGGACCCGGTGCTCTAGTTACTGCTCTTACGGAAGAAAACATCAACACTGCTGCTGCCATTGTGAGAGAGGATCGACGAACTACATTAAGATCGCTTTCTGAAATACTGAACATTTCATTGGGTGCCACCCACATGTTGGTGACAGAAATATTACACATGAGACGTGTTTGTGCGTGATGGGTTCCAAGACTTTTGATTCCCGAACAAAAGGACATCCGCATACATGTCTGCATACAGTTGAAGTTGATGTTACAGGATGATCCGGAGTTTCTTTCAAACGTAATCACTGCTGATGAAACTTGGCTACATCATTTTGATCCTGAGAGCAAACAGCAAAGCTCAGTGTGGAAATCTCCTCCATCACCAACCCCCCAAAAGCAAAACTGGTTGCTTAGGCTGAGAAAGCTATGGTCATCTCATTCTTAGATATTCATGGAATGGTTTATCAGCATGTTGTACCTGCACACACAACAGTAACTGTACAATACTATAGGGATGTCCTGAAAACATTGCAAGTCCATATCAGGCGTAAAAGACCACATTTCCGTGAAGCAAGCTGGATGCTGCACCACGATAAGGCACGGCTGCGTATTGCCAATGTTGTTGCTGAATATCTTGCAAAAATCAACGTGAAGTGCATCCCTCACCCTCCCTATAGTCCGGATTTAGCCCCATGTGACGTTTTTCTGTTCCCTAACTTTAAGAAACGTCTTCGTGGGAGGCATTATCCATCATCAGAAGCAGTGGTGAAGGCTGCGGAGGCGATTTTGAAGGATCTCTCAAAAATGGTTTGCAGCATGTCTTTGAAGACTGACAGAAACGCTGGGACAAGTGCATCGCATTCACTAGAGACTATTTTGAGAATAACCATCAAAATTATGAGGATGAATAAAGGTACTTTGTCAGAAAAAAAATTGTGATCATTCTTTATTGAACAACCCTTGTATATACAGGTTTGTCTCTGGCTGATTTCATTATTTAAATAGGCACAGTGTGGCAACACCCAAGCAATTACAACGCGGGGTGCAATATTTCCTGATAGAATGTAACATAACATCCACATAATAAAATTAATTTCTTAAATTTCTGAAGACTCTTACTGGACAAAATACCAAAGCAGAAACGTTTTTTTACACATTTACTCATCTGCGGCCGTATTACTAAAAACTATAATGTCCCTCTGAAGCCTTTCAAATGAAAAACTGATTCTATATTCCGTAAAACAAGATTTCTACTGCGAAAGTGTTCCTTCGACCTCACATGATGTGATCGGTACATATTTGAAATATTTTACCAGTTCTGTATCATTATCATTGCTTTTGTTGGGATCTAAAAGTGCATCTCGTATGAGGTTAATCGCACTGAGCCCTGCATTCTTTTCAATTTCACTTCTTATTTTCATGTTTATTTGAGGTAGAATGCTCGAGATTTCGTAAATCCGTTTTGATAGTTCTACATGCCGCTCAGAGTCAGTCAGTTCCGTACCTCTGGGCTGTAACAGTGTAATAGTTGTGGGTAACTCTTTGAAAACATGTGCGATCAATAATATATTTCTACGAAACTGTTCGTTACTAGACGTTTGGAAGTTTGTATGCTAGAACTGCCATCGGTTTCTAAATTAGCTAATAGCGAAACAATTTTGTCATGATGTTCAGTATAATAGATTACAGCCTCCAGCCAAGTTCCCTATCTAGTGACAACTGGTTGCGGTGGTAGCGATATGTCTGGTGCCAACTCTCTAAAATATGCAATCCTGTAAGATGCCTTCAAAAATATCTTTTTCATGTGAACTACAAAGCTGTCTACACCTGCATAACTACATTTGATTGATTCGGCCATTTGGTATAAAGCATGTACTAAACATGTAATATGTATTAGTTTAGGATAGAAGTTACAGTAATGAGTTGCATTCTACGATGAACCTTGCCCTTGCTAGTAGAGCTGCGTTGTAGAGCCGTGCCTGGCCGCTCTTACACTGCTCAAGGGAATCGGTACGAACTTCCTAGCTCTGTGTCATGCAGTTTCACCTGTTTTGTAGTACTGAGTTGCATTCTACGATGAACCTTGCCCTTGCTAGTAGCGCTGCGTGGTATAGCCATGCCTGGTCGCTCTTACACTGCTCAAGGATATCGGTACGAACTTCCTAGCTCTGTGTCATGCAGTTTCACCTGTTTTTAGTAATGAGTTGCATTCTACGATGAACCTTGCCCTTGCTAGTAGCGCGGCGTTGTATAGCCGTGCTTGGCCGCTCTTACACTGCTCAAAGAAATGGGTACGAACTTCCTAGCTCTGTGTCATGCAGTTACACCTGTTTTGTAGTAATGAGTTATATTCTACGATAAGCCTTGCCCTCGCTAGTAGCGCGGCGTTGTAGAGCCATGCTTGGCCGATCTTACATTGCTTAAGGAAATCGGTACGAACTTCCTAGCTCTGTGTAATACAGTTACACCTGTTTTGCAGTAATGAGTTGTATTCTATGATGAACCTTGCCCTTGCTAGTAGAGCTGCGTGGCATAGCCGTGCTTGGCCGCTCTTACACTGGTCAAGAAAATCGGTACGAACTTCCTAGCCCTGGTGATAAGACAAACCATGAAAGTTCAAAGTTCAATATTACATATAAACTGGTAGAGTGGTATGGGCATGTCCGCAGAATGTCTAAGATAAAGTTACCGAAACAAGTTTTGGAATGGAAACCACGTGGAAGAGGAAGACGTGGACGACCTAGACTTCATTGAAGAATATTGAGAGAGGATCGAGAAATCAGATTGGGAGGATAGAGAAGAATGAAGGAAGAGAATTTTAGACTGAACTTTGGATACAGGAAGATGTCTCACACTGTAAAGCTATTTATAAAAACAAATTCAAATGTCCAAATAATTAAATAATCAAAAAATTCTTCATTTATGATTTGATTAAACGAAGACGGAGAACAATTCTCTCACTTTCATCTTAAATCATAGTTATTTGTGTTAATTTCTGCAAATAAATTACACCAATAGTATCACGAAAGTCAACTATTTATTCGGATACAATAGCAACATTTGTGGTGTACAATTGTACATAGAACTATTAATACATGTACAGTCGTACACAAAATAACATTTGAGACGATATGACTTCACTATTCGTTAAAGGCGAATCTATCAACTGATGTTGAGATAAACGTTTGTAGATGAGGTTTTGTTACGTATTTCCTTAAAGGTACAATGGGGATAGGACAATAGAGTAGGCTAATATGGTAGTGAAGATTTTAAGAGAAGGTCACTGTGTAACAGTTTTGAAATTCCATTCTGTTTACAGCTAAGAGAAGAAAAAGCAAATAATCAGTTTATATTTGAGAAATGTATAAGTATTAAAAAACTGAAAAAATAACAAAATATCTCAGAAATGGTTAAATCAAATGAAAAATAATAATTGTGTTTTTTTTTAACGAGATTTACACTTTTGTGCAGTAAAAGTTTGTTTTTTCGTATTGTTTAAGTATTATACAAAACTAGTTATGAGTAAAAAGGACTTGAAAAGTTATTCCTAAAGAAATCGAAATATACCCTTCATGTTTTACGAAAATATCTTAAACCTATGGGAATTTAATCAAAATTGTTAAGAGCCATTTTTTAGAAAACCAAAAAATGTCGGAAAGTTCTCCATATAAAGCATAGTTTGAGGTGGAAGCAATATCTGTAATATCTTTCTATCTCATAATTAGAGCCCGAAAGTTAAGCCAAAGCAAAAAGAAAACTAGCCAAGGTGAGTAATGGCGGGGTTATATGTTATCTGCGGGGAGCGGATTGAGTGTCATGCAGTCGCGCACGTACTCATACAACCAAGGTCACGGGCAATGGTAATCTATCAACCGTAGTCACACGATAGACGCAATGACATGGAATATATTGCAGTGTATACATACGAGGGTGAGAAAATGAAACCTTTAATATTCTTTAACAAATTATTTATTGTGCAGAAGTCGCACAAAGCTGTATCACTTTTCAACATGATCTCCCACACACTTAATGCAAGTCCTCCAGCGCTTACGAAGTGCATAAATTCCTTTAAAAAAATTCTTTTGGTAGTCCGTGCAACCACTCATGCACCGCGTGGCTTACCTCTTCATCGGAACGGAACTTCTTTCCTCCCATTGCGTCTTTGAGTCGTACAAACAAATGGAAATCACTTGAGGCAAGGTTTAAAGAGTATGGTGGATGAGGAAGACACTCAAATGCAGCTTTGTGATTGTTGCAACAGTTGTACGGGCAGTATGGGGCCTTGCATTGTAATGTTGCAAAATGACGCCTGCTAATAGCAATGCACGTAGCTTTGATTTCATTGCAGGCCGCAGATGGGATTTTGTATGTTGCACTGATTACTGTGGTCCCTCTAGGCATGTAATGCTTCAAAATGGCACCTTTTTCGTCCCAAAAGAGAGTCGGATTACCTTCACTGCTGATGGTTCGAAACTTCCTTTGTTTTGGTGATGAGGGATGGCGCCATTCCTTGTTCGCCCTCTGTTTCCGGTTGGTGGAAGTAAACCCAGGTTTCGTCCCCAGCAACGATTCTTGCAAGGAAGCCAAAACCTGCTAGTTGAAAGCGCCGAAGAAGTGCTTCACAAGCATCAACACGTCGTTCTCTCATTTCAGGAGTCAGCTACCGTGGCAGACACTTTGTGAAACTGGAGCACATCGTGTACAATGTGGTGTGCTGACCCATGACTAATCTGTAAACATGCTGCAATGACATTCACTGTCACTCGGAGATTTACCTTCACTATGGCTTCAACTGCTGGAATGTTCTGTGGAGTTACAACTCGTTGTACAAGACCTGGACGTGGAGCATCTTCCACTGAACTTCCTACTCCATTCGTAAACTTACTGCTGTGACAAACATGCATCACCGTACTGAACCTTCACTCGTCGATGAATTTCAATAGGTTTCACACCTTCACTACGCAAAAACCGAATAAGAGAACGCTCTTCTTCCCTGGCGCAAGTCGCAAGTGGGGGCCACCTTTATACTGATACTGCAACGTTATGTGTACATCTCCACTATGCTGCCACCTACAGGCCATTCTGCAAGCTGTTTGTAGCACGCTTGCCAACTTACAGGATGACGGCGCGAAATTTCGATTTGTTATTACAAATTTGAGGTTTTCATTTGTCTCACCCTCAAATTGGCGTTTGATAGCCTCCCAAAAACTCGAGAACGGCTGAACCGATTTACCTAATTTTGGTTTTGAAATATTTGTATAAGTCCAAGGAAGGTTTGCCAGGGAATGAAAAAGCCCTGAAGTGATAATGGACCGGGTTATTAACTACTATGAAAGTACATACGCTTACTTATACGAAACGCTTACACCTTCTTTTATTTTCAACAAAACAAAGAGCATTACAGAGTACAAAGATATTCCATTCCTTGTCAAAGTCTTCAAAGATATTTCACTGACCATATTATATTAAATAACGTTTATCGTTTGTTATCAAGACTGAAATTTCTTATGTAGCATGATTTTTTTTTTAATTTATGTCCTCCAACGTTAAGTCATATCGGACGATGAATGAAATGGGTGAAATGATGCTCAAATGAGCCCAGGGTCCATGGAGCGTAGAGTTGCCCGACATTCGTCTTACAGGATAAGGGAAAATCCGGAGAAAAACCTTAACAAGTTAACTCATCCTGACCGAGATTCGAACGCGGGACCTCTTGAACGTGAGGCATACACGCTACTATCTACGTCACCGAGGCGAGTTTATTTATAATTTGTGTTTGAGAATTCGTGAATGTGAACTGAACTGACACAAAATTGATTTAATTCCTTTGCGACTTTATGAAACTCGCAGAAACTTTTTTACGTTGCCAAGCAGAAGACCACCTGAACGCATGACTAAAATAATCAAATTTGTGTCGGCACGTTAAACCACTCTAATTGGCAATTAATATGCAAAAAGGTCAAAACTAGAGATGTGTGTTCGAAGAAGTTGTTAGACATTGGAAATGATAAATTCGCGATTAACAACTCGACATTACCCACAGATTTCTGTCACTTCACAAACTCGAAAGAGGAGCTTATTCGGCGTTTTCTTCCGGACATAACCGAACAGTCCACTAACCACAATTGTCTGAGTGAACGAGCAACAAAGTACAGATGTCGATGATCTCAATGCGACCACACAGAATTTTCTTTGGGTGAGTTCTTTGCCTATGAGTAAGCTGACACAGTTACAAATCAAAATGACGCAGTCAACTATCCTACAGAGTTTTAAATTCATTAGTTAATTCAAATAAATCGATAAAAAGTGTCAGGGAATTCCGTTATTTATTCGGATGCAATAGCAATGTTTGTGGTGTTTACAATTATACATAAAACTATTGATACATGTACAGTCGTACACAAAATTCCATATTTGAGATGATATAAAACTATCATATGACTTCTCTACTCATTCTGGTAAAACAAAACTATTTTTATAGTCGAATCTATCAATTGATGTTGAGATAAACGCTGGTAGATAAGGTTTTGTTAGGTATTTCCTGGTAGGTACAATGGGAATAGAACAATACAGTAGGCTAATGTAATAGTCACTGGGCGTAAAACTGTCAACAACAATATTAATAATAATTAATAATAATAACAACAATAATAATAATAATAATAATAATAATAGTAATAATAATAATAATAATAATAATAATAATAATAATAATAATAATAATAATAATAATAGTGATGATGATGATCATAACAACAATAATAATAATAATAATAATAATAATAATAATAATAATAATAATAATAATAATAATAATAATAATAATAATAATAATAATAATAATAATAATAATAATAATAATAATAATAATAATAATAATAATAATAATAATAATAATAATAATAATAATAATAATAATAATAATCATAATAATCATAATAATCATAATAATCATAATAATCATAATAATCATAATAATCATAATAATCATAATAATCATAATAATCATAATAATCATAATCATAATCATAATCATAATCATAATCATAATAATAATAATAATAATAATAATAATAATAATAATAATAATAATAATAATAATAATAATAATAATAATAACAATAATAATAACAATAATAATAACAATAATAATAACAATAATAATAACAATAATAACAATAACAACAATAACAATAACAACAATAACAATAACAACAATAACAACAACAATAACAATAACAACAATAACAATAACAACAATAACAATAACAACAATAACAACAATAACAATAACAATAACAACAATAACAATAACAATAACAATAACAATAACAATAACAATAACAATAACAATAACAATAACAATAACAATAACAATAACAATAACAATAACAATAACAATAACAATAACAATAACAATAACAATAACAATAACAATAACAATAACAATAACAATAACAATAACAATAACAATAACAATAACAATAACAATAACAATAATAATAATAATAATAATAATAATAATAATAATAATAATAATAATAATAATAAACAACTTAAATCAAAACTTGCTTTAACCCATTCTTCGCATACTCTGCGAATTGTTTTCTTCAGTTATATAATAAAATGTTTTCATATATTAAAATTTTTAACAAAATAAAAGAAAATTAGTTGTAGCAAAAGATGCAATTTTGGAACTAGCCTTGAGCTCAGCGATGCAAGTATGCGTTCCTCGGTCGAGGAGCTGATACAAGGACTGGATGTTCAGAAGCCACGACCTCCTGTAAGTTCGGCAGGAGGGTAGTGTGGCTCCAGATGAGATGACGCTCTGCAGTCCCAAAGAGTAGCCAGGTGTCTGTACGGTGTCTTTGATAGAGAATATGGTACAAGTTGCCATTTTCTGTACAGTATGTTTAAAAGAACGTTGCGAAACAGAAAAGTTTGAATAGCAAAAAATTAATACTAAAAAATGTTACAAAATTGTTTTAAAGGGAAGTCATCGTCGCTACATGGGTTAGTGCCACTTTGTACGCTGTGGCCCGGGGTCGTATTTCGTGCTAAGTATAGAACTGATCTGCTTGTGTTTTCTAAATTATACACCTAAGAGTGACCCTGTAGCTTCGGACCAGACTCATGTCATGTGGTGCTGACTGGCTGTATAAAGCCAGAAGGTTTTTGCTGCGTGCCCACCCGTTAAGGGTTTTACCGCAGGTAAGGTAAATATCGGGATATTGTAGGGTGAAATGTTGATTTTTAGAATGGTGAATTTTTATGAGGTTACTAGTATGTACCTGGGGGTTGAAGGACAGGATGCAACACCTTGCACCCTGGTGTTTTTATTTAATTAAATTTTTGGGTATATAATTTTGATGCCAAGCAGCTTGGAAGGATTATGTGGAGCTCAGCTTTAGCTGCTGTTCGGATTAGCTCCTAGGTTATCTCGGATGCCCGCAAGCCATGCGGGGTAACCGGTGCTGACTAGAGCGACGTCTAGTGGGGTCATAATCTCCCAGGGATCTGACAAGGGCGCTTCTGTGGTTGGGTAAACTTGCGTACAATTTTGATGCCCGGCGCCTGATTTCATCCTCACGTATGGGAGACTCGAGGCCTCGTGAAGCAACCTGGTAGGAAAATAAGGACCCACAGAATATATAGACCTGAGTCCTCTATTCTGTGCACGTTGGAGCCATGCTAGCACGCTGTCTGCGGCCATGCCCCAGATCTCGCAGGCATAAAGCATAACCGGGATTACCAGCGCTCGGAGAAGGTATAACTTCATGCCAACTGGCATCGAGGTTGACCCCAGCATTGGATACAGTGAAGCAATTGCTCCCTGTACCTTGGCCGCTCGGTCCCTGATGTGTTGGCGAAAAGTTAGACCCTTGTCCAAGTTAACACCTAGGTACTGGACAGAGCTAGTCCACTCTATCCTTCGACCTCGGTAGCTGAAATTGGGGCAGTCTGCGGGGGTGTGGCGCTTTGTAAAAAGTATGGTGTGGCTTTTGTCCGGATTAACGGACATCCGCCAACGCCTACACCACTGCTGTGTGAGACGGAGATGTCTTTGTAAGGGGTTGAAGGCTCTGAGGATGTGTTTGTCTTTGCAGAACAGAAGCACGTCGTAGCGTATTGTGCCATTTCGACTCGTGGCTCTGTTGGGAAGTCTGCCATAAATACGTTGAATAGGGTGGGGGATAGTACAGAGCCTTCGGGGACTCCGCCTCTCACTGGTCTAAGTGTAGATGTTTTCCCCGCGACTGTGACTTGGAATGTGCGGTGTCACAAGAAGCTATGTATTATGTTGACTAATTGTGTTGGTAGCCCCAGGTGGATTAATTTGTAGAGGAGCCCGGCGTGCCATGTCGTGGAGAAGGCCTTCTCGACATCCAAAGAAACTGCAGCAGTGAAGGCGCCTTCCTGGAACCCCAGGGCAGCAGTCGCCACCACCCGCAGCAACTGTTGGATTGTCGAGTGCCCAGGACGAAAACCAAACTGATGTGCGGGGATGGCTTGAAGGTCTCCCAATATTGGGGACAAGCGGGTGAGAATCAACCTCTCGAGAACTTTCGAGAGGGTGGAAAGGAGGCTGATGGATCGGTAGCTGGAGGGGTGAACCGGATCTTTCCCAGGTTTCAATATGCAAATCACCTGGGATTCTCTCCACTCTCGTGGAAAGTACCCAAGGGTGTGGCACATGTTGGAAATCCTAGTTAGGAATAGAACCGCGTTGAAGGGGAGATGGCGGAGCATTAGGGGGGTTAGCCCGTCCGGCCCCGCCGCCTTTTTTGCTTTGAGACGCTGAAGTACGCCCTGGACTTCGCTGGGACGAATGGTTGGGAGACGAACCGCGTCCTCAGGAGGGCGGCGTAGGAAACGACGCACCTCCCGACGAACACGTTCGGAAAAGTTATCGTCCTGGGGGTCATCTCTTGGACATAAGGTACGTTCAAGGTAGTCAGCGAAAGCATCGGCTTTGGCTCGGGGATCGTAAGCCAGGCCTTGGGTGCCATGAATGGGAGTTGTATTGGCCTCTGTGATTTATGAGGGCTCTGGCTATCCTCCACACGTCGCCATCCTCGACGCGCAATCTGACCATTTTGTCCTCCCACGCTTGCACCTTGTGCTCGCGCAGTCGGGCACTGACCTCTCGACGCAAGCGTCTTAGAAGCGCTCGATTATGTGGCGTGCGGTGACGCAGGTATAGTCTCCGTGCAGCCCAGGATCTTCTGATGAGAAGGATGATCTCCAAAGGAAGGACATCAGGGTGGAGAGGAGCCGAGAAGTGAACTGCCAGATTGTGGGTAGTCCGCTTCACGATGGAAGTGAAGGATGAGATTGAATTTTCCAGGGTGGGTATGTTTGTGATCCTTGGATTTGGCGGGATGGAAGTGCGGAGACAATTCCTGACGCCTTCCCAATCGACTTCTCGCGTTTGAAGCGAGATGTCATGGCTGGCAACCCCGGTGTTGATCTCTGTCAACACCGAATTATGGTCTGAATGTAATGCGTTTAAGGATGTAAGGGTGAGATGAAATGGTAGATGCTTAGTGATGGCGAAGTCTATGACTGAAGGCAGTCCTCCTCCTCGCGGGTAATGAGTGGGTTGCCAGGGACCCTGCACTTGAAGTAGCGGGTCTGCATCTATCAGGCGTATGATTTCAATGCCTCTTGCATCCGCCCGACGACTGCTATGCCAACGTTGATGTTTAGCATTGAAGTCGCCGGCCATGATGGCACTGGGACGTAGGGCTAGAATGGAGAGGTAGTCATTTGGGACAAACTGTCGTCGTGGTGGATGGTACACGGAGACTACCAAGACCTCTAATCCGCCAAGGTCCATACTGATGGCCGTGGCCTCCAGGGTTTGCAGAGGTGGGAGCTGCATGGGTTGATGGACTACATTCTGCCGTACCAGGATCGCAGTTCCACCTCCCGGGCGTTCCTGACGATCCGTACGATGGCAGATGTAGCCCGGAAGGTGGAACCGGGAGTCTGGACGGAGATGCGTTTCGCTGACTAGGATGACGTCCAGGGCATGAGCTCGAGCAAAGTGAAGCAGCTCGCTCCCCTGACCGGCTAGACCGCACGCATTCCAAAATGCGAATCGAAATGAGGTTCTGGACCTAGTTCGATACGCCATCACGGAGTTGCTGCGTACCTGCTGTCAGGAGGGCCATCGCCTCCATTGCCACCAGCATCTTGCCAGCCGGGTCGGAAGAGGTGAAGAACTTCACGACGAGCTCGCAGATCTTCTGTCCATGCGTCAGCAGCAACTGCTGCAGCCACGTGAACAAATCTGAGAGGTCGAGTGTAGCTGTGAGAGGAGTGGTTTGAAGTGTGGTCGACTGGGAGACCTGATTGGATGGCGAGGGTGTGCGTGAGCGAATGGGAGCAGGTCTTCCTCCCGCCCTCTCATCCCTTAGCTGTCTAGGAGGCATGGGTTTGCCATGCTTCTCCTGATCAGTAGGATTTCGGGGTTCGCGAGAAAGCCTCCCACCATTCCTAATCTGGTTGGCGTCAGCGTTTTTAGGGGCTGGGGTACGCTTTTGTTTGCGTGGCTGTGTGGGAGTATTGTGTACCTCCCGTGACATCTTTGGTCCATCAGAGGCCCCTTGTGCTACTTTAGCGTAGGACGGTCTCTCATGTTCCTGCTGGTCCTGCCGGTGGTTGGGCCGGGCGCTGGTGGTCGTTGTTGGGAGCGGTCTTTGCTACTCGTACCTTGTTACTGCTCATCTTCTTGCCAGCATGAATTTGTTTGTGTAAAGTATATTCTATTATACTGAGGTTGAGGTGATCATAATATTAAATTATTATCAACAGTTTAAAAAATATCGTTGCAAATGTCACACTTGAAATCGATGCGAAACTATGTACACAGTAATTTGTTAGAATCGAATATATAATTAGTAAACTCTCACGGATACAATTCGGGTATCGCACGTAGTATACTACGATCCAAACCAGGCATCTCATCTCCTATGTAAAATTTCACCATTTCGCCAGGTTCATTTATTTGTACATATTCTACAAAGAAAGCAATATCATCTTTCTTTCCTCTTGTCTTAACTCACATTTATGGGTCACTTCTACCTGCTCTAAGGGTTCGGTTATCTCTCGGCCTGCATTATTCAATGCTAATTGTTCCATTCCATAGTATATTTGTACTCTAGTTTTTGACAATCACTCCCCAATATTTTTACTCCAATCAGGTACGATCAGGTAGATACAATCGAATTCCTCATTACCTATTTTTAAAGATAGCATCACTTACTGCCTTATTTGATCGCCCAATTCCCACAACAAAATACGTTTATAACTGGCAGCGTTTGCAAGGAATCCTTCAGCGATTACGTGATTGAATAACCAAGATAATTACTGAGAGATGGTCAGGAAATGCTGCTCTCCTTCCAAAAACCACAAATTTCATACAACCACTGGACGAACGCATCTATCAGAATGTGTCTAAATACGCACTGTTAATGCAGTATTTGCTTGGTAATATGGATTCCAGTTCGAGCTAGCCAAAACCATCTCAGTTCTGGTGAGTTTGTGGTGTTTTAGAGCCCATCAACAGCGAGGTCTTTGGGCCCGAAGTTAAAACTAAAAGCTAAAAACCACACCAGCTAAACTAAAAACCACACAAACTGAGCTGGAAAGCACACAAGCTACGCTAAAAATAAAATAAAAATTAAAAAGACGTCAATAGGTTCGAGTCAGCACAAAGGGTCAAGTCAGCACAAGTACAGACGTAAAACGATAAAAAGCACATGGGCACAGGGACGAAAAATTTAAAATCTCTAAAACGAACAAAGCTAAAACCCCAGACACTTTATTACTAAAACCAATTGCCGTAACGAACCGCAGTGCATTGCCGACAGCGACTGGATCCCCCTGGCAGAGAAATTGACGGAACGGAGCGTATGTGGGCTAGTCAATCAACACATGACGCACAGTGAGGCGTCACATGGAACACACACTGGGGCCGGCTCCCCTTGTAATAGATGGCCATGAGTTGTGCGTGTGTCCGATACGTGGTCGGATGAGTATTACCTCGGACCGCCGGTTTTCTCTGCAGGAAGCTGTCCAAGGCAGTACGCTATCTTTGATCTCCCGGAGTTATGTGCCCTCCAACGTTGTCCAGGGGTGCTCCAAAGCAGATAGGAGTTGGCGACAAAAGAAGCGTTGCACATCCTGATATGGCAGCGTAGTTGTTAAAGTTCGCGGTAAACGGCATTCGGACTTAGCAGTCGCGTCCGACTCCTTATTTCCAGTAATGCCCACATGGCCAGGAGTCCAAGTAAAAACAAAATGATATCCACGACAAAGAATTTGCGAGATAAGGGTCTGTATTTGCAAAACCAGTGTATAAGCCGCGATATGCTACTGGAAAGCCTGCAGATTGCTCAGTCAGCAGACAAAACAGCCTATGCTAATTTGGACATAAATAGGAGCAAATAAAAGTAGCATACAGCTCAGTGGTAAAAACGGAGGTGGAGTCCAGAAGGCGAAATTTATGAGCCTCACCGTTAATGATGAAAGCACAATCCGTTGTGCTAGCAAACTTGGAACCGTCCGTAAAAGCCCGAACATAATTTGGATAACGGCCCAGTAATTCGGCGAAAATGTTAAAACGCCGAATGGGAAGCAGCGAGTCGAGAGTGGGTCGAAAGGGCCAGATCGAACCGCGCACGCTGAAGCTGCCATGCAGGATAAAGGCCCAGAGACAATCTTTCCACGCGAGGAATGCGGATGTCATGTACGATTTCCCGGAACCGTATTCTCCTGGGGCGTGTCCGAGAACCACGGCGCATATAACGTTGGGCTAAATCTGGACGCAGAACTGGTTTAAAACAAGGATGAGTTGGGTAACCTGCCAACTTCACAACGTAGGAGCACAGTAACCTCGAGCGAGGAATAGTGTGGAGGCTCGCCTGTTTCGGCGTACAAACAGTCTACTTAACTTGTGCGGAAAGCTCCTGTGGGGATACCAGTATGATGTACGGTGTCTAAAAGGCGGAGTTTAGAGGTGCTCGCTGTGCCATAAATAAAACTGCCGTAGTCCAGCTTGGATCGTACCAGGGAGCAGTAGAGCCTCACTATCACTGTGTTTTAGCTACCTCTCAAGATACACCAGTTAGTACCTTCAGCCCTCGAAGGGACCGATCGCAAGAGGCTCGAAGGTGGCGAATGTGATGTTCGCAGGTCAGTTTTCTGTCCAAGTAAAGGACTAAGAATTTCAAGTGTGGGACAAACGGCAGGGGTGTGCCGTTCAAATGAAGATCAGAAGGAGGGTGTACACCGCGTAGACTATGAAAGTGGATGCACTGTCTTCGCAGGTGAAAAGCGGAAGCCGTTTCGAAGCGCCCAGGCTGCTAGCGGAGTGATCAGCTGCAGTTGGCGTTCGATATGATCTACGTTAGTGGAGTGATAGTATACTACGAAGTAGTAGACATAAGGGAGGATGGAATTCCGCCGCGAACACTAGTGATACCATTAATAGCCACGGCGAAAAGGGCGACACTCAGAATCGACCCTAGAGGTACACTGTTCTCCTGGATCCTCTCACTTGATATCGTGTTTCCTATGCGGACACGAAAACGACGAAGTTCTAAAAATTTATATAAAAATGCGGGTAGGTGACCACGCATACTGTAACTGTGTAAGTTCCGTAGTATACCACACCACCAAGTGGCGTCATAGGCTTTCTTTAAATTGAAGAACACCCCCATGACATGCTGCTTCAGTACGAAGGCATCGTGAATATAAGCCTCAATGCGTGCAAGATTGTCGGCACTAGAACGATAGCGCTGAAACCCGCATTGTAAGTTGTAGAGATGGTTCTTGGTTTCTACCCACCACACTAACTAAGCGTTTATCATTCGTTCAAAGGTCTTGCAGACGACACTCGTAAGGCAAATAGGGCAGTAGCTAGATGGAAGGTTTCGGTCCTTTCCGAGTCGGGTGATTGGGATGACAATACCTTTTTGCCAGGAAGATGGGAAAACTCGTTGATGCCAGATGCGATTATACATGTTCACGAGGAAGGAGAGCGCCTCAGGTGGAAGGTGTAGCAGCATCTGTCTGTAGATGTCATCGGGACCAGGAGAAGAGTCCTTTTCTAAGGCTAAAGAATGTGCGAGCTCGGCAGAAGTAAACGGTTGGTTATACGGCTCATTACAGTCACTATTAAAATTAAGAGCTATCCGCTCCGCAGACTCCTTGATGGGAAGGAAGTCGTCGTCATAGCTAGCCGTTTGGCTAGTTGCAGCAAACGAGGTGGCAAGTGCTTCGGCCATATCCTGCTCGGTGGTGCAGACAGAACCGTTGATGGCAAGCCCCGGAATGACCGTCCGGCAATACTTGCCATACATCCGCCGAACAGCTGACCATACCTGTCGGGCAGAGCTGCGACGAGAAAGGGAAGACACACAGGCTTTTCATGGTGTGCATTTCGCGTTACGCAGGACAAAGCGTGCCCTAGCACGATAACGTTTAAAAGCAACGAAGTTCTGTTTTGTCGGGTGCAGCTGAAAAAGGTGTAAGGCACGTTTGCGTGCTTTGATAGCCAAACGGCATTCCTCAGACCATCAAGGTACAAGGATATGGCGTAAGATAGATGAACCTCGAGGAATGCTGCATTCTGTGGCTAGCAAGACAGAACAAGTAAAACATTCCACCATTTCATCGATGGTGACGAGACCATGGTCGGCGAGTTGTAGGCGGGAATGAAATTTTCCCCAGTCAGCTTCGGAGATAATCCAGCGAGACTGTCGCGAAAGTACACTGTGACGGCCGGAAAAATGGACGTTAATAGGGTAATGACCACTTCTTAGGTCAAAGAGCACTGACCAATTGAGGAGCGGTACTAAGGCTGGACTAGAGAAAGAAAAGTCTAATACGGAGTGTGTACCATAAGCCGAGGACAAGAATGTCGGGTCACCAGTATTTAGGAGAATCAGCCCAGAAGTATCCAAGAAATCTACAATAAAGCATCCAAGAGCTCGTCAATGTAAGAGCCCCAAAGAGTATGTTTAGCATTCAGATCTCCCAAAAGAAGTAGCGGTGAGGGGAGCTGAGCCAAGAGAGCCTGAAGATCTCGCTCTTGAACTATACAGAGTGGAGGCAGATATATGTTGCAGATGGTAAAACGTGCTCTCCAGCTGTATGCGAACGGCAACAGCTTGCAACGGCGTGGTTAGGGGTGCATTGGTGGCAGAGATATTAGGGGCCACTAGAGTAGCAACGCCACCGCTTGCACGCATACCTGCAACAGTCTTCCCTAAATGCACGAAGATGTACTGAGTGATTGGAATGCAACTGGGTTTCTTGGAGACAAATAACTGATGGTGACCGTTGAGAAACTAAGCGCGAGCTCGGAAACCACTGACATTCCTCCGGATTATTTCCATGAAGAGGAATTTGACGGGCCGTCTTTACTTTCTTTTTCACCTTGGTCGACTTCGGGCCCACAATTCGAAAATCGCTAGCCTCCTGCGACTCCGCTGATGTTAGGGAGTCAGAACTCCTACGGCTCGCAGAACGAGACTGGGATATCCTAGGAGGTGTGCGAATGCGCGATCTATGTTGTGACCGGGATCTGTTGTTCACAAGCACTACTTGATGGCAAGTACTCGTTGATGGTTTGGGGGCTGGAGTAGGTACGACGGAACTGGTGGTGGTGGTAGATATAGGGGTGGCACGAGACAAAGTAGGAGTAGCCGCTGGAAGGTCAGTCTATGTGGAGGCATGAGCAACAGGCACATGTTGTTCGAAGCGCCGTCGGGTCTCTGAAAAAATGAGGCATTCCTTAACGTGTAGCTCCTGATACACTTTTCGTCCAATCTTGGGCACTGTCGCGAGCTGGGAGGGATGACTGCCAGCAGTTGACGCAGCAAGGTGGTAGATTGCAGCTGAGGTCTTCGTGAGCTGGTAGGCCAAATCGTTCACACATGGTGGGATTGTTACAAAAACCCTTAGTATGCCCAAACCGCTAACACTCAGAACAGCGCATGGGGTTCGGGACACACGCTAGCACGTTCATAGCCGCAGTAAATGTACTCGGGCAGTTTAGTACCTGAGAAAGTTACTGTAAGTAATGGGTACTTCTTGCCATTCTGTTTTCTTGTTAGCCGGCACACCTGACAAACTAGTTGATCGGAGAGACAATTATCTCATTTGCAAGACCATCTAAACTAGAGGTGGTGACTACTCCTCTACATGTATTAAGCGATTTGTGTGGGACCACCCGAATAGGTTAGGAGCCCAACAAAGTCGCTTTTTGCAATTTCTTAAGATTGATCTGCGTGGTACTCTCCAGCAATAACGTACCGTCTCGGAGGCGCGTCGCATTTTGAACCGGCCACTAATGTTACCTAGTTCACGCTTAATGTAGAATGGATTCAAATCCTTAAACGTTTTTCCATCACATGCCACGGTCATTACCAAACAAGGGTCGATGAAAGAGGGTTAGTGCGGATACACTTTGAATAGGACCCCCATCCGAAACCGTCGGCGTCAGCCTGCCATCCGGTTAATAAAATGTTGCTCAAAAACCAAGCATGGTTTCGATACATAATTATTAATTAGCACAGCAATTTTTAAAGCATAAGTGAACATATTTTAACACGTGGTAATCATCCGCTTACCGTAAAACACTACGTGGTTTGATGATTGTGTTTTAGGCCGCTCAACATCTGGGTCATCAGCGACACTATGTGGTTGTATTTGATGTGGATGTGCAGAATAGATAACAAGGTGAATAAAATGTTGCTCAAAAACCAAGCATGGTTTCAATACATAATTATTAATTAGCACAGCAATTTTTAAAGCATAAGTGAACATATTTTAACACGTGGTAATCATCCGCTTACCGTAAAACACAGCGTGGTTGTATTTGATGTGGATTTGCAGAGTCGATAACAAGGTGAATAAAATGTTGCTCATAAACCAAGCATGGTTTCGATACATAATTATTAATTAGCACAGCAATTTTTAAAGCATAAGTGAACGTATTTTAACACGTGGTAATCATCCGCTAACCGTAAAACACCACGTGGTTGTATTTGATGTGGATTTGCAGAATAGATAACAAGGTTAATAAAATGTTGCTCAAAAACCAAGCATGGTTTCGATACATAATTATTAATTAGCACAGCAATTTTTAAAGCATAAGTGAACGTATTTTAACACGTGGTAATCATCCGCTTACCGTAAAACACCACGTGGTTGTATTTGATGTGGATTTGCAGAATAGATAACAAGGTTAATAAAATGTTGCTCAAAAACCAAGCATGGTTTCGATACAAAATTATTAATTAGCACAGAAATTTTTAAAGCATAAGTGAACGTATTTTAACACGTGGTAATCATCCGCTTACCATAAAACACCACGTGGTTGTATTTGATGTGAATTTGCAGAATAGATAACAGGGTGAATAAAATG
This sequence comes from Mantis religiosa, assembly GCA_030765055.1. Taxonomy (NCBI): domain Eukaryota; kingdom Metazoa; phylum Arthropoda; class Insecta; order Mantodea; family Mantidae; genus Mantis; species Mantis religiosa. The sequence goes on from CM060950.1 coordinate 363,897,707, forward strand.
TTGCTCAAAAACCAAGCATGGTTTCGATACATAATTATTAATTAGCACAGCAATTTTTAAAGCATAAGTGAACCAACACCAACTCCAATACTCAGACCATAATACGAGAATCGATTGTAGGAAAAATGGCGGCGCTCGTGGCCCAGCTTGTTATGTTGTGGTTATATCTACAGAGTAAAGTGTGTGTTTGTTTACTTTGATTGTGTGTTTGAAGAATTAATGTAATTCATATTACAGTGGCAATTAGTGACTAACGAGTTAGTTTATAGTTATGTATTTAACATAAAGTGATAACGTTTACCTAAATATATACTGTGAAGTATTGTCGAAATGCGCCATTGTTGTGTTCCCAGCTGCAATCTAATTATGGTAGTGCATCTCACACGACATTTAAATTTGCGAAGGAAAAATCGTAATGGGATAAGTGGATCAGGATCATACATCGTAAAGATTTTAAAGTAAATGACAAAACTGTAGTTTGTATTCATCATTTTGAACAGTGCTTTGAGGTTAAGGAAGACATATTTCCCGTAAATGATGGTGAACCAATTCATGCCCTTCGAAAAGTACCAAAATTAATAGATGATGCCTACCCCACGATTTTTAAGAATCAGCCATCCTATCACACATTAAAGCTCAACCATAAAATACGAAATCCTGAAGAATGCATCCAAGACATTTTACAGAGAGTGAAGATAATTTTAGTATTTTGTGTGCACAAGATGTTATTGACAGTTTTGAGTCCTTAAAAACCGAAGTGGTGAGGAGATTTTAACCCATTGATAGGCATTATTAAAGACGATTAGTTATGTTCTTTTCAATAACATTCAAGATCCCAGCTTCACTGATGTTCCTTCACTTAATAAGTTTCAAAGTATTTCATAACCTAGAAGAAATATTATGAGCCTACCAGTAGAAAATTTTAAATGAATCTTGCAGTGTGAGGGAACTTGACACCTTCAAACGTGACAATTGGAGTAAACTGGACAATCTGGTGAGTTCTCTTAAATATTATAGTATAAGCAGTATGTCCTTGCCAGAAAAGGTTACAATGTAAACAATGTAAAAGAAACTTTAGTACTTGCTACAGACAATAGGATGATACAGTCCAATAAGATAAAGTTTGCTGTGTTTAATGCTTATGAGTTGTCATGCCTTATAAATTAAATTTTGATTGGAAGTATAAGGTGGAAAATGTATAGTACTGGTCATGCTACTATATAATGTTATAAGCCCTTAGAATTTGTCATTATGCTCTTTATTTATGTTATTGCACATTTTAGTTGAAAGTATAAAGTGATAAATGCTTAGGAGTTACCTCGCTGCTCCGTAATATGGATTATATTATGTCCATTGTGTATAGTTTCCTATTCTGCGTAACCAGAGTCGCTGGGCTTCGACGGGCGCCATCTTGGAATCTGTATTATGGTCTGAGTATTGGAGTTGGTGTTGAGTGAACGTATTTTAACACGTGGTAATCATCCGCTTACCGTAAAACACAGTGTGGTTGTATTTGATGTGGATTTGCAGAATAGATAACAAGGTTAATAAAATGTTGCTCAAAAACCAAGCATGGTTTCGATACATAATTATTAATTAGCACAGCAATTTTTAAAGCATAAGTGAACGTATTTTAACACATGGTAATCATCCGCTTACCGTAAAACACCACGTGGTTGTATTTGATGTGGATTTGCAGAATAGATAACAAGGTTAATAAAATGTTGCTCAAAAACCAAGCATGGTTTCGATACATAATTATTAATTAGCACAGCAATTTTTAAAGCATAAGTGAACGTATTTTTACACGTGGTAATCATCCACTTACCGTAAAACACCGCGTGGCTGTATGTAATGTGGATTTGCAAGGTTAATTAAATGTTGCTCAATAACCAAGCATAGTTTTGATACATAATTAATTAGAGCTGGTTTTAAAACATACGTGAACGTATTTTAATATGTTTTCCCAATCTGCTCTTGGCTAAAGCACCCTGGTCACATTTCTATAAAATTTTGCAATTATGTTTTAAATGTGGTTCATCCTGACTACTGTGAATTGCTTGTGTTTATTTTGCTGACTGTAAATAGAAAAATAAGATACTGTACAAGGTTCTAGTAAACCAATATTTGTTTCAGGTTTTCACAGAGTGGAAGAGCAACGTTAAACGTAAGGCGAGGCTCTTGTTCGCAGAGCGTCAGAAGACTGGTGGTGGCACATCTAGTGTTAAGCCCCTTACAGATTTAGAACAGCAGCTAATTACACTAATTGGAGAAGTTGTCATTGTAGGTTTTGAAGGTGTTGCAGACAGCTTTGATTTAACTGTGAGTATTGATTTACATTCTTTTTTGTTTTTTTAATATTATTCAAGTGCTTGAATGTATCATAATATTATTAAGTGCTTGAAGTAAACATGTTTTGGACACATCAATTTTTGAATATGTTATACCTTTATATGCATTAAAGGCAGTTATTGTAACTCCTCAAAACTTTTCCTGAAGTAGCACTCCAGCCATTTTTTAAGTGCGGGGAAACAATTTAAATTAGGAATTGCAGGTTGCAGCTGTAGTCATTATATAACTTAAGTCACACATCTTTTTGAAGAAAAAAATTCAAATGCTTTATTTACACATTTATACTTCTTTAAGCTGGTACATTTTACAATAATCTTTGGGAATTTCTAGAATAATTACTGTTTCTATAGCATATAGTACTTAAATTTTGGAGGAGCATTCACCACACAATTAGATCACTTGCTTGCAATTGACACAGTTCTGGGTTCTAAGGTAAAGGTTTCTTCAGTGTCAGGGATATCAAATTTAGAAATATTCAGTAGTTTGCTATCTTATTGTTTTAAGTGCAAATTCAATTCTGTAAATCTAGATAAGTACCAACAATGAAATGAATGTAATGCACAGCATTGTAAGCATGTTCAAAAACTTACAGCAAAATAATTCACCACTGTTATAAATTACGTATTTTTTCTCTTCTCAGGCATATGCAACAACTTCTTACAGCCAAGTGGCTGAACAAGTTGAAAAACAAGAAGTGCCAGCAGTTTTGCCAGCACTGCTACAAGAACCACCATCACCACAACAGGAACCGCCAACACCACTGCTACAGGAACCGCCAACACCACTGCTACAGGAACCGCCAACACCAGCACCGCAGCATGCAACACCGTGTGGCTCTAGGAGGTAAGGAAAGAACAGGTTGTGCTAAAAGTATGTGTTTCAGCTAAAGTACAGGATACTGTGTGTCGAGCCAGCCTCCCTTATTTGTATACTGTAAAAGTCAAACCCCCATCGTTATGGACAGCATAAACTTAAAAAGACTGCTGCTAAGCAAGGTTAACATTGAAATACAATGATTGTTGAAGGAGAAAGATGTCTCAACTATGTTATTTGCCTTAAATTTAATGCCAATTGACTCTTTTCATGTAATGTTTCATATCAATTAAATTGTCTGTTCCAAACATTTTAAGGATTCTGCAGCATTTTAATTAGAAAGAAAGACAACTGAGGGCATGCTTTCCTTAGCAGATCATTATTCCCCTGAATGATTACCAGTTGACATATTTTCATTTGGTACGACAATATTTGCAAATTAAAGCTCAACCTTTTCATTTTGAAATCACAGCTTTTTTTTTTTTTTTTTTTTTTTTTTTTTTTTTTTTAATAAGGTATTGTAACTTTGAAATCGTCAATGAAGTTCTGACCCAGGTCAACCATGAGATTATTATTCAACTCCCACAAGATGAATGAGTAACATAACTTTTCACTGAAGCAAACTACGAAATTCCATCACTGGAACTAATGTACACTCCTGCTGTCCTAAGAAGCACACTTTCCTGTGAGCAATTCCACGAACAGCTCCCTTTATCTTTTACCTACTGGTAAGCTACTCTTGTGCATACAACTTGTGAATGCAATATGATGTAACACATGGGCGGAAGTGTCACGTCATCTGTCATTCTGGTGCACGTGGGTGCAGAGTTATACAAAAAGTGTGTTTCTTAGGATGATGCAGTATAGCTAGACATTCCTAGACCCCTCTGCTTGTACTTGCCCATGCCTTAGAACATGCTAATGCTACTTTATTTACAGTATATAAATTTTAACAAATAAGTTTTGTTTTGTTACAGAAGAACACGCTATGAGCCATGCGATGCCACGCTTCTGCAGGCATTTAGGGAGCAGCAGCAGCAACAAAAGAGTGCCTCAGAAAATGTGAATAAAAAATTAGATAACATTCACACAAGCTTACTCACCATTAATGAGACACTGGGAAAATTGTCTGAAATTTTGAGTAAAAACAAATAAAGAGTATTTAAAAAGACTTTTATGTTTTTATTGTGTTGCATTACAACAGGAGAAATTGAAAGGGATTGGGATAGGGAGAAATATATACACAGACCAAGGGAAAAGCAGGGAGATTATGACATGGATGAGAACAGGTACTAGATGTACTGCATGTATGAATCATTCTCAATCAACACTTTGCTGTAGTAAAACATTGGCTTTATTGCAATAGTTTTTCATTTCTGATGCATTGACAACAGTAAAATTTGTGCTTCACTGCAGTAAAATGTGACAGGTTATAGGTTATTTTCATTGAGTATCTCCCACTTCATTGGCATTATATGTTAAGATGGCGAATGGTTTTGATTTATGTAAAGTATTGCCTGATGACTCTGGCCCTTACTCTTCTTCCTTCTACAGCTGAACCTTCATGTGCCCCTTGATTTTCCTGATTTGCACCTGAAAACAAAAGTATTAATTTTGAGGAACGCTCGCCACAGGAAAAAGTGCACATTTAGGTGCCATATGTTTACTAAATTAACATTCTTTTGTTAGGTTAGCTATGAAACAAAGCTGAAAGATTTGCACGTACTATGGAATGCTGTATTCCTAAAGTGTTCCACATAGCGAAAGTAATGCTTCTAATTCAATCATCACTATCAAAGCAGCGAACAGTCTGAAAATAGCGCTACTTTAAAATGCCAATGAGAAAGTCCTTACTTGCTGCTAGTGATTACTGTTTATTACCATATGTTTGAGTACATTACCTATGCAAATATTTAGGACTATAAATGTATGGTTAATGTTATGTTTTTTTAAAATTACCAAAATTTACAAAACATGTTTTACATCCTTCCTTTAACGAATAACGACTGAATATATACTGAACATCATTTGGTTCCTGATAACCTGTGCATAACAGTAGTTGAGTTTAAAGTTAAATTGTTGAACATTAAAAACTGCAACTGGCACATGCATCTCGCCCAAGGCATCATCTGAACAGTCCCCCAGCTGATGACCTGTTGCCAACTTTTGCATACCAAAAACATGAAATACATCCTAAGCTGCAAAGCAAACCAATACATAAAGGAATAAAATTCCCATTATTGGCAACACTGATTTTGCAAACTTTGCCATCTTTATTTGGAAAGAGCAAACATTCTATTAAGTGAGGCACAACTGAATTAATTCACTATGTAGCTTTTCATTGTAATAGTGAAAATAAATGAACAGTGAGAAAACTCGTTTACACACTTCAGTATAATACACACTGAGTATTTGCATCTGACATGCTCCACTTCTTATCATAACTAAATACAGTAGCGAATTAAACCATTACTTGCATTTGCAAAGTTTTATGATACAAAAGTGCAAAAATTAAATGCATGGCAATACTTGCCAATAACCATACACAGCCCTGTTGCTAAAGTAGTAGGCATGTACCAGCAATAACTCTGTACATTAGAAGACAAATATTTGTGGAACATAAAAATCTTACTTTTATGGTCTTACTGTGTGATTCAAGTTGGATTGGAGATTTGTCATAAAAAAACTGAATACGTTAAATGTATTATTTGTCCTTTGAGCATGAATCACTTCATTTGTTAATCACTAGTCACACCTTCAATGGACATGTTGGCATGAAAAAGAGAAATAGCAATATAATTTTATTTAACACCTTTTCAGCTCGCATTTGAAACATGACTTAGCATATGTGTGGTCATTCAAATAATAAAATAACACACCACCAATTTGAAGAATTGGATTGCAACACATTCCTTTTTTGAGTGCATTGTTAATATTTTTGTACATCATTATTTAAGATTAAGCATTTGGAAAGGAATGCTTGTTTTTCATTCTTTTGAATGATGAATGAATATTGAGTTACAATGTGAGGATAAAAGATGTATACCTCACATTCAAAATATTGCAGTGAAAAATATTGTTACAGGCAAATCAAATGATATTCTAATTATACCAGTGACAACTCTTTTAAAAAATGTATGCATCACATTCAGCATGATGCGGTAGCAATGAGAAACATATGACTTGCTAAGGTGTTGAGCATTGCCTGCCTTACTACGCCTTTTAAATTTTATGCCTACTGTACTAGCTCGTAAATGAAATGGCCACTTCACATACCTGCATCTTGTTCATCTATTTCAAGCTCCTCCGATGGTTCATCCCATTGGATGTTCCTTGCAGCCAAGAAATTGTGTAGCACAGCATAGGCATTAACTATTTGTGCTGCCACAGGAGGAGGGCAGTGTAGCACTCTGTCTTTTAGGAGACACCTGAAGCGCCCTTTTAGTACCCCAATGCATCTCTCTATGGAGTTCCTCACACTTCGCAGAGAGGTACTGTAACGATCCTCTGGTGAACCTGGTTGTGCATTCAACACTGGAGTCAAAAGCCATGGTTCGTTGGGATATCCAGAGTCACCTGATAACATTCAGGAAAGCATAAACTTCACTGCTGTCATGTTATGAATCATTACTGTTGCTAACACACAAGAACATCAATTTACTCATTAGTATACACTTGTGTTTCAACAGTTACAGATGTACATGTAGATAATTAATTTCACATCAGATGCACACTTCCAAGTATATATTAACATTTAATAAAAGAGCTACATGAAGGCAAATGTCTACAATTTAATTACTTTCTTTCAAGTGTGTGTCCTGTACTGGGACTTACCTATTAGCCACAAACTCCGTTTCTGCCTATTGTACATTTCCTTCATATGACCTCTTGGAGGAGATATCATCCAAATTGCTGCATCATGTACAGATCCAGGATATCTGGCATTTAGTGACAAAAGGTGCAAGTCAGCATCACATATCTAAAACAAAAAAAAAAAAATAGTCTTGTGTCATTAAAACTGAGTAACAACACACACATTGGATACAACAGAACATACAGTTCTTCACTCACAATTTGCACATTCACACTATGATGTCCTTTCCTGTCAATAAATAAATGCGCAGGAAGTACAGCATCATGTATGGGAGGAGTTGTGATGGTAACCAATGTATCATCAATTACTCCCACAGCTCCAGGGAAACCAAATTTGTCTGCAAATATGAAACATTTTCATCATTTCAGCAACATTTCAAAAACTGAAATTAATATACCTTCGTCATCACACAAATTAAGAGAAAATTAGACACTATAAGTCACAGTAAGTATACCTCTGTTTGATCCTGTTTATCTGTTGATCATTAACAGGAAACTTAATATAGCGCTTCATCAGATGCCTATTCAGTGCATCTGTTACTTCCCTCAGTGCTCTGCTGGTTGAGGGCTGACTCATGCCAAGGGAATAGTTGTTGCCAACAGAAAGTTTGTAGCTCCCTTGGCCATAAAATAGCAGAGCTGACAAAACCTGTAGTGTAAAGAATTTACATTATTGCAACAATACAGCCCCTGAATATTGGTTTTCAATGAAAATGAAGGCCGTACTGGATTTTACTGTCACTTGACAGGAGTCCAGCTAGTGTTAGTACAACTGTTTAAATTACTGTAAATATTTTCATAGCTGAAATAAGGTAATCCACTTACTCTCAACACAATGCTGATACCAGTACTCCGCACAGGATGTTGCATAACTACTTGTAACTCTGCAATTAAATCCAAAGCTGCTGCTTTAGGAAAATGAAATAATCGAATGAAGGATACATTAGGCAGCGTAAAGGGATTACTTCTGTCCCTTAAACTCCTTTGTATCCTTCGCTTGGTTTGCCTGCAAAATGAATTGAAGATGGGTTACTTCAGTGTACATTTACCACAACAGGACCATCCTTTAGTCATTTTATGTATAAATGAGTAAATGACTCTTTTATGAACTACGCACTTTAAACTTTTATTTACTTGGTGTATCAATGACTTACTGTAAAGCAATACAACAAATATTTTCTTAGTAGGTATTTCTTGAAGTACCAATAGCATAATTAAAACTGAATTTCGAATTTTGTTTAAGCTCTAGTGTGTCCTAAATATGAACTTTGTACTTTTTGTATCCTTTATTATTGAGCTGAGAAGCATACCATTTTACCAACATTTCGATAACTGTGCAGCATATAGAAGAACTTCTCCGTTAGAAAATAGCACAATTCCTCAGATTTAGGCTAGGAAATGTTTTCACGCAAGCAAACAGTGATAGGACGTGATATGGACACTTAGCACATACATATGTGGTTTGATTTTACGGTCTTATATTCAAAACGTTACTGCCTGTTCTTTTTACCCGAATTAAATGTTTAACCTGTTTCAAAGTTATGCAAACCCGAAGTAACAACTAAATAGTTGAAATGCTTTGCATGCAATACTTTCTTACTAATACTAATAATCAGTACTGAAATTAAATACGAGCTATGGTACTTTCGTAAAATACATGTTATATCTCCTAGCATTTATATGAAAGAAACTGATTTTGTTTACTTTGGTATCAGCTGTTAAAGGAAGGAAAGTATAGGTTGTACGTCTTTCTTATCCAAACCAGCATTTCAAAGGTTGCACGGCAGAAAACTAAATGTACAAGCTTGAGTATTTCTGAGGGACAAATGTATCTCACAGCAAACATTTTTTCAAGATGCTCTTACCTACCGTCAAAAGTTAGGTTAGGGAACTTACGTATTTCTCGTGTAAGCATACATACCTTTCGTCACTTTCACACGCATATTTTAAGGTATCACTTTACATCAAATAACATAAGGTTACCTACCTCCTGCGGCATTCTTCATTCCTTTGTGCGTGTCCATCAGCAATCGCTAAAAGTCCATCCATTTTTCAGCCTCGATAAAGCAGTAATGCTAGCGCTAACAACACGTTCTCGCCTCTTGTTATCCTTTACCATAAATCTTTTCATCTCATCCAGATGTTGTTATGGTTACCATGCTACAGAATACCAAATGGCGCGTAGCCAGTGGTTAGCGGCTTTAACAAGTGGTTCAGCTTTAGCCATACGTTACAGAATAGCCCTGATTATCACATTTTCTAAACAAATCACAGCCTGCATGTGCACATTTCTTAAAGTGATCTGTTGTTGAATCTGCTGATTAATTGAAGTGTTCTAAGCGGCTTTTATTTACATGGTTATTTATTTACATGGCTTTTACATGGTTATTCAACAGTTGTCTTACCAAAATGCATATTAATTTCAAATGTTTGCATTATTCTGTGACGTAGCTCTTATAAACAATTAATGAGAACTGTTATTTTAAGCCACTTTAAACATGTACACAGATAACATGCAAGTTTATAGTACTCAAACACTTAATTACATGGTATTTTAACTTGGAAAATAGGAACATTTACATAAACATTTCATATATATAACTTACTTGCATTTAACAAAGTACTTCAAGATATCACATATATCCATTTGACACAAATGCTTTAACTTATAACTAAACTATTACAATTACTGTTAGCTACATGGTTCAAGCATTCTTCTTTTTCTATCTCAGTATCACTGTACACTGCCAAATCCTGTAAGTGCTTATGTCTTGGAATCTCCATTTGACAAAATTGTTGTGTATCGCATTCTGCATGTATACTGGTCACCAATCTAGAAAGTGATTGACATTTGGTATGGAGAGAGAGGCAATGTTGCCGCTAATTGCTGCCACGTGGAGAGTGCGATTACGAGTGCTAAAGTGATTCAGTTGCGACTGCAATGGGTATTTTATTATTATTGTTATTATTATTATTATTATTATTATTATTATTATTATTATTATTATTATTATTATTATTATTATTATTATTATTATTATTATTATTATTATTATTATTATTATTATTATTATTATTATTATTATTATTATTATTATTATTAATTATTTATAATACTGTACACAAAGACAATAATACAGTCGTAGATCTACATGCAAACACTAGAACATGCAAGAACACATCAATGTAAAGATCATTGTAACAAAAGAGGCATACCTGTGAGATCATGATGCTTATTGAAGTGGGATAATGCCGCTTACATAATTTTTTCCAGGAGTTTCTAATTTATACCCCAATGTCTAACTTTCTTCTTTAAAATACTTTTCAAGGGGTTGTGGAAGTAGTAGATATCATATAATTGTGGGTGGATGTGCAGCAGACATTTTGGATTTCACGAGACAGGTGTGACCGATATTTTCAATTAAGAATAGTGTTATATTCTGTGACAGGAAGTTTAGAAACGAAACGTTGCTGCTTGCAGAATTTACAAGGGGTTGTAAAAAGAGTATAAATCATATAATTGTGGGTGCATGTGCAGCAGACATATTGAACTTCACGAGACAGGTGTGCACCGATATTTTCAATTACATCTGGGTGGTGCATTACACAATGGAGGAAAATGATCCTATCATTACATGCTCCTACAACGCATCGCATGCAATTTTAAAATCACGGATGCAAGGGCATATCGTGAAATGCATGAGAAACTACCCCACAGCAGACAAAAAGGTTTGTCCGTTTAACGAGGTACATCATATTGACAAACCAGAATATGAAAATCATTGTCGCACCTGTCCAGACCGTGGCATGGTAGAAATTCATCTGTTCCAAGTTGAAGATGGCACAGGCGATTTGGGTATTACACCGTACCATAATCCAGAGTTGCCCGAAGCAGAGGAGAATTGGGATACCGAGGTGACTACAAGGACCTACGACCCCAAGAAGAATTTGGAGAGCCAGGCTGTTTACCGTATTCCAGTGGGGGCCAGCAAAGCGGAACGTAAAAGATTTCGCATGGAAGAAAGACGTCGGCATGAACACATTTTGAGTGCAGAGGTAGCAGCAGGCAGCGAACCAAGGCCAGGTCCTTCTGATGTCGATAAGCCACTAAGACGTCCTCATGAGACTTCGGCAGCAATTGTCGAAGCAGAAGAAGCAAGGGCAGATGGGGACTAGTAGGTTTGCCATTTATTTCAATTGTTTGAAATGGGTTTCTCTAAGACATTTTAATTACTTTGTGTCAGTGTTTATTTTTAAAACTGAAACATAATAAAGAAAATAATTCTACAGTTTAATATAATGGACATGTATCTCTACTGAAATATGTATGTAGTAGAACAACTAAAAATGACAACCAAATATCAGGACTTTGAGGGGACCAAATCATGATATTTAAGTCTTGTCTATCCTCCACTCGTTCAATGAATCTTCTAAGGAGTAAAGATATATGCTTGGGGTCATGGTGCTGCTGTAGAGTGAAACACATGTCAATTAATATATCCCAGATGTGTATGTGTGTGTAAGTTAAACTTATTAATCCTAGTCGTCTTCAGTACTGAGGTGACGACGATGCCTTCTTGAACCATTCATTCTTCTTTTTAAACATTTTCTCCTTGAACAACTTATCCGGCGTCTTGAACTTCTTTTTGTACTCCTTGTGTTGCCGCCCCTCCATTTTCTTGAACCACCACTTCTCCTTTCCCTCGAACTATTCCTTGGTCTTGGTCTTCTTCTCTGACAAACAGAATTTACAATTTACACAGCACCTGCAAGTTGTAGGGCTCTGAGGAGCTTCACTCGGTCTGTGCCATTTAATTACCGGATCTTCGGCGTTTTTTGTGGTAAGAACTTTCGGAAGATTTCCGGTGGCGTTCAATAAAGTTTTGTTCTTTTTTATGTGTGCCCTTCTGGCATTTCTGTCAAAAAATTTGTCATTAAGTTTCGGCCTCCCATTTCGTTATGGATCGTTATGGCCGTGGATCACTGGAATTTCGTAGTCTTATTTGCTGGACGTTTGCTAGTCAAACAGAAAATTTTCTTATAATTGATTTGCTGTTGTTATGGTGATCGATCGTCATTCAACATGCATATAAGTTAAACAAAAGCGAGGGAAAATAAACCGTGTGGAAACTTAAGAAAAATAAAATATGACGTGTAGCTTTCACGTGTTGTTCCCTAATCTAGTACATAGTCTTCTTACAGAAATATACCCTTCTATCTATCTACCTACGTTAATCGAGATAAAGGTGTGTAGAAATTGTCCTATATGTACCTAAGTTTCATGTAACTTCACGGAAATTAGAGAACAAAGTTAGGTTTAAGCAATACACGAAAGATATAAAAAGTGAACGCTAAGTGATTTCTTTGACATTCGGTCATCTTTGCCGTGCCAAGAGATGAAGATAACGTAGTGATATTTGAATAAAATAAAACTATAAATAATGGTAAATTAAAACAAATAGAAAATAACATTTTTTCCGTGTCTCTACAAGTTAATGTGCTTTAAGAAGAGCTTTAGTGAAATAAACTGTAGGTAAAATAAAAAATTTAGACAAGGGTAACACATCCAAAAAACGTAACACATAATATATTGCAAATAAAAATGTATTTAATTATGTATCAGTTGCAAAGCAAACCTTTATCTGTCTGTGCTTGAGATACGATGATAATTTTTAAGTTAACTTTTCAAGTCCGACGGACGAAAATAGATAACACTTCATTTTATTGGACAACTATTGCAAAACTTCGTTACATAGTGCATAATGTTAAAGACTATGTGTCAGATACATCGAAATGAGTGGCAAATGAAATGAAAATGGGCTGAAACGAAAACACAAAGTAATATAAACAGTGGGATAACGATAAACAAGGCTTTTACAGTAATAAGCATCGTACCTTGGCCTCACTGCCTTGTTTTGGTGTAAACAGCAGACAAATTATTTCAGAGTACTAATGTGCATTACCTTTTTGACGAAATATGTCTTTAGGTACAATACATAACATTAATTATAATTTTTAAGCCCAATAACAAATTAGGAAACACGTAATGCCCGAGAGAAGCAGAAAATTGAGCAGTACCAAATATAACATTATAGCACATATCTGTTTCTACTCTGGTGTGTTTTATTGGCACTTCAAAATGATTTTCGCATAAAACCAATAACCGTTAAAAAGGAGGATTGTGAGCATTCGCAGCGGCGGAAGCACTGTAATTTTACCCAAAGCGTACCGCAACGGAATCGTAAGAACCTTAATGTGACAATGTTGCGTTTGTCCATCCAAATTGAAAAAACGAAAGGTTTCGCTTTTTTTTTTCAAATAAATATTCTTCCAGTGGACTCATAATTAGTGATATTAATATAGGTGAGGGCGGGGTAAGTGTAACAGGGGGGCAAGAACGTCATCTCGGATTTTCTCGCAAAGTATGTATTTTTTGGAGCCTGGGAAGAGGCTATAATTGAGAGCATGACTGCCCGGAGTTGTGAGAACGAAGAGACGCTCCGGGGAAAAAAATAGTTTCGTACTAGTTTTGTGTGATTTTGATATAAGAACTGCTACTACTAGAATCATCTGTACTGTACTGAAGTAATGTAAATCCAAAGCAGATCACAATTGTTGAGCTGATCTCCAGTATTTGGCCCAGGCCATTAATTGGTGGGCAGCCCGTTGAATTACAAAATGTGTAGTACACTACTTACATTTCTATTACTACTACCATTACTACTATTGCTTACACACTATTGTTCATTTCCTTTTTTCACAGTCCACTTCCATTTATTTTTCACTTTATCTAAGAACTGGCCTACATTATTGAGATTTTTATCTATAATTTTACATGTATCAGGACTTCGCTTAATTTTTCTCCAGATGTATTCTTTTCGCCAAATCTCTGTTTCCCTGCATTCAAAAAGGATATGTTCCACACATTCCTTACCCCCACACAATGGGCACTTGTCTTGCAAAAACCCATTCCGCTGCCCTTTTAGCCTCCACACTCCTGCTCTCAGCCATGCTATCCCCTTCCTTTCTTCATTAATGGTTCTATCTATATACTGCTCCCTTCCCCAGCCACTTTTTAACTCAACATAATATACCAATGACCTCTTTTCACCTAACTGGCTGAACAGTTTTTGAATCTCTATATCTTCAAATCTTTTTCTAACACCCTTCCAGAAACCTTTATAATTTCTCTCTCTTTTTCTCCAAATATCCCCTAAGCCACTATTTTCTAAATTGTTTCGTAGAGTGCTTCCCCAGCCCGAGCTTTGCAGACTTGCTTCTTGATATTTTAAACATTGTTGCAATAAGCTGCCTTCATCTAAATTCAAGATCCTATGCCAGTATTTCAAGGGTCTTTCCATTATTAACCCTTTCCTTGTTACTCTCCCCATTTCAATTTGAGCAACTTCGTTTGCTGTTGCCATTGGCAGCCCCAAAACTTCCTTACAGAACATCCTGTGTATCTGATCCACAACTTCCCAGCCATTCTCAAGCCCCCATATTTCAATGCCATATAGCATTCTGGCCTCGACTACAGAACTGTATACTCTTTCCAACCATTTCATCTCCATCTCCGGCATTTTATATAGACACCCTCTCACAGCCATCATTGCTGCTTTCCCTTTTGCCAGTGCTGATTTCTTTTGTTTTTCCCATTTGCCTCCTGTATCTAATTTTAATCCTAAGTAAGTACAGTCACGCACTACTTTGTATTCAGCTTCTCCCTTCTTCCACTTTTCATATTTACTCAATTTAGTTCCTTTTTTAAATACTACAATTTGAGTTTTTTTCGCTGTTTACCTTTAAGCCCCACTCTGAACAGTATTTCTCCACCTCTTGCAAAGATATTTTTAACCCATTAACGGTAATGGAGATTATTACCAAATCGTCTGCAAAAAGTAAACCTGGGACTTGTAAGTTGTTTATTACTGGTATGAGACTATTATTTTTACTTATATTTTGTAATACATCATCAATAAATAAATTGAATAAAATTGGACTTAGCTTGCACCCTTGCCTTAGTCCTTTTCCCTCCAGTTGTATTTCTTTAGTTAGTGCCCCTTCTTCATATTTTATGCAAAATGTATTTTCATTATACAATTCCTTTAGTATAGTTATCATTTGATTACTCACTCCTTTCATTAACAGCTTATACCACAACAGTTTCAGCTCTACCCTGTCGAAAGCTTTTTCCAAATCGATAAAAGCCATATATAATTTACCTTTCTTATTTTTTAGGTATTTATCTACTAGTGTTTTTATAATGAATACATTATCAACTGTCCGCCTCCCCTTTCTGAAGCCCATTTGGAATTCTGAAAGAATATTATGCTCCTCTACCCAGACTTGCAGCCTTTCTACCAAGATACCCGTATAAATTTTTGCCACATTCGATAACAGTGCCATGCCTCGGTAATTATTGGGTATATCCATATCCCCTTTACCTTTATAAATTGGCTGAATAATAGCTTTTTCCAACTCTTAGGTATATACCCTTTGGTTTTCATTGAGTTGAACAATGATGTTAGAACTTTAACTCGGTTCACGTCTTTGCTCCATTCCCTAATGAACTCTCCGGGTATACCATCTATACCTGGTGCCTTGTTCCTTTTAATTTTTTTAATTTGACTCATTACTTCATCTGTTATGACACTGTCCAAGATTTCATTGAAATTATTTACTATTTCTGGGATTACCCTCCCTACACTAAAGCTTTCAAATGTATATAAAGTTGCAAAATACCCTAACCATTCTTCTTGAGTTATGTTAGTTTTGACAATATATTCTTTGTATAATGTCTTAATACCTTTCCATATTTTACTTACATTATTTTCAGTAATAGTACTGATTAGTTTGCTGGCATCTCTTTTCCTCCATTGAGATTTTTTATTTTCCAGCAACTTATTATAATAATATTTGCTTAGCAGATATTGTTCTTTCAGTTTGATATTCCCTGATTCTCTCCATTTTACCAACTCCGCTTTTACAATACCTTTATTTATTTTACACTCCTCATCAAACCATGTCACTTTCAATAATTTGCCTGTTTCTAACTTTCATCTGTTCCCCTGCCCATTGCAATATGAAATTTAAGATATTCATCGCCTTTTCAATTTCAAAGGTTTCCGAATTATATAGTACCCCATACTGACATATTTTCCCTCGCTCGGAATTTAAAAGATTTTCAAAGTTTGCCTTGTGCTCTTCCTTTCACCTATATCTAACACGTTCTCTATTTGCTGTTATTTTCTTCCTTATTTTGTCAGCTTCCACACTTTGAGATTTTATTTTAATACATGTTAGTAATGGGAAATGACCACTATTGGTACTTATGTTAGACACTTTAAAATTAGTCACTATATGTCTAATATTATTGGACCAGAAAACAAAGTCAATTACACTCACTCAATACACTCTGGTGTATTCCCCCTGCTCATCTTCACCGTATTTCCCATTAAGAATGTCAAGCGCATTTATTTCACAAAATTCAATGAGTTTTTCACTTCCTCTCTCGACGATCTTATCCTTGCTACGTCTAATATCATCATTTTTCCCTGTTAGGTTATTATTTTCCCAATCATCTGTTAGATTTACGCCACTTTCCCCATTTCTTATATTTAGATCTCCCATTATTATAATCTCAATGTTAATGTATTTATCCCTTAACCTTTCAATGTCTTTGTCTAACAGATAAAATATTTCAGGATTATGGAACTGTGAGGAGGCTGGCGGGTTATACACTATACCTAAACATATCATGATGGCATCTAGCTCCTTATCTTCTATTACAACCCAAAGCACTTCTTTATGCCTGGACCATGATTCTTTCATTGTTTTACACAGAGACTTCCTAATAAAGAAACCTAGGCCTCCAGATAGTCTCCCTTTCTTTGCATATGCTTCTCCCTTTCTTCCTACGTAACTAAAACCCCGTATGTCAATGACCTCATCTTTCAACCATGTTTCAACCACTGCTAAATAATCCAGCGTCCCCAAAAAGTGCTGTAAGATTCCCGTATTAATTTTATTTTTTTATTCCCTCAAAGTTCCAAAATCCTATTTTCCTGACTGACTGCTATTGTGAACCCGTTCTGCCCCTTGACCATACATACTTTTCCAAAGTCTTTCTGCTTCTCAGCTGAATTCCTCCAACAGCTGAGGATCGTTTGTCTTTATCACCATTATACTTCCATGCGGCGAAGTTATAATATCTCCCGCCTCTGCTTTACCTCTCCTGCCTTCACCACCTACCGCCCCCTCCTCTTCTTCTTCACTACTACCAATAGTTTGCGTCCAGCTTCTTTCCTCTCTCTCCACCAGTCCACGTGCTGCCGTAGTCTCCTCCCTCCTTGCTGACAGTCACTTCTCCCATCTGTTGTTACAGGTGTTGACGTCATCTTCGTGCTTTCCTCACCTCCCTTCTGTCCGACGGAGATTTGATTTCCTTTCGCCTTGTTTGATTCCCTCAATGACGTATCCTCTGACGTGTTGGTTGTCACCACGTGCTGTATTACATCATCTCTCTGTTGTGTGCCGGTGCCGGACTTTGACTCCCTCGTCCCTTCCTGTGTATGTGAAACTTGGCTGGATTTTTGCTGAGTTATTTCCTCCCGTGTAGGCTCCCTGCTCCATACAACCCTCTTGCTCGCATACGTTGCGTTCGCTCCTAACCAGAGTTGCAAATTTCTGATATATGCTCGTTTACCCGCAGCTCTCGCTTCCATCATCCTTCGGATTAGATTTTGCTTCACGTGTCTTTGGGCTGGTGTAAAATCCTTATTTACGAAGATTTTTGTGCCTTTCAACATTTTAGCCCTTCCCAGTATTTCGTAGATTAATTGAGTTGTAGAGTGAGTGAGTGTGTGGTGTTTTAGGGCCCGTCGACAACAAGGTCATTTGGGCCCGAAGTCAACATTAAAACCTAAAAGCTACACTAATCAAGCTAAAAAGGTAAAATAAAATAAAAACATTCAACTATTAAAAGTACATAAAAACTCATCCCAGTCAAAAAAATTTAAAAGCTCTAAAATTAATAAATATAAAATACAAGTCAGATTTGTTTATTAAAACCGATTTTAAAAACAAACCGCAGTGCCTTATCCACGGCCACTGGGTCGTCACCTAAAATACTGAGCAAGTTAGCTCCCAAGCCCAAAGACTGGCGAACGCGGGCGTACTGCGGGCAATCAAGCAATACGTACCGCTTGAGTTGTAGAGAAATGTACAATAATTGGCCTTTCCCCCACATGTCTTCCTACGCGGTAAGCCTCCACTATCTCCCAATCGTGTAGTTCTATTTGTAGTTTTTCTGTCAATATTTGGGACACTTCCTGCCATGGCCAAATACCTCTTCTCTCTTTCACTCCTATAAATACTAAATTTAGTCTTCTTCTCCGCTCATCTGCTCTTTCCAATTTCACTTTCAGTTCATCTACTTCCCCTCTTATACCTTGGATTTCTTTTCCTACTTCTTCTTTTATTTCCATAGCTACTTTCTCCAGACTGTTGCCTATTCTTTGCTCCATCCCATCCATTTTATTTATTTTTTCCACCAGATTCTCCAGAATAGTTTGTATTTCCTCTGGCCCAGGGTTCTGTTCGACTCCTAATATTAATAACATTAGAATTATACATCTCAGTATTATGCCGCTAACCTCCATAGATCTTCCTATTTCCTTTTTCTTGATTTTCCTTTGCCTAAACAGTCCTATCCTTGCTCTGTACACTGTAAGCTCATCTCCCATTTTTGCTTCTTGTGCCACTCTTCTGGAGCTCACTGTAACGCAACCTTCCTCTTCAACAGCTTGCTTAGCACTCCGTTATTTTCTTTGTTTTTCTTGTTTTGCTTTTATCTTATCTTACGCAGTGTTTGGAACTAAGAATTAGCAGCTAAAAGTGAATATAGATACAAAACTTTTCAAATAAAGTTTTGAAGTGCTGATAGGTATTGAGCTAAGAACCTCAAGAAAATTTATGTTAGAAATTTAGACATTTATAATATGTTTTATTGCCTTGTGTACTCCATGTGTTATATCGTTAGAAAACTAATACTTTTAAATACGAGGCGTGTCCGTAAAATAAGGTCTCTAAGGCGCTGAAGCCGTGACGAACGCTATTACGCGAGATCCGGCAACACTGGCGTGTAGCTTTGTTTCACCCCTTCAAATCCCCACCACAACGAACCCGTTGCAACCATTAGTTTTGGCTGGGCAGCCGTTTGCGTAGGAGCTTCCTATCATTTCTGCCACCAAGTGCGAGTTGCGTGAAGTGATACGTTTTTTTGGTGCCCCCACTGAAATTCATCGTCAGTTATGCGAAGTCTATAGGCCACAGTGCACGGACGTCAAAAACGTGGGAAAGTTGGTCAGAGAGTTCAAAGACGGACGTACAGACGTCCATGACGAACAGCGTTCTGGTCGGCCTTCGGTTTCAGCCGAAACAATTGCAAAAGTGGAGCATGGAATGCTTAAAGATCGGCGTGTGACAGTTCGCGAGCTGTGCGAAATTATCCCTGAAGACTACGGTTGACAAGATTTTGACCGAACATTTGCATTATCGCAAGGCTGATCTCCTGGCCCAGTTCGGATGGGACATTCTCACCCATCCCTCCTACAGTCCAGACTTAACACCTAGTGATTATCATCTGTTTCCCGAGTTGAAGTCACACCTGGGTGGAACACATTTCCAGACCGACGATGATTTGAAAAACGAGGTTGAACGCTACCTGCTCAACTTGGCGGGAGAGTGCTATGACAAGGATATACAAAAACTGCCACAGCACATGCAAAAGTTCATCGATCGCAATGGTGATTACGTTGAAAAATAGCTGTCCATCAATGTAAAATTCACTGACAATAAACATGTTTTCTATATTAAATAAAATTGGAGACCTTATTTTACGGACAGGCCTCGTATAAATCGTTGCAATTTTTGTGGATAACGTATCAAGTCTCACTTGCCCCAATGGATGACTCAGTTGCCCCTTTCATTTTGTGATCTATTTTTATATTTCACAAAAATGCAAATAAAAATAAAGCATTTTAATATATGAAATTTAAAGGCTGAATGTACTAGCTGTATTTTAAGATATTTTTGGAAACTTTTGACTTATCACCAACTTCAGAGGGGGAAAAACAACGGTAGGACTCACTTGCCCCGTGCACCCTATTAATAAATAGATCAAATCAAAAGTTGTATACGGTGGACGGTAACGTAAATGTGAAAGCAGAACGGCCTTAGCCACTAAAATTTGGCTTGCATGCCTTCAAATAAGTTATCATCAATGAACCTTCAACACCATCACAAACAATGTTTCATTCTGGAATCATGATTTAAAAAGAAAGGTTAGTGTCTTCAACATTGTCTATTCTTGAGATTATGCTGTTAAAAGGAAAGCTTAAGAAAGTAGTTCTGTAAAATGATTGCTTTAGGTGCGTTCGATACCTTCTGAATGCAAGAAACGTTTGTGAACACTACACATGCATGGTTGAATATTAAAAGAGTATGAAAGGAATTAAGAGATTTAAAATGTAAATGAAATCGCTACAAAATTATTTCTGGCTTACGTGCTAACCGCATAAAACTGTACAGGCCGTCGTAAGAATTATAATGAAGTGTGATGTAATGGAATCACTTATTCTACTCGTTTATTACCATAACAGTTCTATCAGTTACAATCTGTGAGGTTTACGTTGGCATATTCTCTACTATCCTTGTCTAACACAGAATGCTGTCCTTGTCTAGCACACGTGGGCGGGTAAGCAACCACTGCTTTAAATAAACGATAAATATCGTATTCCGTTGTTTAAGGACTATGATATCGTATTCGTGATATGTAGATGCTCGCAACCCCCATTCCGTTGTGTGTTGATTGAAGTTTGTCAGTGACGTATGAGCTGTACAGCTGTGAATTTATTGTTTTGTGGATTTACACGATACACAAAATGTTTTCAGTGTTGCGACATATGAATATAATATTCAATAATGAATATAATGTTCAATTATTTTCTTGTAGTTTTAGTTGTGTTGTTTCAGTGGGATCTCAAGAGAAAGTTCTAAGGTCAGATTCTAAGGAAATTTTAGTCAAAATTCACAGTTTCTTCGGCGATGAATGTGCAGCTTTGAAATGTGGAAAGCCGACTATTTCAGTTGCGAGTATCGTTGCGAGAACTGCTGCTGCTACAGGCATTTCTTCTCGTTCTGTCCAACAAATTTTAAAAGAATACGAAAATGCAGAAGCTAGTGGCGGTAGACTGCAAACACCAGGAAAGAAGCGCCCTAATAGAAGACTGCGAAAAACAGAAACTTCATTCACAGCTGCTGCTATTAAGCGAACAATCTATTCGCTGTATCTTACAGACTTTCTGCCTAGTTTGCTGGACATACATGAGGCTTTAAGAGCTAAAGCCTTACTTAAAGGAAGCGAGTGACCCTTAAAATAATTATTATAAACTTAATTTCGGTTACGGTAAAAATTTCCGAGGAAGACGCTTTTTAATGAACGAATGGATATTGTTTCTGAAAGATTTAAATTTTTAAGATGAATGAAAGAACTGGGATCTACAGGTAAGCCTATAGTGTACCTTGACGAAACGTGGGTAAATATAAGCCATACGAGAAATAAGGTGTGGAAGTGTATTGCTGATGAAAATGAAAAAGATTTCCCTCTTAAAACACCAGTAGTATGTTTTTGAGAGTTCTGCATCACACCTGATAAGATCCAGATTTCTCACCTGTGTTAATATATGTATGATGCAGAATACTCCTATGATGTAGAAGTCTCATGTTTTATATTCGACGATTTTTTGTTGTTTGGGTCGGTGGCATATTGCCGTTCCCCAGGATCGTTGTGTGTGTGTGTGTGTGTGTGTGTGTGGATGGGTGTGTGTTGTTTGGAATGTTGGGGCGCGGCGGCGGGGGTTCGCGGGGATCTTCGTATCGAGGTGTGTGTGTGTGTGTGTGTGTGTGTGTGTGTGTGTGTGTGTGTGTGTGTGTGTGTGTGTGTGTGTGTGTGTGTGTGCGCGCGCGCGCTTGAACTCTCATGTATGGATATCGAGTCTAGGATTCGATGCATTTTTTCGTTTAGTGTATGATAAAATGTAATATCTTTATTCGATGTGTATAAGAATACCGAGAGAATAACTAGTAACGTGTACTGAGAAAATATTTATGAAATAAATGTATAAAGACAATCTGGTAAGGGGATCTTCCCTATTCAGAATCCATTCTTCAGTAATGTATGTAAGGTTAGAATCTTCCCACCTCGAAGTATAAGAAAATAAAAAAAATAATGTAAATCTGTCTGAAAGGTTGTCAGTAATGTATGTGTGATGGAATGTTAAGCCAGGCTAGAATCTTCCCACCTCGAAGTATAAGAAAAGAAAAAAAAATAAGGTAAATCTGTCTGAAAGGTTACTCCACGTTGATGGATAAATAATAATGTGTGAATGGTTGTATAAAAAATGAACATTCCCTCTAAGCACGTAAAAGTGGATCATAAGCAAAAAGTGTGTATCAGATGATGATTGATAAAAAGAATTTCCTCTAAGATCGAACATAGCATTGCGAGTAAAAATAGAGTTTCGTCTACTAGTGAAAGTACATCTCTGTAAGAATGATGAATATAACTTTGAGAAAGGTTAAGCCAAGGTTAAAATCTTCCCACCTCGAAGTATAAGAAAAGAAAAAAATGTAAATCTGTCTGAAAGATTATTCCACATTGATGGATAAATAATGCCTGAATGGTTGTATAAAAAATGAATGTTCCCTCTAAGCATGATAAAAGTGGAGCATATGCAAAAAGTGTGTATCAGATGATGATTGGTAAAAAGAATTTCCTCTAAGATCGAACATAGCATTGTGAGAAAAAATAAAGTTTCGTCTACTAGTGAAAGCACATCTCTGTAAGAATGATGAATATAACTTTGAGAAAAAACTGTGTAGAAGGAATACGAGATGAATTGATTGAGGAATGCATGAGATATAAACGTATCTAGATGTATAAGTATGTTATAGCGGTTAATGCAGTCAGTTTAGCATGTACAAATGAAATACGTATGCAAGTTATTATCATATAGTAAACGGGGTCTATGGTAATGTTGTACTGACTATACCTTACACCTGTTCAACCCTTTTCACATGCGCAGGAGAGAAGCTCTGTCTGAAAGGTTATTCCACGTTGATGGATAAATAATAATGCCTGAATGGTTGTATAAAAAATGAACGTTCCCTCTAAGCATGATAAAAGTGGAGCATATGCAAAAAAGTGTGTATCAGATGATGATTGATAAAAAGAATTTCCTCTAAGATCGAACATAGCATTGCGAGAAAAAATAAAGTTTCTTCTACTAGTGAAAGCACATCTCTGTAAGAATGATGAATATAACTTTGAGAAAAAACTGTGTAGAAGGAATACGAGATGAATTGATTGAGGAATGCATGAGATATAAACGTATCTAGATGTATAAGTATGTTATAGCGGTTAATGCAGTCAGTTTAGCATGTACAAATGAAATACGTATGCAAGTTATTATCATATAGTAAACGGGGTCTATGGTAATGTTGTACTGACTATACCTTACACCTGTTCAACCCTTTTCACATGCGCAGGAGAGAAGCTCTGTCTGAAAGGTTATTCCACGTTGATGGATAAATAATAATGCCTGAATGGTTGTATAAAAAATGAACGTTCCCTCTAAGCATGATAAAAGTGGAGCATATGCAAAAAAGTGTGTATCAGATGATGATTGATAAAAAGAATTTCCTCTAAGATCGAACATAGCATTGCGAGAAAAAATAAAGTTTCTTCTACTAGTGAAAGCACATCTCTGTAAGAATGATGAATATAACTTTGAGAAAAAAAAGAACTGTGTAGGAAGTATACGAGATGAATTGATTGAGGAAGGCATGAGATATAAACGTATCTAGATATATAAGTATGTTATAGCGGTTAATGCACTCACTTTAGCATGTACAAGATGAAATATGTATGCAAGTTATTATCATATAGTAAACGGGGTCTATAGTAATGTTGTACTGACTATACCATACACCTATTCAACCCTTACACACGTACAGGAGATAATCACAGCTGTCTAGACGAACAAACAGGGGAGGGGTTGTTATGGAATGTGACCGTGAGAAATCCAAAACCCCCCAGACGTTACACAGGGGTATCCAAAAGTGCGCTTACTATTGCATCGATCGAATAATGGTGAAATAATGCTACGAAAAAAAGGAAAAAATAGAGTTCATTAGTACATTAAACGAATGAAGCTATAAATTTGCAAGAATGATAAAATAATACCGTGAATGTGTTAGAAAACCAAATATAAAAGTATCAAATATTTCGAAAAAAAATATATTTTGTACAAACATGTCTACATTCCCCCTCCAAGATGTGGGGAGCGAATCACAATCAGTGTGCGCACGCATGTGGATGAATGGTGGGGGGAGATTGTATGATGTAAAATCTAGTTCTATATAAGCACTGAGTTTAAGAAAAAGTTATTAGTAATAAACTTTAAATTCAAACATGTAGATAGTTGACAGTTAAAGCAAAATGGTTACGTAACTACGTAATAACATAAAATTATGGATCTACTGTAAGTGGGCGGAGTCTCTTCCAATAAATAAGCCTGTTACAGAGAGGAAGGAGTCAGTCAAACCTGATGATAATATGGATCCTACAGGTAAGAGATAAAACTTGTATATTGTTTACTAATCTTTGTTTAATTTATGAAGAGTGTAGAAGTAATACCGATTCGATATGTTTGTTTCAGACCACGAAATGTTGCTGTTAAATCAGTTAGCCGAAGTTGGCACCTATTTACCAACGAGAAAATTACGAGATCTGGATAAAACTCTACAATACTGTATTCGATGTGTGAAAACGGTAAAGACCAGATATGGCGAGCGGATCGTCGTGGAAACACCAGAATTCCAAGTCTTCCTGCCAGCTAGATTCCAGTTTATGACCTCATTGGAGAAAGAACTCCTAAACAGAGGTGACTGCTTCCTACAATACCACGGAGAAGAACTCTTAGACAGTGGTTTCAAACGACATAAATTGAGTTCTTTAGGCAACCACTAATGACATCAAAAGGTGAGTCAATTTTCATAGAAAGTAATATTGTATGTTAATTTTCATATATGCATGTAAAGTATAGAAAGACATGTAATTGTAGTTACATACATGTTATTTATTTCTACTGATGTTCACACGTCTGCACCTTACGTAAAAATTTACATGCCATGCATAATAGTTCTCTGGGAATTATATTTACTGTTGAGTTATGTTTCGTACATACCACTTCTGTTCATATGAATGTACGTAACTTAAGATGCTATCTCACGTACATGAGCCTAAGTAAATCAGTGTGTTAACGCATGTTCCAGAAATGCCGAGTACGGACAACCTCCCTGGACAACCCTCAAGTGCACAAGAGATGACGAGCAGTGACGCGTTACAACCTGATGAACTAGCAGTCATTCACACAGAATCAGCTTTTTCCAAACGTGTGTATACATTTGAGATTCATAACAGTGTTAACATATTAGATCCAGCAATATACTTATCGGTATGTAAAAAATTAATACTGCATGAAGTTGATAAGGGATTAGACATGTATAAATCAGGTCTTAAAGTCGGTTCATGTTTATTGTGTCAATATGTTATAATATCGCAAGAGAGCGATAATATCCACAAATTTAATTTTAATAGTAAACTGGAGCCAATATTACAGTCAACAGATAAATCGGTGTGGTATGAAGATAAACTGGTCCAACCAATCTTAGATCATATGGATAATTTCGAGGACGTCCTATAGAAAGTATGACATGTATAAAGAATTTAACTTTCAGAATATAACTTTCCCCGTATCATTGAAAGATGTAGAAAAATTCGAGAATCAGAATTCAACTATTTCAGTAACAATATACGGTGTTGAAAATAATTCGATCATTCTCCTATATCAACCAAGAGAGGTAAAATCACATCATGTTAATCTTCTGATGTATAAAAGACATTATTGTTTGATAACAGACTTATCACGTTTGCTAGGAAAGCAGCTATCCAAACATAATGGACAGAAGTGGATATGTGATCTATGTAATTCATATTTTACAACAGAATTACGTTTAAATAGACATAAAAAACGGTGTATGATGAATCAAAGTACCATTATGCCTAAAGCAGGTGAAAACGATATCATAGAATTCAATGCCTACTCAAAATGTCTTAAGATTCCATTTGTCATCTATGCCGATATCGAATGTATATTGCGTAAGTTAGATTTGTGTCAAGATTCATTGTCTGAAAGTTGGACTCGCATTACACATAAGCATGAATTGTATGCTATTGCATAGCATATGGTTTGTAGTTATGATGAAACTTTAACACGTTTCAAATCATTCGAGGGTCCATATGCAATTGAAGAATTTCTTAAAGAGTTAACAATAATTGCAGATGATGTTCTCATTATATATAGCAATAAGATCGATATAAATATGAGAGATGTGGATGAAAATGATTACCAAAATTCAGAACAATGCCACATTTGCAAGCGTGATTTTCTTAACACATGCATAAAAGTTGATGATCATTGTCATTTGACTGGAAAGTACATCGGTGCAGCTCATAATAAATGTAATTTAAACAGGAAAATGCTGGGATTCATACCAATATTCTTTCACTGCATGTCAAAATACGATGCACATTTCATAGTCAAAAAATTAGGTTATGATTCGGAACCAATTAAGTGTATTGCACAAACTTCTGAAAATTAATCATTTAGCAAAAGATATTCAAATTCTAATGGAAAGAGTATATATCTAAGATTTCTAGATAGCTATCATTTTTTGGATTCAAAACTTAGTAACCTTTCGGACATGTTAGAATCTAATGATTTTCATTATATCAATAATACATATACAAATCCCTTACATAGACTTTTGATGAAACGTAAAGGTGTCTTCCCGTACACGTATGTAGATTGTGTAGAAAAACTACGCGAACCCAATCTACCAGCTAAACATCATTTTGAGAATGTAACCAATGAGGATTACATGCATGCTAAAACCATATGGAATGAATTCAAAGTTAAAAATCTGGGTGAATATTTAAATCTTTATCTTAAGAGTGACACGTTAATATTAACCGACGTGTTCGAACGTTTCCGTGAATTAAGTATCGGCATGTATGGATTGGATCCATGTCAATTTTATACAGTTCCAGGTTTGGCTTACGGCGCAATGTTAAGAACGACGGGTGTACAGATTTCATTATTAACAGATAAAACTATGATTGACTTTTTCGAAAACGCTATCAGAGGTGGTATATGCATGGCATCCAAACGGTATTCTAAAGCCAATAACAAATATATGAATAGTTATGATCACACTCAACCGAATAATTATTTAACTTATGTTGACTGTAATTCTTTATATACTTACTCAATGAATAATAACTGTTTACCATATTCTGATGTACGGTGGTTAACCAATGATGAAATTAAATCAATAGATTTTATGTCTGTTGCAAACGATTCCGATGTGGGATACGTGTTGGAGGTAGATTTTAAATATCCTCAAGAACTACATGATTTGCACAACGATCTACCACTATGTCCAGTAAACGAAATTGCTCCGGGTGACAAGTACAGAAAGCTGCTAACAACTTTGAACGATAAAAAGAAATACATATTACATTATCTCAATTTTCAACAATGTGTTAAACTTGGTTTGAATGTATCACATATACATTGAGGAATCAGTTATAGACAATCTAAATGGATAAATCCTTATATCGAACTAAATGCACGTAAATGAATTGAAGATAAGACAAAATTTGGACAGAATCTATGGAAGTTAATGAATAATTGTGTTTACAGCAAATTTATAGAGAATGTAAAACGTTATAATTCATTTCATTTAGCTACAAGTTGGAAACAGGCTCGAAAATTAATGGCTGGACAAACGTGTATAAGATATGTGATTTTTGATGAGAATTTAATAGGTATAGAATTGCTCAGAGATGAAATATTGATGAATAAACCTATATACATAGGATAAGCAGTCCTGGAGCTATCAAAACATAAAATGTATGATTTTTATTATGAAATTCTGAAGAAAAATTTAAAAGACGTTAGATTAAACTATACCGACACAGATGCATTTCTCTTCGAAACAAGTAGCGATATATACAAATTTATTAAAAGAAATATACATTTATTTGACACATCAAATTATCCAGTTGATAATGTATATGAAATTCCTTTAGAGAATACAAAAGTCTCAGGGTTATTTAAGGATGAGCTAGCTGGCAGAGTCATGACTGAGTATGTAGGATTGAGGTCAAAATTATATTGTTATCCATACGATAATGAATTGATTAAAAAATCAAAAGGTGTAACAAAAGATTCGATGAGAGTTATAACTTTTGACCAATATCTCTCGTGTATTACACATCCTGATACGTTACATCGAAGCGTGCAGAAATGTTTCAGAAGTCATAAACATGATGTTCATACCATTGAATCTAATAAGATAGCTTTAAACGGTGCCGATACTAAACGATACATTCACGATAACTCATTTTCGATGTTAGCATGGGGACATTATGCTATAGAAAAAATTTAAATAAATGTTTCAACTATATGTTACAACTATAATCATACGGATTTAAAGTTTATTGGTAATCACATGATACCAACATATTCCTAAGAGGATGGAATATCATCCTTTATTGAGTTATGTGCAAAGCACAAATTATCAAATAATGTTACTATGTTATTTTCCTTTGAAAGTTATGATGAAATAAAGTGTGTTTACAACTATAATCATGTATGAATTTAAATGTAAGGTATAATCATGTATGGATTTAAAGTTTAATAATCACATGATGATAGCATATTACTATGATGATGAATAATGTTTTCATGTTTCACGTTAGGAATAAACATTATTGAATTGTGTTTAAAGCATACTATTATTCTTTTATCAAATTTATTAATCTTGTTCACGTTTTGAAATAAAATTGTTTACAACTATAATCATGTATGGATTTAAAGTTTAAGAATATTGTCACCCAATTAGCGGTAGGCATGAGGCCCACAGCTATGAGGAAACCAGCCACGCCTCCCATTAGTCTCTGTCACTGACTGAGGGGTGGTTAGGGAAGGGTCGCTTGTCCCTAGGCGCTTCTCTCCCCTTCTTCTGCCCTCCGGAACTTTCGTGGGGGAAACCAGAGACTTCTAGAAGAACGGTGACATTCCTATATAAAGGGTTTCAGAGAGACAGGCAGTCAGTGTTTGACGTGCTAGCGAAGGACGTGTTAACGAACGAGAAGACTGTGCGTGCATCGGAGTTTACGTAATCGCGAGTACAAGGAAATTGTAACGGACGAACTGGTGAATTGTAATTGTGTGCAGCACGTAATTCTGTGTAATTGGCAAGTGTTAACTGTAAGTCGGTGGAAATAAAGAACATTTTTGAGTGGTGAAATTGGACTTTTCATTTCACGAACCCACAGAGTCACAATATCAGTTGTGTTTAAAACAAACTTATTGTGGAGAAAAATCAAATTATCATGTATGATTACATTTTGAATGTTATTTAAAAAAAAATTTCATTTTTTCTTTTTTACATAAGGAATGAAGGTGAATAAAAAGAATATTATAACATATTAAAATGTTACTATCATGTTTACGTTTTAAAAGTTATGATGAACTAATCTTTATTGTTCACAACTATAATCATGTATGAAATGTATGGATTTAAACTATATTCTTTATTGAGTTGTGTTTAAAGCACACCATTTTGTGAAAACTAGTTCAAGTATAATCATGTTTATGAATTTATATGTATTATACTTCTTAAGAAACAAGAAGAACATTGAATTTACTAATCACATATTAAAATGTCATGTTTTAAAAGTTGTGATGAAATAAACTTTATTGTTCACAACTATAATCATGTATGAAATGTATGGATTCAAACTTTATTCTTTATTGAGTTGTGTTTAAAGCACACCATTTTGTGAAAATCATGTTTGTTTAAATATCATGAATTTATATGTAAAGTTAAAAATGTTATTTCTTACGGAATCAAGGTGAATAAAAAGAAGATTGAATTTATTTATCAAATATTAAAATGTTATCATGTTTACGTTTATTGTGTTGTGTTTAAAGCACACCATTTTGTGAAAATTAATATTTGTTTAAATATGAATTTATATGTAAAGTTAAATATGTCATTTCTTAAGAAATCAAGGTGAATAAAAAGAACATCATTAGAAGTATCATCTTTATTGAGTTGTGTTTTTTATTTATACAATATCAGTCTCATTAATCCATTCATGGGTACGAAATCCTAACCATTTCACTAAAATCCTATCACCACGTCGTCTAATCACCCGTTCCACTAAATATGTGTCTGGATATTGAGTTCTCTGTAGCTCATGACCATAAAATGCACCCTGAATTAATTTGCCTTCAAGATCAGCGATCAGGTATGTCAATGGATGTGTCCTTTGCACTGTATGTATCCTATAGACTTCAACACTCCAATTAGGTAGATAACCTTTCTCCATAATTCCTTTGTGCTTAGAAATCCTCACATAGTCACCAACACGAAAAAGTCTAGACTTCCGCTACTCACGTAACCTTTTATCATATTTGTACTCACTGAGGAGAAGTGAATTATCACAAACATCTATAGGCTTCATGCGAATTGTTCTATGGTAAGTATGGTTGTATGTATGAATAATTCTGGGTAGTATGTTTATCCATTGATATGAACCTTGAACAATAATTTCCTTATGCAGATTCATTTTAATTGTTCTTATTAGACGTTCAACTGCTGCAGCCTTAACGTGAGTGAATGTACTATAATGATTAATATTATTCCTATTCATTAGTTCGCGGAAATTTTTATTGTAAAACTCTTTTCCATTATCAGATTGAATGTTCTTCGGAATCGATTCCATTTCATTCAATATATCCTGCATGGCAGTCGAAACGTTAATGCCACTTTTATCACGTAATGCTCGTGCATAAGCCATCTTGGAATAGAAATTACATGCAAGAAGAATATACTTATAATTTCTATTTTCTCTTGCATAATTAGACATGTCCATCAGATCTATTTGTACTAAATCATTCATTCCTTTGCTAATGATCTTACGTCGTAGGAAATGTCTTCTGGCAGGTGCATGTAATTCAATTGCTATGCGACGCTTTATCATTCTATAATTCTTGATGTTTTAAGTTCTGTAATAATGTCTTCTATCTCGGATGAATGATTCAAATTACCTGCATCCCTCGATGCAACTAATAATCTTAATCTGTTTATTAGTTCATTAGGGTCATTCCAATAAACGTAATCTAATTTTCTCTGTGACATATATTCTTTCCATTGTGAGAGAGGATCGACGGTTGGTGCGGATACACTTTGAATAGGACCCCCATCCGAAACCGTCGGCGTTAGCCTGCCATCCGAGGGTTAAGAAACACATCAAATTTTCACGGTCTGTGCCGTCATGGGGACCCCCCATGACCGATCTCAATATGTACCTCAGAGGAGCAACCCTCCAATATCCACTGCTTGTCAATATGGGTAAACCGTTCACCACGCACACCCCGGCTTTAAGCCCCTACCAAATGCCTGTGGCACTTTAGGCCGCGCTGCATGTAAAAAGGCGCATGCAGATTCAGGGGACTTGTGGTTGATTACACCGGGGTTCCGTCAGCGGTAACATGCCCGGTCCGTGATACTACCCCAACGGCACGCGGCCGTCAGGAGATTAACACAGATCGGGCCTTTAAGGAGTTGCGTGGGTGTACTTGATGGTGTGGACGGGCTCCGCGTCTAAGGCTACACATAGGGAAGTGCGAAGGGTCCGCTCAACCTTCTCTCTTGAGACCTCCGGATAGCACACATGTCGGAAGCCGCGCTGAAACTATGGGACAGAACTCCGGAGATTGGGTAGATCCCTACTGGTGAGGCAGGAGTTATAAACCTAAGACCTTACATGCTAATAATTATAATAAAACCTAGAAGAGGAAGAAGGTTAACTGTACTGACCAGCAGTAACTAGATGTGGTGCAGTCAATGGAGGTGAAAGGGATGAAATGAGGGTGAGTGGCTAGGGATCCCAGGAGCGCCAATCCCATACCTACAGTAGTAGGACCCCGGGGGAAAATACCAGAGCCTCTTCTGCCAGTTTTTGGGGTTACTGATGGGCCTTCTCGACAGCCGTAGTGGCCCTGGGGCACACCAAGTCCCCGCCGTACATCACCCCATCAGTCAGTGCCCTACTTCCTGTTGCCCACCCCTCTGGGCAAGGACTAAAGGGTTGGATTTTGAGGGGCATCTCAATTCTAAATGCAGTAATCAAACTGTAAAGAAATTGCTACCAAAAACAGTCACAAAGTGTTTTTGGAAAAGCAGGATTTCCAATGAGTCAAATTACTGATAGTAAAGAAAATGAGGAAGAGCACCATCAATGAAGCTGCTTTCAATTGCAATGCCAAGGATAAGTCAAAAGACACAGTGTTGTGCTAACAGATGCAAACACAAATCATATAGAAGCCTTAACTGAAAACTATACACAAAGTAGGAAAGAAGAGAAAGTGGAGGAAGATAGAGGTATATGTCCCTAAGCTGGAAAAAGAGTGTATGGTAGATGTTAGAAGTTTCAAGAAACTACAGCTAAGCAGCAGTGTACAGAAAATTATTCATGATTACTGGAGAAAAATAAAGATATTCAGTGTACAGCTAGTTTTCATGCATTATCAATTTTGGTGTGTATTATGATGTAGCAGAAGCATATAGACATATAATTGAGTGAGGTATGTACAACTTTTTTTTGTCGTAGCAGCAGCAGCAGCAGCAGCAGCAGCAATTTATTTCCTTTTACATCAACAAATGGAAATACAAAATCAAGATTACAATTATAAAATCCATACAGAAATATGCCATATATTCCTAAATCCTGAAAATCCTATCATGTTGCCCACCATTGAATAGTAATTCAGTCCCCATACACCTAACCCTAGGTTTTTGTGTATTGGAGGCCCTCTGCTCCTTTTTACACTTTTTGCCATTTCACCTATCCCACTCTACATTTTTCTCTTAATTGTTCTTAGCCATCTCTCTTTAACTTTCCCTAAATAATTCCCTATATTTCTCCTGTTCTTTTCTCCTTTTTATATTAGTATGTCCATTTATGTATGTTCATGGTTTAAATTTGTTAATATGGTCCAATCTTTGTTAAATGGAAACATATCTTTGACAAAAATATTTGAGAACTGCTAGATTCTTCTAAAGACATGTTTTACTATTTAACATATTATATAACCATAAATTACACTTTGTAAGGCAGGCTCTTTTCACTTCTTTCTTGTTTTATTTACTTTCATAATTGTTTTTGCTTGAATGTATACATATGGTTTTTGCTTTATGAAACAAGACGTGAGTAACAAAAAGGAATTACAGATTTAAAAGTACATATATCTAACTCCCTTCAAATAAGCATTAAAAACCACATATGTAGATAAATGTTTGAAGGTAGATCAAAGGATGTGATGGATTAGACTATAGTAATGAGGGAATAAGTTACAATTTCCCTTCACATGAAACCTTAAGGTTAGCAGTTTGAATCTGTTTCAAGTGGGTAGAGTTCTCACCCATAGCGAATCAGATGTGTTGGCGCATTCGGCACTGCCATCTCGTTAACCCTATTCCTTTTATATTTCCCCTTCTCTCGCACACTTGTGAGTCTTCTTGGTGCTAAACGTAAGGGAATACAAACTGAATTTTCCAAAGTTTTATAATAAATGCACTTGTTGAAATCACAATTGCAACATGGATATTCATATATTATACACATGGTTTAAATACTTAAGTTTAAAATTAATTATGGTTTATGAATTACTTATTTTTCTAGTCCAATGAAAATGCCAGCGGTGCATCCACATAGCTGTGAATGTTACTAATTAAGAGATAATTTGTCATTGTCATTGTCTTCATCATCTGAGTACTGCAAATTCATGATAGGTTCCATATTCTCGTTACACGGTATTTCTTTCTAAAGGTCTTCTTGCAATTTATCTGCTGTCTCACACGGTTTTCCCTGTCTTGTTGTGTTCCTTGTCAATTTCTTTAAGAATAAGTCGTTCGTCAGTCAGTTTAAAAGTATTATTTCTGTTTCCAACATAATTTGAGCCCACATTAACTCAGTTGGATTGTTGTGGCAATAGTAAGGGGTAAGGTGGATTATGTCTCACTGATTCAGGTCATACACTTTTTCATGGTTTTTAAACAGAAGAGCAACTGAATAATACTGCATTGAACTCTCTCGAGTAAATAGAGATAACGAACCATTCATAAACAAAGATATAATGTGATCAGATACATTCTGCCAGGCCAGCAGGAAGTGTATTGGTTCCTCTCATCGAATTTAACAAACATCTTGGCTTATTCAAACTATTTTTTATCACATCATGTCAAATGTTTACGTTTCAGTTCTGAGTAATTACAAATATATGTACACGCATACATGCCAACCAATAATGATATTCCTTACAGTGCTTATGTTACAATGCATTGTTATAATATTTTTTTATTTTTTATTTATTTATTTAGTGTACTAAGCTATTACAATTGTTGAGCTGCTCGCCAGTATTTGGCCCAGGCCATTAATTGGTGGGCAGCCCATTGAATTACAAAATGTGTAATACACTACTTACATTTCTATTACTACTAACATTACTACCATTACTACTATTGCTTACACACTATTCATTTCCTTTTTTCACAGTCCACTTCCATTTATTTTTCACTTTATCTAAGAACTGTCCTACATTCTTGAGATTTTTATCTATAATTTTACATATATTAGGACTTCGCTTAATTTTTCTCCAGATGTATTCTTTTCGCCAAATCTCTGTTTCCCTGCATTCAAAAAATATATGTTCCACATCTTCCTTACCCCCACACAATGGGCACTTGTCTTGCACAAACCCATTCCGCTGCCCTCTTAGCCTCCACACTCCTGCTCTCAGCCATGCTATCCCCTTCCTTTCTTCATTAAGGGTTTTATCTATATACTGCTCCCTTCCCCAGCCACTTTTTAACTCAACATAATATACCAATGACCTCTTTTCACCTAACTGGCTGAACAGTTTTTGAATCTCTATATCTTCAAATCTTTTTCTAACACCCCTCCAGAAACCTTTATAATTTCTCTCTCTTTTTCTCCAAATATCCCCTAAGCCATTATTTTCTAAATTGTTTCGTAGAGTGCTTGCCCAGCACGAGCTTTGCAGACTTGCTTCTTGATATTTTAAACATTGTTGCAATATGCTGCCTTCATCTAAATTCAAGATCCTATGCCAGTATATCAAGGCTCTTTCCATTATTAACCCTTTCCTTGTTACTCTCCCCATTTCAATCTGAGCAACTTCGTTTACTGTTGCCATTCGCAGCCCCAAAACTTCCTTACAGAACATCCTGTGTATCTGATCCACAACTTCCCAGCCATTCTCAAGCCCCCATATTTCAATGCCATATAGCATTCTGGCCTCGACTACAGAACTGTATACTCTTTCCAACCATTTCATCTCCATCTCCGGCATTTTATATAGACACCCTCTCACAGCCATCATTGCTGCTTTCCCTTTTGCCAGCGCTGATATCTTTTAATCCTAAGTAAGTACAGTCACGCACTACTTTGTATTCAGCTTCTCCCTTCTTCTACTTTTCATATTTACTCAATTTAGTTCCTTTTTTAAATACTACAATTTGAGTTTTTTCGCTGTTTACCTTTACGCCCCACTTGAACAGTATTTCTCCACCTCTTGCAAAGATATTTTTAACCCATTCACGGTAATGGACATTATTACCAAATTGTCTGCAAAAAGTAAACCTGGGACTTGTAAGTTGTTTATTACTGGCATGAGACTATTATTCTTACTTATATTTTGTAGTATATCATCAAAAAATAAATTGAATAAAATTGGACTGAGCTTGCACCCTTGCCTTAGTCCTTTTCCCTCCAGTTGTATTTCTCTAGTTAGTGCCCCTTCTTCATATTTTATGCAAAATGTATTTTCTTTATACAATTCTTTCAGTATAGTTACTATTTGATTAGTCATTCCTTTCATTAACAGCTTATACCACAACAGTTTCAGCTCTACCCGGTCGAAAGCTTTTTCCAAATCGATAAAAGCCATATATAATTTACTTTTCTTATTTTTTAGGTATTTATCTACTAGTGTTTTTACGATGAATACATTATCAACTGTCTGCCTCCCCTTTCTGAAGCCCATTTGGAATTCTGAAAGAATATTATGCTCCTCTACCCAGACTTGCAGCCTTTCTGCCAAGATACCCGTATAAATTTTTGCCACATTCGATAACAGTGCTATGCCTCGGTAATTATTGGGTACATCCATATCCCCTTTACCTTTATAAATTGGCTGAATAATAGCCTTTGTTATAATATAATAGTACTTTACTTGTGGAAACGTTGAGTCAGACTGAAAAATTCAATGCCATAGCCGGCCAGTGTGAAAGAATAATTAATTTCCATTAAGTACTTTACTTATTTGTATTAGGAAAACTATATGAGCTAAAAATACGTGGTTTTCACGGTTATGTTACATTACTCTCTACCTTCCTCATAGATCAGTTTTTACAAAATCTGAATTTTTGTCTTAGAGCTAATAGTATTTAATAGAGATTGATTAGGTTGGCGCTCGTCACACACCACTTAGGGGGAATGCAATACAACATCGCAGGACTCTGATTGGTTGTTCACCTAGTAGCGCTCAAGGAAAAACATCATCCCACTTGAAACACATAATAGTTCCGTAACTTCTTATTTTTAATATTAATATGTATTACAACAGCATTCTAACTCAAGACTGAAAGGTCATATGTTGATGGGAATGACATGTTATAATAAACCTAAGTTGCAGATTACACTGGTCAACAAAATTTAAATTGTTTAATGTCAAAGAAGTATAAAGGGTGATTCTTACTGAATTTTGTGTGCAGAACTTTTCCATCACCCAGAAGTTTTTGAGTAATTGCATTAACCTGATTTCTTGTAATTATACAGTTAATATGTTAATTATACAGTTAATATGTATAACACTTTAGCTTGAGTACGTTTTACATACCTAAAATGTATGTGAATTAGACTTTCCACTGTACTTTGCTTGAGAAACATCTCTCTTGAGTGTCCAGCAGTAGTCTGCCAACATATTTGGAGTCCATTTTCCCAGGTAGCATCTCTCCACTTCAGCTGTGTCCTGATGGAAATGCTTGCCATATTTGTCACTGACAGTGCCAAGTTTCTCAGGAAAGAAGTCAAGATGGGAGTTCAGCATGTGTATTTTCAAGGACATATTACATCCCATGATCTTGTAGTTTTCAATCAGCTCACTGACAAGTTCTGCGTAATGTTCAGACCTGTGGTTTCCAAGAAAGTTTATGATAATGTTTTTGAAAGAGAACCATGCAGTTCATCCTTGCATATTTAAAAGGCTTTCACACTGCAAATCGTTCATAAGTTGTCTAATTTGAGGGCCAACAAGTATTCCCTCTTTTATTTTTGCTTCACTGATCTTTGAAAACTTAGCTTTCAGGAACAGAAATGCACTTCCATCTTGATCCATCGCTTTCACAAAGTTCTTAAACTTAGTGTGATGTGTAATGGAGGTAATAAGATTTTGTCAGCACTTACAACATTTGCCTGTCCTGGGTTTAATGACTCTCTTTGGCCAACTTTTTTTTTTTAACATAATGAATGCTTTTGTCTCTACTATCCCACAGGCACAAGAAACAGCAAAATTTTGTATAACAAAGTTGTAATCCAAGTAGGATAGCTTTCACTTTAAAATCTGCACATATCTGCCATGAGTAGTCATTATATTGGATAATGCATACCAAGAGTTGCATGTTCACGTAACTCTCCTTCATACCAACTGCCTGGGCTATAGGAATAGATGGAAACTTATTTCCACTGTGTAACAAGACTTCTTTCAAGCTTGTTTTCGAAGAGGCAGTGAACAAGCGCCAATCTTCAGGCTCATGTTGAACACCCAGGGACTCCATCAAAGAATCAACATCATTACAGAGCACTAGGTTCTCCTGTTTAGAAATAAGTGCTCAAATTCCTTTTGGCACCAACAAAAAGAAGTTATTTCGATGCCATCCTGCAGGAGATGCCAGCCTTTCAATCTTGAAGCAAGTAACTCGGTTTTACTTTTAGATAACCTGAAATCACGAACCAAATCATTCAGACCCTCTTTGGTTAATAAGTGCGGCTCGTTTACGGTAACTCCTTCCACAAAATCTGGGTCAGTTTGTTGCAATTCATTAATGCCATCAAAACTTTCAAAATCTTCCGTCAAATTACTGCTGTCTGGTGGAGTTGGTACGGGAAGGCCTGGTTTATGAGGCACTGGTCGAATTGCTGATTCCAAAGATGGATATTTAACAGTGTGTTTAATTTGGAACTTATTCCAGACATTTGTCAAGCTGAAGTAGCAGTCTGTTATATGATCCTTAGGTTCCCGTCATATCATAGGAACTGCAAAAGGAATATGACGTTCCCTTTTAACCAGCCGGTTAATAGTGTTGTACATTTGGCACAACAGATTTCCGGAGTCCAAAGCTTATAGTCAACAACTTTATTGTCAAAATAAGACTCATAAGCTCTTTTAATTCAATAAGTCCAATTTTGCCTCTGTGTTTTTAAAGTGAGCTCACCACAAATCTAACGAAAATGGTTTTTATCATTTACACATTTGCAAGACATTTATCCTCCCAATACCCAATGCTTAAGAAAACACACTATTAGAAACACTACACTTGTTAATTTACAACTGAGAACACACAGGATTAGCTTCTACTCCTTTGGCAACTATGCAGGACAGTTTTTATCTGCAACAAACCTTCCTTGTCTGTTGTTGGGGTAAACATTCACCTGGACAGTAGAAGCATAGATTTGAAGAGGCTCATTCCTGGATATAGACATTCCAGAAGTCACAATCACCTAAAGCAAATATGTCATTTGTTGACCTAATAAGATAAAACTACTTTCTTCTAATCAGCACACCCCCCAGGGGCCTACTTCGGTAGGTACGGGTTTGGCGCACCCGGGGTCCCGAGCCAACAGTCTCCCTCATGTGGGCTCCTCTTTGTGGTTGAGGGAGACGGTCAACAGGCCCACCCACGTGTAGGCCGTGCGTGGAAACCCGTGTCGGTGGAAAGGTTTGTCCTGGTGGTTGAGGGATGCGTATCTGAGCTCGTAACAGTGTTCTTCTGAATTCGGGGAGGGTGCGCATTTCTAATACACTACTTTGGCTTCTGCTTTGCCTGAACAGGAGGTTTAGATTGATATTTCATTTTCTTCTTTTTTTTTTTAAATATATATATGTGTGTGTGTGTGTGTGTGTGTGTGTGTGTGTGTGTGTGTGTGTGTGTGTGTGTGTGTGTGTGTGTGTGTGTGTGTGTGTGTGTGTGTGTGTGTGTGTGTGTGTGTGTGTGTGCAATTTTAATAGTTTTATTTGTACTTATATAGTTTTTGGAAATTTTTATATCTGGCTTTTGCCATGACTTGTTGAGCATCCTTATACACATCATCATCATCATCATCATCATCATCATCATCATCATCTAATCAGCACATTTACCGCTCTATGCTAATAATCATGATAAGTTTTTTTAATATTACAAAAAATTGGTGGGTGATGGAGCATCTCTAACTTGATTTTTGGATTTGGCACATACAAATATGTAAGAATCAGGAGAAATTATTTAACATTTTCATTGTTGACCAGTGTTATTTCTTTCTTTTTAAAAACATATTTTTCAACAGGCTGCTTAAAAATTGTGGTTTTTAGCAATGAAATACTATATGAATCTCAATTACTTATTTATGACACAGCCTATTGTATATACAGGTACTTGCATATTTCAGAATAGCTACTAACTACAATAAGTATCTCATTATATAGAATAAAAAGAAGTATTTCAGAAAGTGGAGTGCCATTATTACTAAAATTAGGCAAGTGAGTCAACCTTGTATATACTTTTCTCCACTTACAAGTTTTCTGATGAAGACTAGTTTCTGGGGACTTCTCCCCTATCATCAGTTCTGTGGTTGACTGATGATGCATCCGGTGTCTGCATCTGGCTTGGTGTCGTGCTGCCATCTAATGTCCTGGTAAGTTTGATGATGTCATCTACCGCGGGAATTTCAAAATTCATCAAGAGGTCCTGTTTCTTCGTAATAAATATGTTTTCCCAAATCTGTAGTTCCAGAGGTTTCTTTGCCTGTTTGATCAGTTCTATTTCTTGTTTTATGTTGTGATTCTCAGACCAAAAGTGATGTGCTAGTGCCGACTTGTCCATTTGTTTGAATTTAATATTTCTGAAGTGTTCTTTCATTCTTGTTCCTAGATTCGTTTTGGTCTTACCAATGTATATCTTGTCACAATCCTGGCAACTCATTTGGTAAATGCCTGATAATTGAGTTTTCGGTGTGCTATTTTTTAGAGGGTGGTTTAGTAAGTTGCGGATGTTGTGTTTGTTCTGAGGGGCTAATTTTATGTTGAAGCTCTTAAATATCTTTTCAAATTTTTTGAAGTATTTTGGATGAAATGTAAATTTGCCATATCTGGTGTTTGGGTTTTCTAGTTTTTTTAACGTAGTAATGTCCCTTAAGTTTTTGTTTCTTTTGTGTCTGTAGATCAGTTTTTTGATGAAATTTGTGTTATAGTTGTTCAATTCAGCAACCTGGTGTATGTGAGTGTACTCCTGTTCATATTCTGTTTTTGTTAGCGGAATGTTGATTAATCTGTGAACTAAATTGTGGAATACTGCATATTGATGTTGTACTGCATTGAATGGGTTGCATTTAATGTAATTGTCAACATGTGTTGCTTTTCTGTGTATTCCAAATTGTAATCCTGTTGGTGTTCTAATT
This sequence comes from Mantis religiosa, assembly GCA_030765055.1. Taxonomy (NCBI): domain Eukaryota; kingdom Metazoa; phylum Arthropoda; class Insecta; order Mantodea; family Mantidae; genus Mantis; species Mantis religiosa. The sequence goes on from CM060950.1 coordinate 363,938,742, forward strand.
ATTTTCAAATCTAGAAAAGGTAGCCATTCATCCTGCTCTACTTCAATGGTGAAAACTATGGATTTTTCTTGTAGGTTTAGCAACTTTATAGCATCCTCGGTTAGTTTTCTAGGGACTATAGCAAACACATCATCAACATATCTATGCCAACATTAGAAAATATGTGGAAAGGCTTTAGTAATGTGTGTTTCCAAATTACTCATGAACAGATTAGCTAGTAATGGTGAAAGAGGGTTACCCATGGCCAAGCCTGCTGTTTGTTGGAAGATCTTGCTGGAGAACGTGAAGCTGTTTTGTTCAATACATAGGGTGGTTAATTTGATGTATTCATCTATTTTATCATCCACAACGTTGCTTTTGGATAACCAGCCTTTCATCAATTTTGGAATTTTTTCTACTGGTATGCTCGTGAATAGAGATCTGATATCAAAGGACATCATCACCTTTTCAGTTTTTATAATTGTGTTTTCAATTTTCTTTACTAAATCAAATGAATTCTTTATGCTTAGAGATTCAAACTTTTCAAACTTGTCAAATTCTTCCACCAACCATTTTGCCAGTTTGTAAGTCGGGGCATCTATATTGTTAATAATGGGTTGCATGCTGTTGTCTGTCTTGTGAATCTTAGGTAGGCAGTATAGTTTTGGCAAATTAGGGTTGTTTACAATTGTGCTATTTTTCATCTTATGTGGCACTATGGTATTTTCTTTAATTGCTTTTTTGGTGGTTTCTATGTATTTCCTTAATGGGTTTTTGGTTAGGGTTGTATATTCTGGATTTTGCAGTAGATGTTCGACTCGCTGGTTGTAATCATTTCGGTCCATAATGACTACCGTGTTTCCTTTGTCTACTTTCAGATATATAACTGGTTTTTGGTTCAATGTTTGAATAATTTGTTTATAGTTGTTTTCCTGTCCGAATGTCATCCCCTTGAGAATTTCTAACCACACCGAAAACTCAATTATCAGGCATTTACCAAATGAGTTGCCAGGATTGTGACAAGATATACATTGGTAAGACCAAAAGGAATCTAGGAACAAGAATGAAAGAACACTTCAGAAATATTAAATTCAAACAAATGGACAAGTCGGCCGTAGCACATCACTTTTGGTCTGAGAATCACAACATAAAACAAGAAATAGAACTGATCAAACAGGCAAAGAAACCCCTGGAACTACAGATTTCGGAAAACATTTATTACGAAGAAACAGGACCTCTTGATGAATTTTGAAATTCCTGCGGTAGATGATGTCATCAAACTTACCAGAACATTAGATGGCAGCACGACACCAAGCCAGATGCAGACACCAGATGCATCATCAGTCAACCACAGAACTGACGATAGGGGAGAAGTCCCCAGAAACTAGTCTTCATCAGAAAACTTGTAAGTGGAAAAAAGTATATACAAGGTTGACTCACTTGCCTAATTTTAGTAAGTATCTCATTGCTTCCCATATTTTAATTCCTTTTGTAAATTTTAACATTTTATAGACTATCTTAGTATGAACTAACCTGCCTTAAAGACTGGCATAATTTTTAAGCCAATGCAATCACCAGCGCGATAGCAAAAGCAAAATTGGTGACACATGTGATGTTTATACAGTCTATAAAAATAATTATTTTTTCAGGTTTACCTAAAGCTTAATAGTTAATTTAATTTATGTTAAAAATGCAGACAGTGGATTCAGTTATAAGTTTGAACTTGAGAAGCAGTATACTGGCTTTAATTAATTTATATTTCTATTTCAAAAGGTTTATTCGCATTTTTCTTGCACATTTACACTTCATATCTTTAACATGCATTTTACACAAAGTACTGTGGTTTCTTCATTGATATTCCATATTCAGCAAGAGCAGGTGTCAGATCCTCAATAGTCAGGATATATTTACGATCCTTTCCTTTGCTGGTTTTGCTCGTCTGAGAGGCACCACGAGTTTTGCAGTGCTGTAGCGCATCATTTGCAACATCTGATATAAACTTCTGAGCTGCCAAAGACACTAGGCGAACACTAAAAGAAAACAAATTGCCTTCAAGTTAAAAATGCTTAGGGGAAATCAAAACAAGCTGAGAATTCCTTTTAAAACACTTCTTGAATTATAAATTTAATATGAAGTTACTTTAAAGAATACCCTGAATGCAAGGACTACAAATGGCCTTGTTAAGTAAATGTCAATATCTGTGTAAAATTAGCTTCTCCTCCTCAACACACATGTCCAGATGTGACATTCTTAGTCCTATCTGATTGGCAGATGGATAAAGAAGTACCAAACAATGTTCAATTAGCACTTACTTTTTTGGTCCATTTATATGTTGGTTTTAACATTGATGGTCATATAATCAGCAAAGAGTTCACTCATTTAAATCTGGTTTTAAATATTTGTGTATTTTTAGTTTTAGTTCAAAACATTGAAATATATGATTAGTTTGATAAGGGGGCAACATACTGCAATTTCCCAATCTTATTACCTCAATCCAGAAGTATGATGCTCATAATGAATTATTGAATCAGGTCCTAGACTGAGATGGTTGTAAGGTCTTCCAATTTTGTAACTTGACTTCCAATATATGACAGCCATTTGAAGAGCAAGTGCAGACCATTTGCACAATAGATGGGTACCTGTCACATTTGCTGCTGACACTTGCAGCAAGCAGGTTCCATTTGCTATCCCATCTATGCATGTGTCCTATTAAGGATATAGTGCTCTGCAAAAGTGTCTATTGCTCATGAGAGCTTTTCCCAGATTAATTTTAGCAAATTTCACAATGTGCATATATGCTGTCCCTTAAGAGAATCTTGGAGTGCTTGATGCAGCTGAATTCCAACATTTCTTGTACTCTCTGAGCAACCAGTGACACCCAAACCAGTTCTGATAGTCACAGCACTGGTTCAGTTCCAATACAAAATTGCTCACTTCCTTTCTTAGCAGCTTCATCTGCACTTTCATTGCCAAGAATCCCCATGTGCCTAAGCAACCAGCTCAGCTGAAATTAATTATGGGTAGTTAGTGCTGTGAGGGACTCACAGCATTCTGAACCAACTTGGACTTAGCCAAGTGGTTATTAAGAATCTCTAGACCTGCCCATCATATAATATAATGTAACCAAATGAAAACATCAGTTGTGCTGAACACACACTGTCTCTGCAGATGTTAGCAAAGTGCTAACATAACTCTTAATTCACTGTTGCTTAAAACATGACCAGTCGATAGAGATAATTGTAGTACTCATTTTCACTTAAGCCTCTATTGTACACATTCAGGACAGCACAACTTGCCTTGCACTGCACTGCACTGCACTGCACTGCAGACTTCATAGTTGTTACTGACTGAACCCCTTAGTCACTTGAGTGCTTTGTTATATAGGTGTGGCAAACAATGAGAATTGTTCTGGAAATAGAAGCCTTGCAAAGGTGAATGTTTTGGAGAAGACAGAATGAAGGCCCTGGAATTGGTAAGCAGCAGAGGTCAAGATAGTTTTTAGCTTTTGTTAGGTACCGAAGAGTAGCATGCCATTACCCTACATACCACCAGCAACTGGTTGGCAGCTGGTGTGACATTGCTCCCTCTTCAACAATGGTTATCCCGATCAACACTGTCATAACAAACCAGATAAGAGTGCACCACCAGCAAGTACCCTTGCTGCAGCTTCCAGATGTAGTAGATTAGGTTGTTAATCCTTTTCACTATGTGATATGGACCTTGCCATGGTTGCTGAAGCTTGGAATAATGCTTCTTGGTCTGGGAAAGGCAATACAGCCACACTAGATTACCCAGCTGGGAACCACAGTGGTTGAATTGTCGTTCATACCAGATCTTTATCAGGTCATTCGCCACCTGGATGTGTTGATGTTATGCACATCGTGAAGACGGTCCACAAGGCTCTCCAAGTTATTTGCTGTTGGCTGTTCTGCCCCAGCAGGAGCTACCGAACATCAAGTCGCATATGAGATCAATTCCCTGCTGAAGATCAAACCAGATGGCAACATGAGTAGATGAGTGGCAGGCCAGTAAGAGAAGTGGAACTCTAAGACCCCAGTTCCTCTGGTGATTGGCCACAACCTTCTTCAGGTGCACGAGGGTCTAAATGTACTGCTTGACCATGACATCCCACAGTGGCTAGAGAGGAGTCATGCATGTCTTGTGTGCACTGAGTTGTTCTAGTGCTTCTTTCAAAAGGTTTGACTCAAAGTTTGTGCCCTGACTGCTGTGTAGTTTCAGTGGCACACTAAAACACAGAGGCAGAACGTGATCTTGGCCTCCTGGTTAGGTATAGCGAACACCTCCAGTCACTTGATGAAGTAAACCATGATCATCAGCAGGTATTTGTTGCCCCTGTCAGATATAGGGAATGACCCAGCGATGTCGATGGGATGCGCTTGAAAAATGTTGCTACATTGTTATACTGCTGCATGCAGCACAGTCTACTAGTCTGGGGTCCACAACCTGCCCCACACATGACATTCTGTACAACACGCTGTTGTTCATCTTCAGTGACTCCTGTTTGGTCTAGTAAAACTTACATTCACTACTCCTGACTGCAATGTCCTCCCACCAAGGCCTAGATCCTGATTCTACTTCTCTGAGGAGTAGCCTCAAGTTGGTGTTTACTAGCTACTCCCTCCTCAGACTTTCACCTCATCCATCCAGAGACACCGCAGAAACCATATGGACAGCTGCGACGTGCTCCTTTTCCTCAACCTTAGTCCAGCAGGCGTACTCTTCTTGGTAGGATTTTCTTAACAGGACATTTGCGATGGAGTGACTCCTTCCTTTCTGATGTGACGTAGCAGCTCCGGAGTCCACTTCGTCTCAGCCGAGTCGCAATACCCTCCTACAATATCGATCGTCGTGGCATGATCCTGAAGGCGTCCAGTCCAAGTATTACTTCCTTGCCAATTTGGCAACAGACACTCACAGGCTTAAGATTTCATGTAACAAAGTTAACTCCAGCAAGCTATCTTTACCTTAGGTAAGGTGAGGGCCAATGCTGTCACCAGCTGGTGAAGGCAATTAAGTTTCCTTGATAGCAATTCTTTCGCCATATCAGGTAAGATCATGGTTCTTCACCAAGTATCCTAGCTGGTGACTCATCAGCACACACCACTGAAGTTCTTTGGTGACGTCCTTGTCGATTCTCTGTCTCCGTAATATCAGATGCTTCTGGTCCTCGAGTTAGGGGCTGCTACATCCTCAACGCGGCCTTCAGCGCCTATGGACGGCCTTACAGCCACCGAGCATATTTTGGCGTTGCACATCCATCAACGGAGTAAACAGCTTCTTGGCACATGTGACTGATCGCAAAATTCACTAGAGCTTTACTTGCCAACTGTTCGATAGCCAGGGTGAACTACTGCAGCAGCTCCCCAGGCTGTTGCAGCCTCGAATTTAGCTGGCTATGATAGACTACGGCTAGACGGTGGGTTTCCGAACAGGTTTTCCAGAGGTTCCTAGATGTCTTTGGATACCGCCGACAAAAGAATCGCGTTCAGGACTTCTGTTGCCCGTCTCTGCACGCTGCGTCCTCTTCTGCAGACCAGGTTTGTAGGCGGCAGCGATCTGTCGGCGGAAGACTTTGAAGATTGACTCCTGCCATATTTGGGTGGATTGACGCGCGCAGATGCTTCGCATCTAGGTGTCTTGAACGTTAAGTCCTCCGCTAATGACTTGTTTAGTCACGGTGGCATTCAGTTCTCGACTATTCCTTTGAGAATGCTAAGCTGCACCCGATGTCTTTCACAGTGTTAACTTGTTGGTTAAGGTCTTCGACGTCTTTCACGATGCCGGATAGTTGTTTATCAATTTTGGTTGATAGCTTCGTCATTTCTTCCTTTACACTCTTCTTTTCTCTCTTCATTTATTCCTTCGTCCTCTCCACGCGAGATTTCATTTTCTTCATTGCGGAATTTGCTGTCGTTATTTCACCTCGCAGTTTGTCAATTTCAGATTTCATTTCCTCCATCCTAGCCAATAACTTGACAAGCATTACGTCCATCGTGGCTTGTGTATCCCATCCTGACACCAGAGTAGCCAAATGAAAACACCAGTTGTGCTACACAGTATTTGTCCCTTCAGAGGCTGGCAAAGTGTCAATACTTAATTCACTGTTGCATACTAGAACAAACACGACTGGTCTATAGAGATTGTAGGTCCAGAGTTGTTGTAAACTGAACGCTGTTTGTTATTGTCATTGACCTTGGAAGATTGTGTTGTGATATGTGATGTAATTTTGCTGCTATGGAGTGTATTCTACGCAAATAAAGAACATTTAGAAGTTCGGCAAATTGGACTTTTAATTCTACGAACCCACAAAGCCACAATTGGTGTCAGGAAGCAGGATGACATCACCGAGAAGATGGAAGAAATGAAGACCGAATTAACAACAAAAACGGAAGCTGCAAATAGCAACTTGGGCGCGACGATGACCGCGAAGATGACTGACACCAGGAAGAGCAGCCGGAGGAACGAGTAAGGACCGGCGTGGCGAGGAGCACGTCGGCGCCATCACCACCGTCCCCTCGAGTGACATTGCGCGCTGTCAGCCGACGTATGGAACACAGCCTCATCGCGGATGGTTGGGTCAGAGGGAAGTCGTGCCGCGTACTCGTAGACACCAGGGCAGCCGTGACGATCATCAGACTTGACGTGGCCAAGGGTTTGCCGTCGAGGAAACCAAGCCGATCATACCAGCTAATGACGGCATCGGGCGACGCCTTGACCGTGGAGAGGGAGGCTCTGCTGCAGTTGACCTTGGGACGGAGTGCCGTGTGTCATTGGGTGTTCGTCGCGGAGGTGGCTGAGGAGGTGACGGGGTGCCCTCAGGAGCGACGAGGCGACGGTCGACGACGGCAGGAAGGTCCTGCGGCTCAATGGAGAAGAGGTCATACTCCGGCAACCCGAAGAACGCCTTAGAATCTGCAGGGTCATCTTGAAGACGTGGGTCCCCGCGAGAAAGGAGGTGGTGGTGACGGCGCGACTGGAATGACAGCGAATGAAGAACATTGTTGTCGTGCCGAGAGGTGCCAGTGAGGCTGCTTAACCTAGCGGACATCGATCATGACGTCCAGGTTGGAACGGAAATGGGGACGTGCGAGCCTGTGGTCATCGTGACAGCAATCGACAAGACACAGGAGCCGGTGTCAACGCAACTCTTGGGGCGCCGGCTGGAAGGCTTACTGGAGATGGTGGGGACGTGCGAGCCCGTGGTCATCGTGACAGCAATCGACAAGACACAGGAGCCGGTGCCAACGCAACACCTGAGGCCCCGGCTGGAAGGCTTACTGGAGAGGGCAGCCAATCACCTGACCGCAGAACAGCTCGAGAAGGTTCGACAACTGCTGAGACGATACCAGCGCGTCTTCAGCCAAGACAGAGAAGAACTACTGCGTTACCCAGCGAGAGTTACTGGCGGTAATAAAGGCCTTGGAGCACTTCCACAAGCACCTGTACGGTCAGCCATTCCACCCGAGGACTGACCACTCCGCCCTAACCTGGCTACTGAGCTTTAGAAACCTGGAAGGCCAAACAGCACGTTGGGTCCAGAGGCTGCAAGAGTACGACTTCACCTCTGAACATCGTAGAGGGAAGAGTCACGGCAACGCAGACGCCATGTTCCGAAGACCCTGCCCAGAAGAGTGCGGCCAATGCACAAGAGTGGAAGAGAAGGAGCGTGCCGCAGCAGTCCGAGTAGTCACGGCAGTGTCTGCGGATGGCTGGGATAGCGCAGGCCTGAGGAGGGAGCAGCTGGCGGACGCAGACCTGGGGCCACTCTTGAGAGAGGTGGAGGCAGGGACAAGACCAACCTGGGAGGACATCGCACTGAGGAGCGCCACCTACAAGTCCTACTGGGCCCAATGGGACTCACTGAAGACAAGAGAGGGCGTGTTGTTCCGGGTATGGGAATCACCTGATGGGAAGACACAAAGAGAACAGTTGGTACTTCCCCGAAGTAAGGTCCCGGAAATCTTGGAGGAAGTGCACCGCCGGTACTTCAGGAGGACATCTGGGAGCAAACCGGACGATCGACAAACTTCGGCAGCGCTACTACTGGCTGAGGCTCCGAGCAGATGCTGAGAGATGGTGCCCTCAATGTCACGTGTGCGCGGCGAGTCGCGGCCCCCAGACTAGGAACCGAGGTCGCATGCAGCAGTACAACGTCGGAGCGCCATTCGGACGGATCGCCGTCGACATAGCTGGATCATTCCCAGTGTCCGACCGAGGCAATAAGTACCTGATGGTGGTCGTGGACTACTTCACCAAGTGGCCGGAGGTGTATGCCATCCCGAACCAGGAGGCAAGGACAATCACAGACTGCCTCGTGGAGGAAGTGTTCTGCCGATTTGGGGTGCCGTTAGAGCTCCACGGCGACCAGATGAAGGAGGCAGTAGGAAGACTTGTGGCGAATAAGACCCGCACCACACCCCTACATCCACAGTCGGACGGCATGGTGGAGAGATATATCAAGACCTTAGGAGAGCACCTGAGGAAGGTCGTGGCCAGCCATCTGCAAGACTGGGACATCAAGGTGCCACTGTTCTTGCTGGCCTACCGCTCGTCAACACATGACACCACTGGGATGACGCCAGCCAGTTTAATGTTCGGCCGAGAGTTACGCCTCCCCTGTGATCTGGCTTTTGGAAGCTCCCCGGACGCAAAACAGCCAGCAACCGAGTATGTGGAGAACCTGGTGGACCGTCTCCACGACATGCATGAGGTAGCTCGTCAGAACATCCAGAAGGCTAGCGATCGCATGAAGACCCGATACAACAGGTAAGCCAACAGCCAAGGCTTCCAGCAAGGTGAGCTGGTCTGGCTGTATCGCCCTATCTGGACCAAGGGACGATGCTCGAAGCTCCAGCAACCATGGCAAGGACCGTACCGGGTGGTGAAGAGGATTAACGACATGGTCTACCGCATCCAAAAGGTGCCCCTAGGGAAGATGTTGGTGGTACACCTGGATCGTCTGGCCCACTACGATGGTGCTGTTCGGGACGACCAGCCTTGAGGAGGGAGCTGTGCCGCGAACCCGTATCTATGATCGCGCGGTTTGTTTACACGAAAAACTGATAGGAGGGCAGTGTGTACACAAAAGAGACTGCAGATAAAGACAACAGACGGACAGGTTTCAGGTAGATAACGAGCTTGCATAAGCAGATACACATAGCACTTGAGATAAAAGACTTACCGAAACAAACCGAGATAAATGGAAATTTCTGGTAATATCTTGATTATTCACTTTCTTTATAGTTCTGGAAATATCACGAACTAAGGAATAAGGTATTTAAGGAAGTGCCAACCCGCCAAGAGTGAGAGAGTTGCGAGAGGTAAGCAGAGAACAGCTGAGAGTGTTGTTGTAAACTGAACGCTGTTTGTTATTGTCATCGACCTTGGAAGATTGTGTTGTGATATGTGATGTTTTTTTTCTGCTACGGAGTGTATTCTATGCAAATAAAGAACATTTAGAATTTCGGCAAATAGTACTTTTAATTCTACGAACCCACAAAGTCACAATACTATTTCTGTTATGTTGATAATGCTAAATAGCAACTCTGAGTTTATTATGTAGCCATGACACCATTCATTTGTTCTATACATTTTTTTCTCTGTTATAATATTTTGACAGTTTGAAGAAAATATAAGAGACTAAGGTATTAAATTATTTTAATTTAACAAGCTAGACCACAAGCATAGAAACATATTTGCTAATATGGGTAGAACTCAAAGTCAGGACTACAGTCACTACAACCACAAAGAAACTCGTAAATCGACTTCATGAGAAATAATTATTTTCAGCCGTAAGTATATGCTGTTGTAAAATGCAATGAAGCCACAAGATACAGAAGGAAAAATCTATTCTGTTCAGCAAATAATTCTGATAAATGTTACCTATTATTTCATACTGCTAAGTGCTACCAATAAGAAGTCATTAGCTACAGAGGATTTTAATTAGTTTTCTGACAAACAGGCCATACTTAGATATGATGGGAAAATAAAGGCACTGTAATCTTCACATTGGCTTCCACCACTGATTTAATTTTTTATCCTCCACAGAAATAGGTCTGAATAATAGAGGCCCAGAAAGGTGAGCATCTGTGGTGTGATAATTATTCTTTCATAATAGCTGTTAGTACTATTTAAAAACTTGAATGGCACTTGAAAAACCCAATGCCATTTCCTGGACTGGAGCCATGGATTTTGAATCTTTGTAACCATGCTACTACTTCAGCCAACATGGGAAGATAGCCAGCCAAATGTACATTATTTCCATCCGATTTATCAATCTGATTCACTTCATAGTACAGGGTATATACATGGTTAGTGTGACAATTATCAATACACAATTTAACTCAAGTAGTAAGTAACCATAAAGTCTGAAAATGTAGAACATTTGTAACATTCTAACATGTCTTTTAACGTATAATACCTCTGAATATTTCAGAATGTCCTGATTCTCCTACACATTAAATCAGTTGAGATGATTTAATTCGCATACAGGTAGCTCAAGCAGAAAGAGCATCAACATGGAAAGTTGAAGATCCATGATTCAAGTCCAGGCCATGGTACTGAATTTTCAAGTCTAATTAAGCTTTTTACAGTATTTACTTTCTTTAAGTGTAATATATAGACATGTAAATATCCTTTTGGCATAGCTTTTAAGTTATAAATCCAATACTGCATATAATATGTTTTTTTATATATTTATCTTTAATTACCTATTAACACTGCTTGATCTATCAATTAACTAATTTAGAGCAGGGATTCTCAAATCTTTTTGACATGGCATACTGTTTCACAATGTGGAATATAGTAGTAGGTATACTTCTAATGTAGAAGCAACTGAGAGAACTTTCAAATACCAGGGAGCAGTCCCAAAAGATTAAGAATTCTATTGGAGGGTACAAGAATTACTGGAATGCTGAAAAAACACAATGATCAATCTTCAATACAATGACATTAAATTTTTCTGGCTTATTTTACCTTTCCAATTTAACCTACACATATGAGTGGATGACCAATTATTAATTGACCCAATAGTGGTTAACTATGAAGTCTGAAAATAAAATAATTACAACACCATTGTGGCATGCTATCTCAAAATTAATTTGTCAATGTCTTGTGGTTTAATGAGAAAAAAATCAAGTGATTGGGGAGTTTAATGTTGTATTAGCATGCTGCCATCGTAGCTCAGTTGATTAGACCTAAAGTGGAAAGCTGAACATCCATGGTTCAAAGTCCAAATTTCAATCTATTCTAACTTTCCAAATTTAACCTACACACAGAATTGTGAAGAAACATTTAAGTAACAGTGCCACTGACTGTTGATAGTTATAATATTTGAAAGATGTTATTTTAACTATACTTATATTCTACATATATGCATAAAATGGAGAACTTAATTAAACAATCTACAGAAAAGACCATCATTGTGAATAGAAAAAGACATTTAAACAGATCAAGTGTCAGTGGCATGCTACTATTGCAGATTAGTTAGTCATTTCATACGGGATTGTTACTTAACCTTTGGATTTACATATCTTGAATATGGAAATTGTGAAATTCCTTGAGAATTCTTAAAATTAGAAGTTTTTGAACAGTGAGGTTAATCACATTAATAGTCAGTTATCTATACACCACTTACTTATGAAATATGGTCTTATTTTGCACAAGTGAGATATATTGTAAACAACAACAATGGTTGTTAATGTAACATAACCAATGTTCAATTTCCTGTGTATTATATGCACTGAAAAATTAACCAATGAACCTAATTCCAAACAGGTTAAAGAGAGACTTGGAAACAAAATTCAATCTTAATCTCCACTCCAGCAAAAGATGCCGAACAGTGCAGAGAAACAGATGAATATGCAGTTAATGCTTTTATATCAATTTGACATAAACATATTAATCAGTGGCATAGTTGTGTTCTCACAGGCCCTGGTGCAAAAAACACTCTAATGGGGGTCCCTAATATCAATTTCCAAATGTGAATTCAGGAGTTTATTTATATTGGCAGCATGCAAAGTTAGATTTAGCTGTACATAAACAATTATATCTATGTAATACTTGGGTTTACAAAACTGAAGACCAATGGTACCAAATGATGAATTGATGTTTGTTATAGCTTTGTATTTGTATTCAAAATATGTAACTCATTAGAATATGATCAAGAGGACCAGAAGAGGTGTTGAATTCATAGGGTCTTGCTACACTAAACATGCTTCTCAAAATAAAAATAGCTGGTCTGAAGGCAATATACGCTATCTAAATGATGTAAGTTAATACTTTATAATTAGCAAAATAACATTATGTAATGATGCCACTGGTGCCAAAGACAAGATTAGCACTTTTCAAGATGAAATTTAACTCTGACATAAACAAAACTCAATTGGTTGCTACTAATGAAAAGTATATTTTAAATTAAATTAATTGGGAGTCGATTAATGACACTAAACAACACTTACTTTTAAATTTTCCCGGAACTAGTTTCAGAGGCCTTCCCTCTATCTTCAGCCGGACATCGACTGGTTCTCATTGGTGTAGCTGGCAATATTTTATCATCGGTCTCCTCTGGTGGTGGTTCGAGGAACTTGCTGAACAAATCTTTCTGGGGGATGTCGAAATTGAATACCTTGTTCCTATTTTTTGAAATAAAGGTTTGTTCCCATGTGGACAGTTCTTGTTTTCCTGTTGTATGTTTTAGTAATTTTGGTTCTGGATTTATGTTGTGGTTTTTTTCCCAAAAATGCATGGCAACTGCTGATTTTAAAAACCACAACATAAATCCAGAACCAAAATTACTAAAACATACAACAGGAAAACAAGAACTGTCCACATGGGAACAAATCTTTATTTCAAAAAATAGGAACAAAGTATTCAATTTCGACATCCCCCAGAAAGATTTGTTCAGCAAGTTCCTCGAATCACCACCAGAGGAGACCGATGAAAAAATATTGCCAGCTACACCAATGAGAACCAGTCGATGTCCGGCTGAAGATAGAGGGAAGGCCTCTGAAACTAGTTCCGGGAAAGTTTAAGAGTAAGTGTTGTTTAGTGTCATTAATGGACTCCCAATTAATTTAATTTATACAACAACACTGTTTTTAACACTTCCATGAAAGGATTTATATTTTAAATGTCTACTGGAACTTTGTGTCCCATGATAAACATATCAAAAGAACCACAGAATTACTCAATGAGGTAATAAGAAACAATTAAGGAACAATTTCTACCATTCCACAGGAAGTAGCACAATTAGGATGAGAACTTTTAATAGAATAAAAGAATTGAGTAAAACAACAACATGATTATTATTATTAATGTAGTGCATAGGCTTTCACGGCCGGAATCATTTTGTAGATGGTTATCCAGGCTTGTAGACCGTAGTCTGGTGGAAAATCTTCTTCCAGACGTTTCATTCAAAACTCTGTCGAACATCCTCAGTGGCGTGGCCGTAACACTCTCGTTGAGCTCTCGGCTGCGACTGATATGGAGCCTGAGAGCCAAGAGAGCAGGTGCAGGTCGCCTGGGTTCTCCCCGGCAGAGGGTTACATGCCACGGTACCTATTTGCTGTGCAGATTTACCCGTGCGGTATAAAAGATAGTAATTTGCGCGATCTTGCGTGTCGTTGCGTAAGATGGCGCAGTTGGCCTCTACTGATGCTTCTGGTGCCGGGATGTCCCTCCGATGAAGGGGGGGGGGGGCAGTGCCCGTTCCACCTCGCTTTGGGCGGTCGCTAGCCATCCGTCAAGCAGAGGGGCGGAACCAGTAGCGAGAGGCCACATGGAATTTTGGTATTTAGGTTTTAGAATTTATCCAGGCCATGCGCGCGCTCTCGGGCGCAACTGCAAGTGTTAACTTTTCAGCTGCGGCCAAGGCGCAGCGTGACCTGGCGATGATTGGGGATGAAGAAGGAGAGGCAGACTGTACCACCCAAGGGCATCCTTGAGGAGGTGGTAGTTCCTCCGTCTCCTGGGGAGACGGTGGTCATATTGACCCAGTGTATTCACAAGCTGGTTTGGGTGAGGAGTAATCTTGGTATACAACGTGCGCATTCGTTCACGCACGACGTCCTCAACGTATGGTATGCCAGACTGGGTGTGCAGGAAGTGTGATGGGAACCTGCGGTCAGTACCGTAGATCATTCTTAAAGCTCTGTTCTGTACGGCCTGCAGCCTGCGGAGGGTGGTATGAGCCACCGAACCCCAGACCTCGCATCCATACAGGATCAGAGGCGGAACGATCGCACGATACGCCCGCAGTTTGAGTCAGATGGGCATTGTAGATCGGAAGATGGGATAAAGTTGCCTGAGCGCAGCGTGGCCGAGGCCGGTCTTTGCCCTGACATGCAGAGTGAAAGCGAGGCTGCGGTCCAGTTGGATTCCCAGGTATTTGGCGGATTGAACCCAGGGGATTCTTCTCTGCCGCAACCGCAGGTCTTCCGGGCGTCAGCTACGGGTCTTAGCCAGCATGAGAACAGAGCTCTTTTTCGGGCTAATGGCCATCCTCCACTTCTCACTCCACCTGCCAATGGCGTGGAACTGTCACTGTAGAGGGGGGAGACAGTAGCGGATGTTCTTGTTCTGTGCTAGTATGAGGACGTCGTTGGAATACTGACACAAAACAGTGCAAGGTTCCGTTGGTAGGCCAAACATGTAGGCGGCGAAGAGTAGCGGAGACAGAACACTGCCTTCCGAGACTCCAGCCGCTATGGGTCTGACAGTGGATAGCTTCCCCTCAACCCGAACCCTGAAGATGCCGTCCTTGAGGAAGCTGCTGAGTATTGCCAGGTAGGGAGAGGGGAGTTGTGCTTCTTTGAGTTTGAACCCCCCCTGGTGCCACATGGTGGCGAAGGCTTTATCCACGTCCAAGAGCACCGCGATGGTTTTGTGGTTGTTCTGGAAGCACAGGGCAACCTTCTCTGCCACCCGCAGTAACTGCAGGGTAGTGGAGTGACTCCGACGGAAACCGAATTGGTGATGCAGGAGGAGGAGCCATTTGCCAGCCAGAACTACTCCCCCGGGAACTCTCATATTAACAAAGTTCTACGGACCAACGGTTACACCAGCCAAGAAGTTAAGTGTGCCATACACCCCAACAGGAAGCTTCCGTCAACACTCGACCAAATTGATCCAAAACCAAAGAAATCTACAGCTTTTCTGCCTTACATCAGAGTTATCACCGACAGCATTGGAAAAATCCTCAAACAACACAACGTTCACGTCATCTACAAAACCACACAACAAATACGAAACTTATTACGCTCATCTAAGGACCGAAAATAACCTCCCTCCTCTGCGGGTGTTTACAGGATTCCATGCTCGTGTGGCTCTGTATATATATAGGGACAATTCAGCACACGATAAACACGCGCATTAAGGAACATAAGAGGTGCTGCCATCTCGGAAAACCAGAAAAATCTACAGTCGCGGAACATGCATTACATGCTCCAGGGGAACACATCATACAATAAGCTGATAATCCATTCTGTCCTCCAATGTCCATTTCTTTGCTTGTTTAATCTGGGAAACCATAGAAATTTATAAACATAAAAATAACTTCTACAGGAAAGAAGAAACCAAGGGGTTAAATAAAGCTTGGTATCCAGCTTTAAGGAACACACGTACTAAACCTGACCGGACACAAACCCAGGCTCGTACGTCACCAACAGCAGTAGTTACAATGGTACCAACCACTTTTGATAAATGCAGCTCCCTCCATAGTCCAGCCCATGAAGCAGCCGAACCTATCACGAAGGAGTGCATCAGCCGAAAGATGGCTCCACCCACTCAGAAGGCATATAAAGATCCCATGAAATCAAAAGGCTCCTTCCCTCTAGATCTCACAAACCCAGCAGAGAAGCCACTTACAGCACATGATATTTATATGGTAACATAAAGAGCACCAAGTACAGTACCTGGACCAGACAACATCATTTACAGACATATCTACCAGCTACCCATTGAAACTGCCCAGAAGCTCCCAGAACTATACAATATAATGCTACAATATGGCTACCATCCCACCCACTGGAAATTTGCACACATCATACTAATTGAAAAACTCAGTAAGGATAAAACAGACCACCGAAATTATAGACCCATATCCCTAACATCAACACTATCAAAGACCTTCGGGGGAAAAAAAAATAGCCTACAGAATATACTTAACCTGCAAGCAACAAAACATCCTACCAGACACTCAAGCAACCTATCGTGGCGATATCACTATACAGGACCAACTAATGCGAGTAACATCAAATTTTTCGGACACCTATAACAAAGGATACACAACAATAGCGGCCTTCCTAGACATCCAAAATGCCTTTGATCAGTGCTGAACCAACGGCATCCTGTACAAGCTCCCAAAATTCAATTTCCCCCCTAGGCTGACAAGATGGATCGCAAGTTTTTTAACAGACAGGACAGCTAAAATAAAAATAAATGATTGCCTATCAGACACCTTCAACCTGCAAGCAGGCACACCCCAAGGGAGCGCTATCTCTGGGCTTTTGTACATTCTTTACACGGCAGACATGCCAAAGTCGATACTCAACACCATACAACTAGTGCAATATGCCGACGACACGGCGTACTGGAGCACGGATCCTAGATACAACTTTGCTAAAAATCAATTAGAAAAACAATTAAAAACATACATAAACTGGACCAAAAATGGAGAATCAACTTAAACACTAAGAAAACACAAATTATAATGATCAAGAAACAATGCAAAGGAAAGCATGCAAACCTAGCAGTGACAATTGGCAATGAGAAAGTAAGGATCAAACCAGCCGTGACATACTTAGGCGTCCAAATCCAACTAAACCTCAGCACAACTCAATACCAAAATCAGAAAGGCCAGATCCGTACACTCAACGCTAACCTTCCTAGCCAGAATAAACAAACAGGGAATAAGCCCACCAATCCTACGGAAGTTATACAAAACAATAGTCAGACCAATCCTAACATATGCTGCAATAATAACCTTCCCGCTGATCACCGAAGATACCCTTAACAGACGATCATTTGAAAGAAGATGTCTCTGTACATGCTTTAAGCTAAAGCCGAACTATAAGAAAAATAGATCAATCAAACCACTCACACTGAACCCATTGACCAGCATATTCAAAAAGCTATGATTAAATATATAGACGGAGCGCACCAGAGAATATATAGACGCAACCTCATCCGAACAGCAGAAAGGATGAAATCAACACAGAAACCGATAAAGCCACACCCTTATTAAAGCTCGTCAAACTATACGATGAAAAACAAGAGGAACGACAGGAAGTTGAATAACTACTACAATAACTAGAATAACACAAACCTTAAACCCTGAAGACACCAACAAATAGAAATTAATCGCAAAATGTAACCGAGAAAGCAGATACCAACAAACTGAAAATGCACATAGGTCTCTTGGGCTATTGAGACATAAGGATGAGAAAATTAACTTTAATTGCAACTAATTATAAAAAAAAAAGAAAAAGAAAAAATAACATAACCCCTACCACACTAGGCATGCAAAGAACACATCACCACAGCAGGCTCTCCCCAGAACTCTTAACGAAAACACAATTACTTCAGGGCTGAAGAAGGACATTCCCTAAAAAGCCCTGGGACCAAGGTCCCTAAATTCCACATTTTTTTTTTTTTTTTTTTTGTTTTTTTGTTTAGAGGCTCCTAACTACAGCAATGGCTGAAACAGACATGCTAAGAACGAGACATTGGAACTGTCAGGGAACACGCCGTAAACGTAAAGACTTAGCAGACTTCCTCCAAACCAACTTGATACAAGTAGCCTTGCTAAACGAAACTTATTTAGGAGACGTAGATACTCTCAATACCAAATTATTCTATTTATAGGACCGATTGCAATCATAGGGGAGGGGGGACAGCAATAGAGATACAAACAAGCATTAGTCACCATCATGTACACATACCTCAATTAAGCCTTCTAGAAGCAACAGCAGTAAAAATTAACACCTTTAGTACCGAAAATGTATTAGTTGCGATATACAATCTACCAGGTGAGATCGACACCGAAGATGTCCATAAAATCATGCAGTTCGGATCAAGAGTAATAGCAGCGAGGGACTACAACCGTAAGCACTACTTATGGCACAGTACGAACCCCAACCCGCAAGGGACTAAACCACTAAATTATACCAACAGCACCAACTACCTTATTGCGGGGCCAGACGAGCCCACCCACATACCTCATATTAATAATCACGCCCCAGATATATTAGACTTAACGATATTGAAAAACATGCCGTTTAACACTGAAAGTACTGTAATGCACGAACTGACATCTGACCGCCTACCAGTACTCCTGGAGGTTACACTGCCCTTGAGATTCAAGCGAGAAACCCCAACGCTAAATTTTAATCTAGTAAATTTCAATGACGTAGAGCAATACTTACCAGAAATTGAAATTAGTTCACCACAGCAACATGACAAAGCTATAAACAAATTTGAACTGGCAATCAAGGTAGCAACAATGTGTGTACCACAAAAGTTGTGACCAGCAATAAAAGCTCGGTATCCCTTAGACATAAAAATCTTACATCAGAACAGAAACAGACTAAGACGGAAATGGCAACAAACGCGAAACCCAATACATCGACATGACTATCTCAAAGCCAGAGCGACAGTAACTGCCCGAACAAGGGAATTTATATCCAACAATTGGAATCAAACGCTCGCAAACTTAAACCCAAACTCAAATTCTGTCTGGCATATAGCTAAATGCCTAACCAAAGCGAAAACAAACACACCACCACTCGTACATTATAACACTATAGCAGAGACCCCCCAGGCCAAAGCTGAGGTATGTGCCAAAACTCCTGAAAAGGTCTTCATACCAAACCCAGCTGAGGGGCTAGCGAACCAACGGGAGATAGACAACACTGAGCAAGAAATAAACGAAACAGACTACACTATCACAACAAAATGTGTAAGACTAACCCAGGTGAAATCGGCTGGATTATCAGGCACCTTAAGAACAGAAAGGCCCCAGGGCCCAATAAAATACCCAACGTTGTTTTAAAAAATTGTCCGTGTAGAGCACTAGTGCTATTATTGGAAATTTACAATTACACTCTAGACAGCGACAGGTTTCCACCGTAATGGAAGGAAGCAAAAATTGTAATGACCCCTAAACCATGTAAAAACTTAGCTCTTGCCTCCAACTACAGGCCAGTTAGGCTATTGAACGCTTTCGGAAAAGTACTAGAGAAAATAATTCTTAAAAGAATAAATTCCCACATAATAAAAAACAACATACTTATCTCTGAACAGTTTGGATTTAGATCCCAACATTCAACAACACAGCAGCTTCTACGCCTTACTGAAGCAATATCTAAAGGTTACAAAACCAACAAATCTACTGGAGCCATCTTCCTAGATATTGAACACGCCTTTGATAAAGTATGGCACTCGGGCCTGATTTACAAACTCAGATCGTACAACTTCTCAGATTCTACAATTGCCCTCATTAAAGATTATATTAGCGAACGTCGATTCCGGGTAAATGTGGAGGACTCTCCCTCCTCTCTGAAGCATATTAAGGCAGGAGTCCCTCAAGGGAGTTTGCTCGGACCCACCCTATTTAATCTATACATAAATGATATACCTGAACTCACTCGCACAGAAAAATACATATACGCCGATGACACGGCACTGGTAACTCAGTCTACGCAGCCGCGGATAATACATCTGCAGTTACAAAATGTCCTAAATGATCTCAAACCCTGGTTCCAAAAATGGAGGGTAAAGGTTAACTCGAGAAAGTGCCAATCAATAATATTCACAAAAAGAATACAACATAGACATCCCAGGCACAGGCAGCCACCTCTTGCATATAGTGGCAAGAGAATCAAATGGAAAGATCAAATTACCTACTTAGGTGTCACCATGGACCAAGGTCTCACTTGGAAAAAGCACATACAAAACGTTAGGGCCAAAGCGAATGGCCAGCTGAACAGAGTGTATCCTTTGATAAATTTAAATAGCCAACTACAGCTCAATATGTGCCTTACGCTCTAGAAAATGTTAATCAGGCCAATATTGACGTACGCAGCCCCCGTTTGGGAATACGCTGCTAAAACACACATTAACAGATTACTGACACTGCAGAGCAGAATACGAATTATTGCAAAGGTACCGCCAGTAGCTCCGGCTTATCAATTACACAAGGAGCTAAAACTGCACTCAATCAAAGAATTTATTAAGCTACTCAGTTACAACCTATACAATAGGAAAAGGAAAAACAAAAACCCAATCATTCACAACTTAGGCACATACAATACACAACACGACACTCACAAAAGACCGCTGTCATTATTTGATAGAACACTTGGCCTGGGGGAACCAGAAATAAATATTCAAGAATTCCTACATAACTTAGTACCTCCTTAAGCATAACAAGCCATGGCTTAGTTACAAAACTATCGACCTGACCAGTGGCCCTTGGAGTCTCTGCTGCCTAGAGGGGTAATTCTGGAGACAAGAGAAACAAATTGACCAAAGCAATTACACATGGACATGGGGAAATAACATAAAATTGTACATACAATGATTAAACAATAATCTATCACAATTAGCACACTGAAGTGGCACTATTTTCCAGATACCAATAAATTCTAATTTTCAACAGGGATTGCAACTCAATCCTAAAGATATCCAACAAATTACACCCAGATACGCTTAAATATGTAACATTATAGCTATAGTTAGATGACTACACTTAATAGCAGACGATGCCTCTGTCCGGAGGCACAGCAAGACTACCTAACCAAATTCTACTCCTGAATATCCAAGGTCGCAAGTAGGACCTCAGTCATGCTTGTGTCCTAGCGCCCTTCTCTCTCTTGGCCAGGCTCCGGCCTGGCTAATATATCCTCACCTTGAATCTGCAGGTGCAATAGCGGTACTGCTGCACTTCCTCTCTTGAATAATCACCGGTGGAGATTTTTTAGTGGGTAGGGCTGACGGTTCACCCTGCCAGAGGAGACCCCACACTCCAATCCCAGGGTTAGTACATAAATGCATTTTTCCTCCACTGGGGGGGGGGGGGGGGGGGAAGAAAGAGGCTCCGCGAAAAATTTGACTCTCACCTCCAGGACCATGATCCTCTGCAGAACCAGGAAATGGTAGACAGACTGTTAAACTTGAGATGGCAATACAGGAGGCAATAAGCTCAACTGTCCCACTAAAAGCCCCACCAAAACATGAAATAAACTACCCACCGGACATAATCATACTTATGGGAGAGCGTGATCGACTATAATAATTAATATTGTAAATCAGACTATACTCAACAGCCAAATAAAGATGCAACTAAGTGCAATACTGCAGCAACAATGGGAAAACACCATTGCGAGTGTGGCAATTAACTAAAAGGCTGATTAAGGAACCACTCAAAGTGCCTGCACTGAGCATACCGCACACCCCAAATAGATATGCTGAAACCATGGAAGATAAAGCGAACGTACTCGCAGAGGCACTCGAAGCAATCTGCTGTCCCAATCAAGAACCGAACGACATAAACTTCAGTACTCATGTAGAACAAAGTGTTGCCGACATCATAACGAATCCTACACACAATAGAGCACGGAAACCGAACAAAGGGGAACTGAAAGGGTTAATTGAAAACCTCAAGGACACTAAAGCTCCAGGCTCTGACAGAATACCTAATTTGGTACTGAAAAACCTGAGCGATCTCGCATTAGAGATACTTTGCGACATCACACACTATTGCTTACAATTTGGCTACTTTCAAAATCCATGGAAGCATGCCCGAGTTTTAATGTTTCCAAAGCCGGAGAGGGACCCTAAGCTACCAAACAACTACAGGCCTATCAGCCTACTAAATACCGTTAAGTAAGGAGGCAGAAAAAGTCATACAAAAGCGACTAATTACCCACATCAAAAGGCCCGTCCTCATTAATGAACAATTTGGCTTTCGGACGAGCCATTCCACTACACTATAGCTCACTAGATTTGTTGAAAATATTACCAATGGCTACAACACTAACAGATGCACAGTCGCGGTCTTTCTCGACATCCAACGTGCATTGGACATGGTGTATCACCCAGACCTGTTATACAAGCTGAGGAGATTAAACTTTCCTGATAACATCGTGAAACTTTAGCTAATTATTTTATTGAGAGCACCTTCGAGGTAGTAATCAATGAGACCGCTTCAACTACAAGACACATAAGAGCCGGGGTTCCCCAGGCGAGTATCCTGGGACCCGTATTATTCAACCTGTATATAAACGACATTCCCACCACTGCGAATACGCAATTATCAATATATGCGGATGACACAGCCATAACCACGCAGTCGTGGAAACCGGAGGTGGCGGCAAGACGACTGCAAAGCGTCCTAAATGACCTAACGCCCTGGTTACGCAGTTGGCATATAAAAGTGAACACCACAAAATCGCAATTGGTTTTATTCACGTAGCGAATATCCCATAAAGTCGTCCTAAGGCCACTCACACTATTTCAGGAAAATATCCAGTGGACCGATAACATTAAATATCTGGGAGTTATACTCAATAAGAAATTCACATTTGCACAACATGTGAAGAGCATCAAACGAAAAGCCAATTACCAGCTTCACCGGCTATACCCACTGCTAAATAGAAACACTGAAATTAGCACCAAATTAGATCTAACACTTTATAAAACACTGATACGTTTAATTATTACATACACATTCCTGTCTTGGGTCACTGCGCAAAGACACACATAAAACAGCTGCAAGTACTTCAAAACAAAATACTAAGGACAAGCACCAAAAGGCCATGGACCACACCAGTAGATATACTCCACAACAATCTCAGCATGCATACCATAGAACAATTAAATAGCTAGCTTTTAACATGTACAAAAGGTGTGAGAAATACTGTAATCCCCTCATTTCAAACCTGGGACAATACGACGCCAATAATGGCAAACACAAGAGGCCCCTGTCACTATTTAACGGGACCATACCGATCAATAAACACACAGATGACGAAAATGTGAATGACTATCTCACTTGACTGATGCAACTAGAGAGCACCCCTCCCCCCCCCCCCCCCCACAAGTGGCACAGGCTTGCACCTGCATCAGTAAAGGCAGGCCGCCCGCCATGTGTGCACTGCTCAGTTACACACTGATGGACACGAGAGACAGATGCAGCTGTAAGGCTAAGATGCATATACTAATTCCATAATCCAGTAATTATTATTTACTATATACACTAATTAAGCTTCACGTTACCTCTAGATGCTATAGAAATAGTGATGACACCCCCAGGCTGATTGTTATATGATACCTGCATGTTATGTACAGTAGTACAGATACAACTTGACCCACCCATACACTGGGACAAAGAGAAATAGATTAGTCTTCTAGTAACGAAAGTGCTATGCGTGGAGCTGATTATGAATTATTTCCAGATTACATCCTGAATGCACGACACATTGCCTAAGACTACCAAATATGGAAAGGTGGGCATCAGGGTCCTGTGATCATGATGTCTTCCTCCTCAATACACCACAGCGGTTCGCCGCAAAGAACTATCCAACCACATGAATCTGGGTGGTTTATGCAGGACCAACAAACATTGCCAGGGCTGCTGCCCTAGGTAGTGGAGTTCTCTTTTAGTAGGTATTCCGCATCCGTGCACTCTGAGGCGGGGACTCCTATGTCACCAGCCCACCGAGAGTACGAGAGAGTTACAGCCATGCCACTGAGGATGTTTGACACAGTTTCAAACAAAACGTCTGGGAGAAGATTTTCCACTAGACAATAAGCATGCAATAATAAACAGCCTTACACACAGACTAGTCAACATACCCATAGATAAAGAAGAATGTGTCAAAGAACAAAAAGCCATACTGCACATAGCAGAAGAAAATGGATACAACAAAAGTCTGGTGTTTAAGAAAATTAGAAAAGCTGAACTAAAGAAAATCACTAAGGAAGTAACCACATTTACAAAAGAAAAAGAAAGTAACAACATATTCAGTTCATTCACATATCACCCAAAAACATTAAATTTAAAACGATCTTTAAGGAACATACTAATGGACATTCAATTTTAAAATTACTAAATTCAAAAATAAAAGATGAAATACCATCAGTCAACAGATCCGGAATATACAGAATAAGTTGTAAAAATTGTGAAAAATGCTACATAGGTCAAACAAAAAGAGATCTAAAAACCAGAGAAAAAGAGCACTTTAGAAACATCAGATTGAAACAAGAAGAAAAGTCAGCAATAGCATTTCATTTTTGGAATGAAAATCATGACATTGATCCAAATCCAAAATTATTAAAAGAGTGATAAACCAAAATAAACTAACAACATGGAAGAATGTATTCATATGGAAAAATAAGGACCGTGTAATGAACCTTGAAATCCCACCAGTAGATAATTTGACAAAGAAGTTCATAGTTCCACCACCAGAGAGAGCAGACAACAACAGATGCAAGTTGGAGAGAGGTTGAAAATGGAGGCAATAGCCTTTGAAACTAGTCCCAATAATATAAGAAAAGTGACGAGTGTCAATAAACCGACTACAAATAGTTTTATGATTAATTTTGATGTTACTGTTACTAAATTCCTCCAAACACACATATGGAGATGAATGTTTAATTATCCTACTAATTTGAGAGAAAATCTTAATTGACCTCAATTTTTAGTTTAACGTTTAATAGCATTGGTTTTATTGTGTAATTACTTCACAACTAATTATGTTAACAAAAAAATAATCATTTGTAATGTTACTATCTAAAAGGAAGTATGCCAAATTTCCCATCAAAAATCAAGCAATTTTGTGGGAGATGAGTTTTACAGAAAATGGTACCTAACATCAACTGTTTTCTTTGTTTACTATTAGTGAACGACAGGACTAGCCACTTCTCAGGGTTAGTGTGTCTTTGAATTAGAACTGTTCAGTGCAGTGTTACATCTTTGAGGAAAGCCTGTGATTTGAAAAGGTAATTTGAAGATATTGTAATTTGGGGGTTTAAATTTGAATAGGAAGAACAGTTTCTGAACTAAGAAAGTATTATTTGTGCAGCATGTGCTGCAGTTTCAACGATTTAGAGCGACACTTCAAACAGATGCATGCTAATACAAATTCCCAGTATCCTAAACAGCTCAACAATGAGAATAGAATTTTTAAATTAAGAAGAAAGCCTCTCTGGTAAGACAATGAGTTTGGTAGGCTTCCAAGCATTTCCAAGTATGCACAATATATTTCATATTTGAAAATCTCCTTTGAAGACAGGTTTTCAGACTTCCAGGAGGAGAAGCAAGAAGTTATCCTTTTCATAAGTCCCTTTACCCTTCCCAATATCAGCCACTTATATCATACATCAACAACAGATTTCATCCACTGTCCTATTAAGTCAGAGTATTTGAACTTCAGAATAAAAGATGCAGATAGCCACAAATTTGTCACTCTCCCCTCCTCCCCCCACAGACCACACGCATACATGAATGCACACAGTATGTGTATTACATGAAGTACTTTTATTTTAATAGTTGCCCATAATCAGTAAGAATGAAAGTGACATTTCTCTGCTATAATTGCATATTGCAGAACATTGTAGTATTAATTTTGTGATTCCTATCAAAACAGGCTAAATGTTTATCAGTCATAGCAGACCTATATTTTAATTTGACATATTTATCTTTTGAAAATGCCTTTCTTCAGATATATGTTGATATAAATACTGAATTAGACCTAATGGAAGTATCTCAAATGAAGAAACGTATCTCTTGCCAGAAAGTTGTACAAATCATCCAAACTTTTCCAGCACTTTTTCCTTCAGTATATAATTTTACTGTATATCAATTAAAAGTCTGAGTGCCTAATTTTAAAAACTTCACATTTTATTATCTTTTATCTTTTAAAATTTAAGACTAAATTTAATATGGGTGCAGCATTTCTTCTTATTTATATTTGACGGGACCAAACAAAAATAACTTGTAGGCCATGTTGGGCCCCTGGGCCATAGTTTTGCAAACCTGGTGTGAAATCATGGACTGAAAAGCAAATAAAAATATTTATTTATTGTAACAAGTTATTTAAATATCTTACACTCCAAATTTACTGACCGAGAAAATTTAAATCTCATGTTAAATGTGTTTGGAGGAATTTAGTAACAGTGACGTCAAAATTAATCACAAAACTATTTGTAGTTGGTTTATTGATACTCATCACTTACTTAAGTGACGAGTATCAATAAACCAACTACAAATAGTTTTTGCGATTAAATCTCATGTGTTGAGCTTAAATGACTTTCTTTACTCAACCCTGTACAAACTACTCTTACAAACATTTAGTCTTCTTTCTACTTCCTTTAACCAAGATAGACATTTGCAGAAATGATTTTATTAGACATATTTCCTTACTGGTACAATGGGAATACAACAGGATTAAATGAGTCAAATATTTTAAGAGTTAGTTGCTATGTGACGGCTTTAAAATTTAATTGTCTTTGCATGACCAGGAGGAAAAGGAAACTATTCCCATTTTGTGTCTCTCTTTGAGAGATTTTGTCTCTCTCTTTGGTTTTATCAGTTGTACTAAAATTTCCAGAATGCAGAGGGCTTCAGAGACTATTTCCAGAAAATTCAAGATACACATTTCATTTGATAAGAAGATATCTTAAACATATGGTAATTGAATAAAAATCCTTAAAAGCTATTTTTGAGCAAATATAAATTTCTACAAAATTTTCTATATAAAATGCAGTTTCCAAAAGTGTCATTGTATGAAGAGATTTTTTTAAGCCTTTGTATAGTATCCTTGGAAGATGATGAATTTAAATACCATGTTTGGTCCAAGTATAAAAATTGAAAGAAACTTAATGACAGTGAAGCACGTGTTAAAATAAAAGTGAACCAAGAAGATATTGACACATTGCTTCACTTACACTGTGTTTTTGCAGGACATGTTTCAAGAGCTGTTGCTCACATCATCAGTTCATGAAACATGTCCTGTGAAAAACAGTGTGAAACAATGTGTCAATATCTTCTCGATTCACTTTTATTTTACCATGTTTGGTATTTTACCGAGTTCATTTCCGAGTTATGCTGTACATAAATGCAGATGTATATCCGCAGATACACAAACCTTTTTTTTTTTTAAATTAATATATTAGAACCAGGGAATTTGAAAACATATTTCCAGTGAAATCTCAATTTCTTATTTTGGGTGGAATGTAATATTTACACTATTTAATGTAAGTAAATAGTGGAAAAAGTTATAAAAATTTTAATCCAGTTCTTATGTCTCTCATTTGATATCTCATCTCCAGCATGCCACATGAGAACTTCCAGAGTTCCTGAGAACTACTATGTCTCCAATAGAATAAAATATTTTTCAACTTATACAGTCATTAATTAGAAAAGCATATTCAATCAATATAAACATTTAGAATGACTTTGCTAATAATGCAACTGATAAGTCATTCACTCCCACATAAGTGTGAATTGTATGCACAGATTCCTTGTTTCTGGAATTGTCTGTGTATTCACTTTTGAAGAATTCTAAGGCAATCTCAACAACCCAGAGATGTTAGAGCTTAAGGAATACTTGCATAAAACATATGGAGTCAGCATTTTATTGTTAAAAAAAGTCACTACGTAGATAAACATGTTTCCCTAGTTTTAAGCAAATATTTAATTCAGAAATAAGGAATGCAACTTACATTCTTGGATCCAATGCTTCAAATCCAGTTGACTGCAAATAGAATGCAGTGACAGCATCTGGTATCTACAAATAAAGATTTTAATCACAACTCTTCAAAAGTAAAAGTATCTTAGCATCTCTCAATGTTTTTGTAAGCACAAATTATTAGGCTTTGGTGAAATTAAGTGGAAGATTTTCAATTTGTTGTCATATATACTTACTGTGGGAGTGTAATCTTCAAGCTGTAGCAAGAAATCTGACAGAGGTTGTCCTGCTGTCTTTGCTTCACAGGAAATGTCATCAATGTCTGAGAGAGCTGCCGTATTGTCCATGGCATAGTGGTTTCCGTCCCCACCTTCCATTGAGGAAGAATTCATTCTAACTGAAAACTAAAAATATTCATGGATGTTAAGCACCATTAATGCATTTTCAGTTTCCAAGCATGTGGGATTTATCATATTATGTTTACCACACTGAACAACAATATAATTTGCCTGCATTAGGGTTACTGCTAATGCTATCAGCTGAAATCCCAAAAAAGTCTACGAAATAGTTAAGCTTTACAGACTTTTAAAGTGATTTAAAGAAACTTTCTTTAAAAGGCATTTCACAACCTTCATGTAACCCCAACATCCTGTTCATGTGATGGGATGTAACATATTTGATCTCACAGGAAAGAAAGAGTTACATGGGACCAGATTCGGAGTATTTATTTATTTATTCATCCTTTTAATCATAGTACATGATATAGGACACCTCAAGTACTTATAACTAAAAATTATACAGTAAACATTTACACAACACAAGTTTAGAAATGAAAATTCAGAAACTGTATGTACAATATAACAATTTATCTGTTAGTTGACATTCAAAAAATTCACCTATACTATAAAAACAATGTTCTAACAGGAACTTTTTCACACAGCATTTAAATTTAGGAAGCGCAGATATTGTCAACCTAGTATAATAAATTACACACCCAGAAGGGGTTCATGGAAAAGTATTTAAAAACTCATAAACTGAGTAAAAATAATGTTGCAATAGCAGATGTTTCATCTTGTGCTTAAATGCAGTTTCTGAGGTGATGAGTTTAATATTATTGGGCAACTTGTTATATAAGTTAATTCCAGAGTGTCTTACGCTTTTGCTGTATAGTGATGTATTATATGTAACCATGCTCAGTTTATGCCTATTTCTAGTGAGATAATCATGTTTTTCAGAGTTTGTATGAAAATAAACCAAGTGTTTTCTAACAAACATCACGACTTCTAGTAGACAAGGAAGTGGCAATATAAGGAGTGATTTGAATAAATTGATACAAGTCAGGGAGAATGTTAGGCACTTTGAATTTTAGCTACTCTGTGTGCCATTGTTTTGGTTTGGTAAAGCAGCTGATAAGCTGTTTTTGATTTCGACCTTTTTATTAAGTAGAAATTCACACAATGAGCAAATTATACAGCCTATGATATTAGAAGGCAATGAGACAGAGTTAGGAAGTGCTCACCTAGAGCAACTGACCTATCGTAAGCACCCAGGGTTGCTTAGTTTGGACACACACAGCACAAGAGTGAGCAAAATATTTTTTTTTTTGAAAGTAATGAGTCGGTAATTCAAACACAAACATCACTTAAATTATCCTTACATGGACATGTTTCGCAGAATGTTTTGTCCCCATCGTCAGCAGTTATCCAACCAGTCAGATAACGGCTGACGATGGGGATAAAACGTTCTCCGAAACATGTCCATGTAAGGATAATTTAAGTGATGTTTGTGTTTGAATTACCGACTCATTACTTTTAAATGTTAAATGCATCACTGTTTCTAACCTTTTGCTTCAAATAAAATCTTTTTTATCTTTTTCATGAGCATAATATTACAAAAAACGGATTGTGTGTCATTAAAGATGTGGTCCATGCTTTAAGCGTTTAGCGGCGAGTGCGACATAAAGGCGGGAACGTCCCCCGACCAGTAATTTAGGCGAGATTAGGGCGGGAGGTTGGAAAATTTTTCAATTTTTTTTGTGAATTGCGGGCTACTGGAAATTCAACACTGTAATGTGCCTTGGTATATGCAACAAGAATATTTGAGGTAGTCTGTCCAAAGGCCATGTTTCTATGCTGTATATTTCTCAAGTTATTGACCAATTTGTCACAACCTGGCCAGGATGGGAAAGGATTAGCATGCCACGTGGCCAGGTCGCACCTCAGGGGCTAATAATTCAGAGGTAGGCATTGTTGCGGCGAGGCCGATGAGCACAAAGAGATGGACAGTCCAGTGCAGGAATAAAAAAAAGAAAGCTTGCTGAAACGGTGGGGGGAAGGAGATGGTTTTTTCTGGAGAATTCGTCTTTTTTCTAGCGCCATCTTGATTGTTTGAGAACATTCCACAGATTTCCGGAATAGTGAGTAAGCTATAAAAGGAAGCTGCTGCCTGCGACTGTGGAACAGTTGTTAATTGGACTCGTGTGAGTGAACAGCTGTGTTTTGAACTTTGTTTCTGGTCGATGACCTTGCAAGTTGTAATGTGTATGTGACGTAATTCTGCTACTGTAAATGTGTTTCTACGGAAATAAGAAGCAACTTTTAATTTCACGAACCCACAAAGTCACAATTGGTGTCAGGAGTGGAATATATGGCGATGGAAGCGGCATTGGCAGATTCTAGAGAAGCTGGACACGGCCAATAACTAGGCCGCGACGATGACCGCGAAGATGACCGAATTAACAATGAAGAAGGAGACGGCTGACACCCTCGCTGCGATGTTAACCATGGAAATGAGAGCAGCGAACGACAGTCTGGCCAAGGAAATGAAGGTGGCGAACGAGGCCCTCGCCACCAAATTTGCGGAACAGCTGACCAGCTTCAGGGGTGACGTCACGGAGCTGGGCAAGCGGTTGGGCCAAGTGGAGGAGAGCGTCGAAGACCTGGCGAACCGCGTTAATGACCTAGAAGGAAAGGCCGAAGTAACACCAAGTTCCTGAACGCTATGGTGGAAGACGTCGAAGACCTGGCGAACCGCGTTAACAACCTAGAGGGAAAGGCCGACAGCAACACCAAGTCCCTGAACGCCATTGTGGAGGACATCGTCCGCATGAGGATGAAAGATTTAAAGGCCGACGCGCCGGGACATGACACATCTGCGCGCGTCAAACCGCCAAAGTACGACGGCATATCTACGTTCGAAGTCTTCCGCCACCAATTCGACACAATTGGCAATCCGAAGAACGCCTTGGAATATGCAGGTTCCTCCTGAGGGAAGACATGGTTGTTCCCGCGAGAAGCGAGGTAGTGGTGACGGCGCGACTGAAAGGCCAGCGGACCAAGAACATGTTGGACAAGAAGACCCTTTGCACGGACTCTGTGTAGCCAAGACATTGTTGCCGTGCCGAGAGGAGGTGCCGGTGAGGTGCTCAACCTGACACCGATCACAACGTCCAGGTCGGGACGGAGTTGTGGACGTGCGATCCTGTGGTCAGCAAGACAGCAATCGACAAGACACAGGAGCCAGTGCCAACGCAACACCTGGGGCCCCGGATGGAAGGTTTATTGGAGAGGGCGGCCGACCACCTGACCCCAGAACAGCTCGGTAAGGTTCGACAACTGCTGAGACGACACCAGCGCGTCATCAACCAAGATAACAGCGACTACGGCCGCACGGACCGGGTTCTCCACCACATCGACACTGGAGGCCTATTCGGCAACCACCTAAACCCGTTGCGCTGGCGAAACAAACGGCGGTACGAGATATGCTGGAGGACATGAGATCCAGGGGAATGATTGAAGAGCCTGACAACCCTTGGTGTTGCCCTGTAGTTCTGGTGACGAAGAACGGCGAGCTACGCTTTTGCGTGGACTACAGGAAGCTGAACGCTGTCACCAGGAAGGATTGTTTCCCCTTACCCCGGATTGACGACACCCTGGACACGCTTGCTGGTGCGAAGTGGTTCTCAACCCTGGACCTGAAGTTGGGTTACTGGCCGGGGCCTCTAGACCCGAGAGACAAGGAGAAAACCTCGTTCTCAACAGAGCAAGGGCTTTGGCAGTTCACAGTTATGCCCCTTGGTCTCTGCAACGCACCAGCTACCTTCCAACGCCTAATGGAGTGAGTGATGAGAGGATTGACTTATGACGCCTGCCTGCTATACCTGCATGACATCATCGTCGGCAAGACATTCGAAGACCATATCGACAACCTGAGCAAGGTGTTAGAGACTGCAGGCGACCAACTTGAAGCTGAACGCGAATAAGTGCCAGCTCTTACGGAAGGAAGTCAACTACTTGGGTCACATAGTCTTACCAACCGGAATGGCCACAGACCCGGAGAAAACTCAGGCTGTGAGAGATTGGCCTCGGCCGAACGATAAGAGAATTCTGTAGTTTCCTGGGGCTGTACAGTTATTACCGCCTCTTAATAAAGGGCTTCTCCAACATCAAGCCCCTCTCCTGCCTGACAGAGGAACATCGGTCTTATGAGTGAACGGAGGACGCCGAAGGCGCTTTCCAGCAGCTGAAGAAGACACTGTGCAGAGCTCCTATTTTGGGATTTCCACAACCAGGCGGCGCCTTTATTGTGGACACCGACGCCAGCGACCATTGCATTGGAGGCGTCCTATCCGAAGTCCAAGACGGCCACGAGCGAGTGATAGCCTACTACAGTAAGACACTATCCAAGGCGGAGAAGAACTACTGCGTTACCCGGAGAGAACTACTGGCGGAAGTAAAGACTTTGGAGCACTTTCACAAGTACCTGTACGGTCAGCCATTCCAACTGAGGACTGAGACCACTCCGCCCTAACCTGGCTACTAAGCTTTAGGAACCCGGAAGGGCAAACAGCCCGTTGGGTTTAGAGGTTGCAGGAGTACTTCACCTCTGAAAATCGTAGAGGCAAGAGCCACGGCAACGCAGACGCCATGTCCCGAAGACTCTGCCCGGAAGAGTGCGGCCAGTGCACAAGGGTGGAAGAGAAGGAGCGTGCCGCAGCTGTCAGAGTGGTCACAGTAGTGCCTGGGACGGTTGGGATAGCGCAGGCCGGAGGGAGCAGCTGGCGGACGCCGACTTGGGGCCACTCTTAAGAAAAGTGGAGGCAGGGACAAGGCCGACCTAGGAGGTCATCGCACCCAGAAGCGCTGCGTGTAAGTCGTAGTGGGCCCAATAGCAATCGCTGAAGACCAAAGAGGGTGTGCTGTTCTGGGTATGGGAATCACCCGGTGGAAAGACGCAGAGGGAGTAGTTGATACTTCCCCGGAGAAAGGTCAGGGAAGTCATGGAGGAAGTGCACGCCAGAACTTCAGGACGACACCTGGCAGCAAACCAAACGATCGACTAAAACCGACAGCGCTACTACTGGCTCAGGCTCCGAACAGACCCTGAGAGATGGTGCCGTCAATGCACGTGTACGCGGTGAGTCGCGGCCCCCAGACTAGGAGCCGGGGCCGCATGCAGCAGGACAACGTCGGAGCGCCTTTCGAACGCATCGCTATCGACATAACTGGACCATTCCCATTGTCCGACCGAGGCAACAAGTACCTGATGGTGGCCGTGGACTATTTCACCAAGTAGCCGGAGGTGCATGCCATCCTGAACCAGGAGACGAAGACGATAACAGACTGCCTTGTGGAGCAACTGTTCTGCCGTTTTGGAGTGCCGTTAGAGCTCCACAGTGATCGGGACACCAATTTTTATTCTAACCTGATGAAGGAGGCACTGGAAAGACTTGGGGTGAACAAGACCCGCACAACACCCCAACACGCAAAGTCGGACGGCATGGTCGAGAGGTACATCAACACCCTAGAACATCTGAGGAATGTCGTGGCCAGCCATCAGCTAGACTGGAACGTCAAGGTGCCACTGTTCCTGCTGGCCTACCACTCGTCAACACACGACACCACTGGGATGACGCCAGTCAGCTTAATGTTCGGCCCAGAGTTACGCCTCCCCCTTGACCTGGCTTTTGGGAGCCCCCGGAAGCGAAACTGCCAGCAACCGAGTATGTGGAGAATTTGGTGGTCCATCTCAACGACATGCACGAGATGGCTCGTCAGAACATCCAGATGGCGAATTACCGCATGAAGACCTGATACAACAGCCGGAACAAGGGACGCTGGCCGAAGCTTCAGCAACCATGGTAAGGACCGTACTGGGTGGTAAAGAGGATTAACGACGTGGTCTACCGCATCCAGAAGGTGCCCCGAGGAAACATGTTGGTGGTACACCTAGATCGTCTGGCCCGCTACTTTGGTGCTGTTCGGGACGACCAGCCTTGAGGGAGCAGTGTCGCAAGCGCATTGTTGCGGCGAGGCGGCGCGGCCGACGAGCACAAAGAGACGGACAGTCCAGTGCGGCGACAAAAAAGCTTGCCGAAACGGTGGGGGGGGGGGGAGACGGATTTCTTCTAGCGCCGTCTTGATTGAGAACATTCCACAGATTTCCGGAATAGTGAGTAAGCTATAAAAAGAAGCTGCCGCCCGCCACTGTGAAAGTTGTTAATTGCACTCGCGTGCGCGAACTGCTGTGTTTTGAACTTTGTGGTCGATCTTGCAAGTTGTATTGTCTATGTGACGTAATTCTGCTGCTGTAAGGGTTGACCAACCTGTGTTTCTAAAGAAATAAAGAGCAATTTTTAGTGTTTGTAACCGGGACTTTTAATTTCACGAATGCACAAACTCACAATGCTTAGGAGAGTTTGGGATTTCAATTGCAGACCAATAATGTACACATGCTTCAGCTTTACAGGAGGTTCTTTGTTTGGAGAGATTCCAACTACTGTCTTTGACTTCTGGATTGTGCTGGTATATCCAGCTTCGGTCACCTGTTCAAATGTCTGCCCCAAGATGTGCCATACCATTTCAAGGATTTGGATCAATAAAGGCACCGTTTCACCAACGCTTGGTATTGGTTTTCAAAAAGCAAATGAGGCACATATGGGTAAGAAATAATCCTTGCATGAAGATGTTACAGGACAATATAGAGTAGCCTGTAAACAGTGTACCCTCTAATCCATGTGTATCATTTACGGAGCCATGAGAATCAGACTAACACCTATCACATTTCTTGAGCCATGCAGACAAGTGTTGCACTGTGCGATATAAATTAAAGCAAGCACTAGCTCATATCTCACAAATTCCTAACAAATGCTTAGTTCAGTATAAATAAAAAGTTTTACCTCACTTCTGTGCAAGCATGTGCTTACTGACCATCACTGTGCTAATGCTGATATAAATGAAAACAGGATGTATGCTAATAAACTATTACCTGCTACATTTTGAAATAGTAACTAAGCTTGTTCAAATATAGTTTTGTAGCGCTGCAGTTACATTGGTTCCTGAGGGGAAAACAAAAATGTGTTACACTCACATGACTTTCTATGCTTATTTTTCTACAAACAAATCTTACAAAAACTTATGGTATCTAATCTCAGAAACTATTTGTAGTTGGTTTATTGATACCCGTCACTTACTTTTTTATATTAATGAGAGACTAGTTTCAAAGGTATTCGCCTCCATTTTCAATCTCTTTCCAACTGGCCAAGATTATGGTATCTAATTCTTGTTGGTTTCATCTTCTTGTTATTGTTATGATACTGTTGTACAATAAGTGGGTGAAGTGATTAAGTACAGTGTCCCTGTGATGGGTTTTAAATTCCATGCTTTTTGTATGACGAGAATAAAAAAGTATAAGTATTGAGAAAGGTTGAAGTATTTGAAAATTCAAACCAATAACAAGGACCATAGGATAGTTAACTCCACAAAGAAGTGTATTTGTCATAAACCGTGTACTTTAATAAAATCTACATCTTTTGTACAGTAAACATTTGTCTATACCTTACAGTTTATCAATTACATTAGGGGAATTTATGGGAAAAGGGAAAAATGGCACAAAAAATACATTGAGATTTAAGTTAAAACCCACCATACACAGATGGTCATGGATCTAAAATGTATGGCAGATTAAGAGATGAAATAGCAACTCAAAATAAATGTATAAGCAAATTGTAAAAATGTAAAAACATTATAGAGAAACAAATACATCTCTTTACCTATTATGCAAGCCATTGAATGAAGAGGACTTCAGATAGCATTCTGAGAAAATTAATGACTTCCCTCCCTTGACTCCACTAGGGCTGAGTACAGCCTTTCAAGCCACCATATCTTCATCATTGGCACTATGTGTAAGCGTTTTCTTAGTAAACCTAGTGCCAATCCGCACTTTGCTTGCACCCACTTTTTCTGCTGCTCCCAATCCCTTTTTCGGCTTAGTTTGATTCCTGCACCACTTTAATTTTTGCCTCCCATTGCCCAGTTTTCGGATTTTTTCAATTTTTTCCTTTTTTAAATCTATTATCTTCGTTTTACCTTACAATATCCCTCTATCTCATTTATAGCATGAGCCAAACCAATTCCCGTTACTGACCCAGCCATTAAATCATCTGCATGCAACAAGCCTGGGATTTCCCTGTTTTCTGTCACTGGCAAGTGTTTATTTTCTAAACTTAGACTTTCCATGATGTCATCTATAAACAGATTAAAGAAAATAGGAACTTAAAGATATACATTTCATTTGTCATGAAAACATCTTACACATAGGTATTTTAGCACAAAAGTGAATCAAGAAGATATTGACACTGTCCCTACGCTTCTTTCAAGTTTATACTTTGATAGGTATTTTAACTTGTTAACCATTGAGAAAATCAAACTTTTCCAAGTTTTGCATGTAGGATTCTCTTGAATCTATTCATTCTGCATCCTTGGAAGATACTGAACTTGAGAGATACAGCTTTCATGCTGGCAGTGATGGAAAGAGCATCTCCTGATAGAGGTATAAATTAGGATGTGGCTCAATAAAAATACCACTTCCTCATATTTGCTATCTGTTTTATTTAACATGGATTTAAGAATATTTTTTTGCCTCAATAAAGGTGTGTTAACAGAAATACAGTGCATTTCCCTTACACTGCTACCACCATATGACAGATTACACAGCCCGCTTCGGTAGCGTAGATGGTAGCATGTCTGCCTCACGTTCAAGAGGTCCCGACTTCGAATCTCGGTCAGGGTGAGTTACCTGGATACTGTTTTTTCCGGGGTTTTCCCTTATCCTTACAGACGAATGTTGGGTAGCTCTAAGCTCCATTAACCTTTTTTTTTTTAATTTACGTCCTCCAACGTTAAGTCATATTGGACGATGAATGGAATGAATGAAATGATGCTCAAATGAGTCCGGGGTCCATAGAGCTTAGAGTTACCCGACATTCGTCTTTCAGGATAAGGGAAAACCCTGGGAAAAACGTTATCCAGGTAACTCACCCTGACCGAGAACCCATGGACCCTGGACACATTTGAGCATCATTTCACCCATTTCATTCACTGTCTGATATGACTTAACATTGGAGGACATTAAACTAAAAAAACAAAACAGATTACATGTTAGCAGATATAACAGAAATTTCCATTCTCTTCATACAATACATTGTATTTTGTAGCTCATAACATTTATGACCTCTAAGCTTGGAAAAGAAATTGAACTAGACAAAGCCCTCAGTAAAATTGCTGTTCACACACTTTATGTTGTTTTACCAAGCTTCAGAGCATATTTAGGCAATCTAAAACCAGTCATGACATTACCTTATGACTACTTAGATCTTTACTGCTTGACTGAGAAGAAACGGATTTGTTTAACACTAAGTCTTCACTTTCTTCTCGGGCAGCCAGCCAGGTGAAAAGATGATTAGATATCAACGTTTCGGGAGTGTACATCTCTCCCATCATCAGGATATTTATAAAATGTTATAACCACAAATGAAATACTGGATATAACACAACTACAAACAGAGACAAAACACTCTCAAAATTCGCATTACTGAACAAAAGACTGTTTTCAGTAAATTAAATGCCAGGTCAGGAGATGGCGTGAGTATAGAAAATTGTGTCAAAGAAATGTAACTACTTAACTTAATGATCAAGCTGTATTGATCTTTGCTTCTTAATTCGACGGATTTTCATTTTTAAGGCCGGTTTCCAAGAGGAGCTGAACTGAAATCCAGCATCACAACTAAGCACGCTCCTTTCAGAGGAAATCACCAAAGCCTCCTTAATTCTCCACTCACAGTAACTGTTGCATTTTGCCAAGACGGTCATCTCCCGAAAATTGGCTCCATGGTCGCTATCAAAACAATGCTCTGCCAGCCCAGACTTCTCAGGTTGTATGAAACGAATGCTCCGTTCATGTTCGATTATTCTAGTAGCGATGGTCCTTCCAGTTTGTCCTTTATACGGTGTCCCACATTCACAGGGAATGCGGTACACTCCCAGAACTTGGAAGTCCAGTTTGTCTTTCACTGGTCTCAACAGATGTTTAATCTTTGGAGGTGGCTTGTGGATGGTCCTGATGTATTTGGTGAGAATTCTGCTGATTCTGCCGTGCCGGTAAACGTGATGCAGGCTCTAGCGGTAGGTTTATCTGACACTTGCTGTATTACAGGTTTCCCTTTCCTAGCTTTGGTGATCGAGGCTTCAACGTCATATTCAGAGTAGCCGTTTTGACAGAAAGTGGGTTTCACGTGCTGTAATTCTTGTTTTAAGTGGCTGGGATCAGAGATAGACAAAGCTCTGTGGGCCAGTGTATTGAGAACTCCCAGTCGTTGAGACTTATGATGAAAACTATAAGCATTCAGTTAGAGATTGGTGTGTGTAGGCTTGCGGTATACAGCATGCCCCAGTGTACTGTTGCTGTTTTTTGAAACAAGAATGTCCAGGAATGGAAGAGTTCCATCCTTCTCCACTTCCATGGTAAACTGTATTTGAGGTCGAAGGCTGTTGAGATGCGCAAGAAAGCTAGGCAAAATTTCTGATCCATGTGGCCAAATTACAAAAGTATCATCCATGTATCTATAGAAATGAGAAGGTTTAAGTGGAGCTGTGGCAAGTATTTCATGTTCTAGGAGTTCCATATAGAAATTGGCTATAGCTGGTGACAAAGGGGAGAACATTGCTACTCCGATAAGATGTTCTCCATATCTCCATAAGCGCTTATGGAGATATGGAGAACATCTTATCTGAGTGAGTAATCTCAAAAACTGCTTGACAACTACTCATATTCTATATAAAAGATATCTCACTTTTAACAACTTGACAATGTCTTCTTTAAAATTGCTACTCCGTCTACTTGTTCAAAGAAAGTACCACCAAACAAGAAGAAAGTGCACGTCAGGGTATGTCGGAATAGCTCTATGATATCAGCCAGAAAATATCAACCGAGATGAAAGTTTAGCGCTTAAGAGACTTCGGAATGATGAATTCTTGGTTGTCTTGCCGGCGGACAAGGGTAATGCCACCGTGATCCTCTCCACAGCCCAATACTTAGAGAAAATGAAGACATACCCTGACGTCCACTTTCTTCTTGTTTGGTGGTATTTTCTTTGAACAAGTAGATGGAGTAGCAATGGGCTCCCCTTTGTCACCAGCTATAGCTAATTTCTATATGGAACACCTAGAACATGAAATACTTGCCACAGCTCTACTTAAACCACCTCATTTCCATAGATACATGGACGACACTTTTGTAATTTGGCCACATGGATCAGAAACTTTGCCTAGCTTTCTTGCGCATCTCAACAGCCTTCGACCTCAAATACAGTTTACCATGGAAGTGGAGAAGGATGGAACTCTTCCATTCCTGGACATTCTTGTTTCAAAAAACAGCAACGGTACACTGGGGCATGCTGTATACCGCAAGCCTACACACACCAATCTCTAACTGAATGCTTATAGTTTTCATCATAAGTCTCAACGACTGGGAGTTCTCAATACACTGGCCCACAGAGCTTTGTCTATCTCTGATCCCAGCCACTTAAAACAAGAATTACAGCACGTGAAACCCACTTTCTGTCAAAACGGCTACTCTGAATATGACGTTGAAGCCTCGATCACCAAAGCTAGGAAAGGGAAACCTGTAATACAGCAAGTGTCAGATAAACCTACCGCTAGAGCCTGCATCACGTTTACCGGCACGGCAGAATCAGCAGAATTCTCACCAAATACATCAGGACCATCCACAAGCCACCTCCAAAGATTAAACATCTGTTGAGACCAGTGAAAGACAAACTGGACTTCCAAGTTCTGGGAGTGTACCGCATTCCCTGTGAATGTGGGACACCGTATAAAGGACAAACTGGAAGGACCATCGCTACTAGAATAATCGAACATGAACGGAGCATTCGTTTCATACAACCTGAGAAGTCTGGGCTGGCAGAGCATTGTTTTGATAGCGACCATGGAGCCAATTTTCGGGAGATGACCGTCTTGGCAAAATGCAACAGTTACTGTGAGTGGAGAATTAAGGAGGCTTTGGTGATTTCCTCTGAATGGAGCACGCTTAATCGTGATGCTGGATTTCAGTTCAGCTCCTTTTGGAAACCGGCCTTAAAAATGAAAATCCGTCGAATTAAAAAGCAAAGATCAATACAGCTTGATAATCAAGTTATGTAGTTACGTTTCTTTGACACAATTTTCTATACTCATGCCATCTCCTGACCTGGCATTTAATTTACTGAAAACAGTCTTTTGTTCAGTAATGCGAATTTTGAGAGTGTTTTGTCTTTGTTTATAGTGGTGTTATATCCAGTATTTCATTTGTGGTTATAACATTTTATAAATATCCTGATGATGGGAGAGATGCACACTCCCGAAACGTTGATATCTAATCATCTTTTCACCTGGCTGGCTGTCCGAGAAGAATGTAAGCGTATTCGTTGCCAGGAAAGCTTCAGGTCTTGTTTTACTGTAAGTCTTGTTTTCATGCATGCACTGAATAATGGAATGAATTTCTGTTTCAAAAACAGTAGCACATTTGTCCAAGAAAAAAAATTGCACTATGGCAAAGGAAGTTAATTTTGTTACTTTAAAAATATTGTAAGAATGATCTGTGTAAGCAATACACCAAGTTTTGTGATTCAAGTATCATAAGTACATCCATTCGAGACCGTCACAAGTAGTTATATTGAAGTCCTGAAGGAAACTAATTCATTTAACCAGTGTTGAGAAGCAATTATAACAAATATTTCAATGTACTGCACAATATGTACTCTTGAAGCACACCCCAGATTGGTATGCACATGTGTGAGTGAATGACAAGAAGAAAGGAGGAAGCTCTATCTTTGCAATGTTCCCAAGCAATGAAGAACCATGACAATTTGAAAGAATCTGAAGTAGTCCACAGTAAATCAATTATCTTACTGTTATGGCTGTGCATAAATAGCATAATAGTCATGGACATACTTGAAATCTAATACTTTTTTGGAACTGTCACTGAAAAATAAGTTTTGACCACCTCTACTTTTAAATTACTATGGTTTTGTTCATGATGGTGTATGTTGCAATCTTGGATTCAAATTTATCATTGGAATTATAAACACATGCTATTTCTAATTCCAGTATGTTAAATGCTAAACTAAAGATTATATTGGTTGATTATGAATCTATAGCTCCTTGCAT
Organism: Mantis religiosa; assembly: GCA_030765055.1. Lineage (NCBI taxonomy): Eukaryota > Metazoa > Arthropoda > Insecta > Mantodea > Mantidae > Mantis > Mantis religiosa. Next base: position 363,979,933 of record CM060950.1, read on the forward strand.
AGGAAAGCTGATGTATAGTAAAACTCATGAATGGAACAGAATTAAAAAGTAACTTTATTTCCATAAAATACAAATATAAAATTAACAAAGTACTGCCTACAAATACATGAAAAAACTTGTTTTAAATAAATGTTAATTTTATAATTTAAGAAGCAAGGGATTTCAAAACTTAACTACAACACTATAAATTTAGTGTACAGCAAAACGGATTAACATGTTTAACATATTCTAATATGGCAAAGCTCTTTGTATCAAAATAAACGCTTATAATGAAACATATGCAATGATATATGTTACTATTAAGTTAATATGTTTGAATGATAGTAACATATGTGTTTATAATTATTACATGTTTTTTATTAAGTCATTAGTTACCAATACAAGAAATTTGAAAACATTTTTAATGCTTTTTATAAGCTAATTTACAAAAACAACAAACGCTGAAGCTAAGCACAAATCTGATTACCTTGATCTCAAATGGAAATCATTTTTGTTAGCTCTGAACATTTCATATTTTTTTTTACAAATTTGTAACAAAAGGGGGGTTACAAGCACATAATTGAACATATATGTGTACTAACGATTCTCTCAATGAATAAAACATTGACCTCATTTTGGGCAGAAGGATGGGGATGATTATGCATCTTGACATCAGGGCTAAAATGTATACAAATGTTTAAAAGAAAGAAAGAGCAACAAGTACAAATAACCATGTACGGTGGACTATTCACATGATCTGATGTTTGCATACTTTTGGGGATTTTTTTTTTTTCCCCCAATGTTCACCTTTGCTGCTTCAAACATTCTGATGCTAAGGAACATAGTTTGAGCAGGATAAGTTATCGCCCAATCAATTTTGTTACTCATGCACTGCTTTGCACATAAACAATCCTACTACACGACGATAATGGAGTGCTCCGTAGGCAAAGCATGTATGAGCTCACAAACTTTATCGGTCTGGTTCAGCTAATGCCACAAAGGCCACGTCATTCAAAACGACGAATGCAAAATAGGATGACAGTTTCATCATGGGCGCATTGTAGAGCGCAACTGGATCCTGGGGATCGACGTTGGAATGAATGAGGTGCAGATGATATGCCCCAACAACAGAAGGGATGCAAATATGCTCTACAGTCTAATTGCAGAGCACATAGAGTTCACCAGCACCATTCACACTGATGCCTGGTGGGGATGCTATGGGTTGATGGTTGGAGGGTTTGCTGCACACCTAGGAGTGAATCACTCAGTGTACTTTGTTGACCCAGTGACAAATATGCACACAAACAGTCATGCTGGCACGGACTACAATTAGGTGCAATTTAGGTACTACTTTGTGTTAGTCTGCTAGATAGTGTAATTTAGGGACAAGAAAGACTGTTGGCAGCATTGCGTTCAGTGGAGAAAGGATAGTTTGGCTGCACTGAATTCTTTCATATGGCTACATTACGCAGTAAGTAAATAAACAAACAATTAATAATGTTAAAAGAATGCCTTCCAACACAAAATTGCACTAAAAAGTAAATTATATTAAAATTCATGATTGTATATAAAAACATAAAAAATTGTGAAGAACTTGAAAAAAAAATTGCCACGTCGCATATTAGAAAGAAGAGCCAAAAATATTAATATTAATATATTTTTCTTCAGCAAACAAAGCTCTTGTACACAAAGAAAGATACAAATGTTTTAATTTAACTATTTGTTTCATTTGTACATAAAAATTAAAGTACACATATCAGAATATCTAATAAAATATATGTAAAATATGCACTATTAATGGTACTTGGAGCACCTGAAATGTGCTGTAAAAAATCTGAGTTCTATAATAGTAAAAATAACCATTAATCAAATTAATCAAAAGTTATATTCAAAATATTTGGACTCTTGAAATTTGAATGATTTGAGTAGTGCAACTTTTAAACAATTTCAGTCCTAAACTTAATGCTAAACTATGAAAGCTGAGTTAAAGATAAAGGAACAAAAAAATTGAGCTCTATAGAGAGAAAAAAAAGGGATTATCTACATTAAGTTTTATATTTTATTTATTTTGCTTAAAGTGGCAATTGTTTCATTTTATTTTAGAAGCTCAGATCTTTGCTATTTCAATTTGTGTTTCCCAAATCATATATTTTTTTAAAACAATGTGCTTTATATGCAAAAATTAATACTTTAAAATACATTTTTAAGATTATCAGGATGGTAGATAGAAAATATTAATTTCAAAGCTATGAATAGTATGAGATTCGCTTACTGCAGTCCAGTATCAAAAATATGAAGATTTTTCCCAAAAGTACATTGTGATATCTACAACTTTATTAATTATTATTATTATTATTATTATTATTATTATTATTATTATTAGATTATTGTTATGCAGTAGAACAAAACTGCACAAAATGTCAGTTCTTCTGGCTAGTATTTTCAAATGTATTTAGTTTCCTCTTTCTTCCTCAAACACATGATCTTAGAATAAAATTCTAATTATACTAATTGCAGTTAATGAACATATCAGTTTCCCTTAAACATGCAAAACTAAGAGTTCTACAATACATTTTAGCTTTCTATGCTATGGTAGTGGAAACCAAGCACACAGACAGGTAGATAACAGGTTGAGTGAGTTTGTTATTATGAAGACGCAGAAAGTATATCAACTTTTTATTCTATTTCTTCAATTCCACTTATTCCTTTTATGAAAAATTCATATGCTGCTTACTAAAGGCTTCAGCTTAAACTGATTTTAAAACTAAAAAAAATTGTTCTATTATACTGCCAAGAACTTCTAAGCTCTAGATAAATTTAGTATTCGCTCCCTGAGTTAAAACTGATTATAATTTATTTTATACTAGCTTAAGTGTCTAATTCAACATCTTTATGTTAGAAATGGAGTTATTAACATTGTTTCTACAATATCATAAATCACTTTTTTCTAAGTGTCAGAAAAACAAGCATAATATTTTCAAAATATGTTAATCCAGGGAGGAACGAAAAAAGGTTTTACAAGTTGTTGACGCACGGATGTCCTGTATGATAAATATCATTATAAAACTTTATTCTAAGGATACTACATATGTGGCAACACATTTGAGAACAGAAGTGCAGTCTTACATCAAAGAATCCATATGCACTGTAATTCAATAGTTTCTAATGAGTATAAAGTTTACTGCAGATGATAATTACATGAGCAGGTCAAATATAAATTGGAATTTTTCTCTAGTGGTTTAGAGTGGGAATCAACTGGATTGTAGCCTTGAATGGAGAATAATTCAGACATTTGGAGTGCAATCCTCTTCTGATTATACACAATGACCTATATTTTATCAGTAGCATGATTAAATGCACAATTCATTATCATTGTATTTCTCACCACTGGTGGTTGAAATCAGATTGGTGACACACTTAAGAACAGAGGTCAATCCTTACATTAGAGAATACAAATGTTGAACTATAATTGACTAATTTCTAACAAAGTTGCTAGCGGGAAGCGTGAGGAGATGGACATGAGCAAGCGCACTCGGCAGCGTTAAAGAATGGGAATTAGAGCCCCAATAGGCTTATTTAACAATGTAGGATATAATTCAGAAAGCAAGAGTTTGGGAGAACGGATTGTAATGATAGTGTGGTTAGTGTTAATGGTGCTGTTAGTAATTGGAAGAATAGAGCTAAACCCAACATCAGAAATGGAACAAGTTATGGAAATGTTTAAGTCCATTATAGAGGAAATGACAAATCTTAAGGGATTGGAAATGAGAAAGATAAAATAATACAACAATTTGAACAGAAAATTTGTGTGAGGAGATCTCAAATAAGAGGTAAATAAAAAACTTGCAGGTGTTAATGGAAGAATAATACATTTGGAGAGCTGAGGAAAGGAGAACAATGAATGAATGAATGTTATAAGATTTGGAATAGAAAAAACAAAAACAATTCTTGGAGAAAGTGGAGGAAGTCATCCAAGACAAATTAGGAATAAAGCTTGGCGGCTGTGAAATAATTTTTAAATTTAGCATTGGCAGAAGTGCCATGAACCTGAGACCGGTAATTGTGAAGTTGGCAACAATGAACATAAAATGGGAAATTTAATCGTTTTTCCACACTAGCTGTGTGTAGGTTAAGATTTTGATAGAGAGAGCCAGACTGAAAAAAAAAATCCATCAATTAACCTAATAGTGTTAACTATAAAGCCTGGGACTTAAGTACTTACAACATAGTAAGTTGCCACAAAAGGTGCATTTCTCATTGCATATAAGAACCCCTAGTGGTTTACCGGGAAACATACAAGTTAGTTGGAGAATTCAATGTCATGATGGTACGTTGGCCATGGTAGCTCAATGGTTAAGAACGACGGGACAGAAACCGGGAGATCCATGGTTCAAATCCTGGCCATGGCACTGAATTTTTCAGTCTGGCTCTAATAAAATGGACAATTTTATCCAATGCCAAAAACTTAAAAGGAGCTAGAATATTTGTGTAACATCAAAGAAGTAAGCATATTATTAAGATGAAAAAAGCAAGAGAAATGGGAGAAAAGACTTACGTGTGAGGATTACACCTCTGGATCAAGGATAGAAAACAGGAAATATGATAGCTGGATTCAAGATGGTCAACAGAGGAGAGGCAATGGAGATACATAGGGGGTCACAGAGTGCAAGGAACAGTGGCAGCAAAGAAAGGAGGGATAGATCATCACCAGTTAAACAGGATGCTCTAGAAAACCAGCAGATTGTGACACACACACACACAATGGTTTTAAGAGCAGCAGCAGAAATTGATACATGGAAGAATACTGGGCTCAGCATAATTTTATCACCAGGAGGATGTACTCTACAAATTAAGGACACAGCTAGTGGGAGGAACTTGGACAAGATAATGCTGACAAGAGCAACAATTTGAGTTTGGGAGAAAGGAATCAGTATAGGAAAAGGCACTGGGTGTTATATCCTGGAACATACAAGGGGTTGTTTGAAAAGCTAAAGAACAAGGAAATACAGATTTTAAGTTTAGGAGATGTAATAGAGGTTGTTGAAACCCGGTTCCCATTAAAGTGAGTGAATTTCAGTTTTATGAAGAACTATAATAAAAGAGAAAGAGGTTTGTGTCAGGTGGAATAGGTTTATTTGTTAGGAAAGATTTTCAAATTAAAGTGAAAAGTTTATAGAGGTTAATGAGAGAATGTTAGTGTGTTTTAAGTAGAATAAGGGGGAAGAAAAATGTGTATGTTACAGTGGTGTATAACCCACTAAGTGCCTCAGAATTTGTAATACACATAATTTAATCTGATAAGGCAAGATATTGAATTATATATTAGATACTTGGACAGTAGCTTTATCATTATGGGATACTTCAACACAAGGGTAGGAGTAAGTCAAAGTCAATAGACCTGGAGTGTGAGTTAATAGGTAAGTAAAGAAGCAATGAGTAAAGACAAAGTTTTAAACTATGAAGGCAAGAAACTGATAGAATACTGTAAAGAGCTAAATATGGTGCTGTGTACTGGGATGAAGGGGAAAGTTGATGTGGGAGAATTTACCTTTGTAAACAACAATGGCCAGAATGTTAAGATTATATGTTATATTTAGCTGATTTAGACACATATCCCACAGATTTTGAGGGGTTGAATTTGGTCTGTTCAAGTAATCATTTCCTAATAAGGGTAGCATTTCTCAGCACATATGTAGAGGATTAAAATGAGACCAACAAAGAGAAAAAATTGAAAAATATAAGTGCAGGGAGGAGGGGAGGAGAGAAGAGTATTTCTAAAGAAATTAGGGACAGATATAGGGAGAATAAAGGAGGTAGAAGTGGAGGCGATGCTGAAAGAAAATAAAATGAGGAGGCTGTTTTAAAGTTAAAAATATTAATAAAATTTGCAAGTGCAAGGATAAAAGTGAAAGACCATTTGGTAGGTAAACAGGGAGGATGGTATGAGTGTAGGACAGCAAAATGAAGAGTTCTAAGAGAACTGTGAAAACAGAGTGAACAGAAGACCAAAAGAAAAGAGGATTTTATGATTGAAAGGTGGGGATACAAAAGTCTTGGATGTGAAAAAGAAAGAATGGGGGAGAAAATGAATAAACAATTGTACGAGACAGCATCAGTTAATGACAGTAAAACAATGTGAACCTTAGTTAAGAGAACATATAAGGCTGAAGCAAGACAAATAACTAAGTGAAAACCAATGGCAGACTTATTTCAAGTCTTTTAGGAAAGGAATAGTGATAGAAACTTAATGGTAAAAAGCAACTACATTGAGAAATAGGATAGACAAATGGAATTTCTATTTATCTATTTTTGCTTCTATAATTTGAACTAATGGAAATAATTATTTTAATTCATACGGAAGTAGGGAGGAAATTCAAAGATTAAAATAGAATAAAGCATGTGGTATTGATGACACACCAGGAGGGGTGCTGGAAAGCAAGGAGCTTAAATGAAAACATTAAAATTGCTAGACATGATACTGAAATCAATCTTTGAAGGTAGTAATGTTTCTAGCAGTTGGAAAACATTAATAGTGGTGTCAATTTTTAAAAACAAAGGGGATGCAATAATCCTTCAGTAAATTACAGGGGGATTAATTTGCTATCAGTATATAAGGTAAATAATACTGTGGTTTCAGCAGAAGAATGTGAATTTGGACAGAGGAGGAAGGGAAGTTATCCAATATTCAAGCAAGCTTCAGGAAAAATGAGAGAGTAATAGACAATATTTTAGTAATGACTACAATGGCTAATAAATATCTGACAAATAAAAGAGGAACATCAAACACAGTATTTGTCAATTTTAAGAAAGCTTTTGACATAAGGATTGACTTTTGTATAAGGATTGCAAATAACTAATGATGATTGCTACTCCAAATTATTTAGGATTAAGCCAAGGATGTAAGTTATTTATTTGTTCATTAATAATTGTTGGAAAATGGTCAGCTACCAAATAATTTGTGATGAGCAAATATCGGGTTTGCTATTTGTTGATGATCTTGCAGGTTCAATAATCAAGGTAGAATTAAATAAAGAAATTGGAGCAACACAGCTATTTGGTAATAAGTGGTCTTACAATATATATAAGCAAAACAAAAATAATAATGGTGTTTGAAAAGGGCATGAATCTAAGGAAGGATGAAAAATGGAGTTTTCAAATCCAATGAAATTGAGGTCGTTAAAAAATTTGATTTAGGAGCAAGATTAAATAGTAATGGTTGATGGAACAAACAAAAGAAAATGGTATTACCTAAAGGAAACCTAGAAATGAAAGCTATTAGAATATGTCTAGATAAAACAGAAATGCAAATTATACTGTTGGAGAGAGTATATGGAATGGCAGTAGAGACTAAAATGCTTTTTGGTACTAAGATTTGAGTCTTGGGGGAGGGTTGGATAATGTAAATTAGGTGCACAGGAGTTTTTATAAATTAATTTTGGGGTTACCAAGTGCTTCACCTAGTGGCATTGCACAGATGAAGTTAGGAAGCTTTAGTAGGAAAGCTAAAATAGCTGAAATTGTATTGAAATACTGGTTTAGAATTAAGGTACTGGAAAATAATATTTTACAACTGTGTTGCAAGTGCAGCTTAAGCTTACTGAAGAGGATACTTAGACTAAGAGCATCAAACCAAATTCTGAAGCAAATAGGCTGGGGGTATTTAGAGGCTTAGCCATATACTACACAAAGGTTTCTGTAAAAGAGTTAAATTGAGAACCGAAGACATAGAAAGCCGGGATATATTTGGCTGTTCCAATCTTGAAATCTTGTCGTATTGATATACAAAGTTAAAAATGGTATGGGAAAAAGAAAATTATGTTGATATTTGTGACAGACCAGCAAGAGAGGGCTTCTTGTGGGCCAGGACAGAGGTGGTGAGTTACAAGGTTTAGGGGAGAGAGATCAAGGAGGGTGCCCACTGTGCACTGTGGCATTTAATTATTGAATGTAAAGAAACAAAGACAGAGAAAAATGGGGAAAGAACAAATGGACTAATTTACCATGTGAAATTCAAGCCAAAAAGATGCTAATTGCAAAATGTAGGAAAAATATTTAGGTTTAAGGAGAAATAGGTGGTTAAGGAAAACTAATATTTAAGCTAAACTAGAAACATAGTTTTAGTTAATTGATGGCATTGAATTTTCATGTTGACTCTATCCATCAAAATAGAAACATAGTTATTAAATTTTAGATGAGTCGCATTTTTTAACACATCTGCTTCACTTTCGTACCTATTTTGAGGACATGTTTCGCAAATCTTCGCTTGCATCTACGGCTCTTGTGCGACTGACGCTAGATCCAGCGGTGTGGGTAATTCTGGGGTTGTTGCTGCCATCTGTTGATTTAGTGATGAACTGAAAAGTGGGATTCTCTTCTAGCGGGATTTCAAAGTTCATTAGTTGGTTTTTATGTTTTTCTATGTATATCCTCTCCCATATGACGAGTTCACTATGTTTTTGTACGTATTTTAGTAATTCTGTGCTATCTTCAATTTCATGATTTTCAGACCAGAAATGAGCTGCTATTGCGGACTTATCAATATTTTTGTATCTTAAGTGCCTGAAGTGTTCTTTCTTTCTAGTGCCTATGTTCCTTTTTGTCCTTCCTATGTAAATTTTTTCACAGTCTTTACACTTAATTTTGTAAATGCCTGACTTTTCCTCTGGTTTTATCTTATCAGTATTATTACTGTGAAGTAGGTTTTTAATGTTGTAATTGTTTTTTGGTGCCAATGTTATATTGTATTTCTTGAATATTTTTTGTAACTTTTTTGTGGCCCAGGGGTGGTAAGTAAATTTAGCAAATCTAGTTTCTTGTTTTATTGGTGTGAGAGCTGTGATCTGTTTTAATTTCTTTTGAAGTTTGAATAATTTTAGTTTTTTATCTACAAGGTTTTTTCCATATCCATTTTTAATTGCAGTTTTTAAGATTTGATGGTACTCGTTTTGATATTCTTGCTGGCTGAGAGGTAGATTTACTAATCTGTGTGTCAGACTGTTGATGGTTGCATGTTTGTGTGGAATTGGGTTGAAACTATTTGCTTTGATGTAATTATCTGTGTGTGTTGCTTTTCTATGAATGCCAAATTCTAGTTTTTCATTGCCTTTTTTGATTTTAAGGTCTAAAAAAGGTAGAGTAGAGTCCTCTTCAGTTTCTACTGTGAATTGTATGCTCGGTTCTTGCAGGTTGAGTAGTTTCAAAGCATCATCTATTAGTTTGTAGGGCACTATTGCAAAGATGTCATCTACGTATCTGTACCATGTTTTAAACATATGAGGGAAGGCTTTAGTAATATGTGTTTCGAAAAAGCTCATGTATAGATTGGCCAAAAATGGTGATAGCGGGCTTCCCATAGCTAGTCCTGAAATTTGTTTGTAATATTTTCCATCGAAGACAAAATAATTTTGATGTATACATAATTCAGTCATTGCCACATATTCTTCTATTGCATTGGCATCCAGGTTTATAGAATTTAGCCATTTTTTCAGTTGAATCAAAAGTTTGTCTAATGGAATGCTAGGGAAGAGGGAGCGGACATCAAAGGATACTAAAGTGTCATGAGGTTTTAGTTTAAGATTTTGAATTTTTTCTACCAGGTCTAAAGAGTTTTTTATACTCAGAGTATGGAATTGTGGAAAGGACTGAAATTTTTTGGTTAGCCATTTTGCCAGAAGGTAAGTAGGAGTGTTTATATTATTTACAATGGGTCTCATGGGTATGTTGGGTTTGTGTATTTTAGGCAAACCATATATTCTTGCAAGGGTAGGGTTGTCTGGTTTGATAGTTTTTTGTTCTGTAGTTGTTAAAATTTTACTATTAATGATGGTTTTTTGTACATCTTTTATGCATCGGTTGAGTGGATTAGAATCTATTTCCTGGAATTCTTTTTGTTGTAGTAACTCTAACATTTTTTCTTTGTATGTAGCTGTATCTAAGATTACTATTTTGTTCCCTTTATCAGCCCTTGAGAAGATTACATCCTTTTTCCTTAAAGATTTAATTATCTGAATTTGTTTCAAATGTTTTATTGGCTTTTTATTTATTAAGTTTTCCAATATAGGAGCTGATTTTTTTCTAATTATATTTTTGTCCATGGTTTCCAAGCCTTCTACTGCTAATTCTATGTCTGCAATGAATTCATCCGGGTTGCTGGAGTATGTTATACATGTTTTTAGGCCTTGGTTAAGTACATCTTTTTCTTCGTTGTTAAAATTTTGCTTTGAGAGATTAATTACACTATCTAGGGATGTGTTCTTTGCTGAAATTTTGTTATGTTTTGGTTGCCAATGATTATGATTACGTTTTAGTTTCTTATTTTGACGATAAACTTTCTCTTTGACTTTATAATTGATATGTTCAAATGATTTGGCTTCTAAGTGGTCCCATGCTGTGTTTCCTAGTAATTTTACAATTTTTAGATGTAGGTTATACAAAGAGAGGTCTATATTAGTTATTTTTCTGTAGTGATTTGTTTTTCGGCTTTTAACACGGCTTTTTCAGCAGCTAATTGTTCTATACTGTTATTGTTAAATTTTACTATTTTTCGTACAAATTTCGGAGAAAAGTTACGTTTTAGGCAATTGTTGATAAGAGAAAGAGAAAGAGAAAGTTTATCGTCAAAATAAGAAACTAAAACGTAATCATAATCATTGGCAACCAAAACATAACAAAATTTCAGTAAAGAACACATCCCTAGATAGTGTAATTAATCTCTCAAAGCAAAATTTTAACAACGAAGAAAAAGATGTACTTAACCAAGGCCTAAAAACATGTATAACATACTCCAGCAACCCGGATGAATTCATTGCAGACATAGAATTAGCAGTAGAAGGCTTGGAAACCATGGACAAAAATATAATTAGAAAAAAATCAGCTCCTATATTGGAAAACTTAATAAATAAAAAGCCAATAAAACATTTGAAACAAATTCAGATAATTAAATCTTTAAGGAAAAAGGATGTAATCTTCTCAAGGGCTGATAAAGGGAACAAAATAGTAATCTTAGATACAGCTACATACAAAGAAAAAATGTTAGAGTTACTACAACAAAAAGAATTCCAGGAAATAGATTCTAATCCACTCAACCGATGCATAAAAGATGTACAAAAAACCATCATTAATAGTAAAATTTTAACAACTACAGAACAAAAAACTATCAAACCAGACAACCCTACCCTTGCAAGAATATATGGTTTGCCTAAAATACACAAACCCAACATACCCATGAGACCCATTGTAAATAATATAAACACTCCTACTTACCTTCTGGCAAAATGGCTAACCAAAAAATTTCAGTCCTTTCCACAATTCCATACTCTGAGTATAAAAAACTCTTTAGACCTGGTAGAAAAAATTCAAAATCTTAAACTAAAACCTCATGACACTTTAGTATCCTTTGATGTCCGCTCCCTCTTCCCTAGCATTCCATTAGACAAACTTTTGATTCAACTGAAAAAATGGCTAAATTCTATAAACCTGGATGCCAATGCAATAGAAGAATATGTGGCAATGACTGAATTATGTATACATCAAAATTATTTTGTCTTCGATGGAAAATATTACAAACAAATTTCAGGACTAGCTATGGGAAGCCCGCTATCACCATTTTTGGCCAATCTATACATGAGCTTTTTCGAAACACATATTACTAAAGCCTTCCCTCATATGTTTAAAACATGGTACAGATACGTAGACGACATCTTTGCAATAGTGCCCTACAAACTAATAGATGATGCTTTGAAACTACTCAACCTGCAAGAACCCAGCATACAATTCACAGTAGAAACTGAAGAGGACTCTACTCTACCTTTTTTAGACCTTAAAATCAAAAAAGGCAATGAAAAACTAGAATTTGGCATTCATAGAAAAGCAACACACACAGATAATTACATCAAAGCAAATAGTTTCAACCCAATTCCACACAAACATGCAACCATCAACAGTCTGACACACAGATTAGTAAATCTACCTCTCAGCCAGCAAGAATATCAAAACGAGTACCATCAAATCTTAAAAACTGCAATTAAAAATGGATATGGAAAAAACCTTGTAGATAAAAAACTAAAATTATTCAAACTTCAAAAGAAATTAAAACAGATCACAGCTCTCACACCAATAAAACAAGAAACTAGATTTGCTAAATTTACTTACCACCCCTGGGCCACAAAAAAGTTACAAAAAATATTCAAGAAATACAATATAACATTGGCACCAAAAAACAATTACAACATTAAAAACCTACTTCACAGTAATAATACTGATAAGATAAAACCAGAGGAAAAGTCAGGCATTTACAAAATTAAGTGTAAAGACTGTGAAAAAATTTACATAGGAAGGACAAAAAGGAACATAGGCACTAGAAAGAAAGAACACTTCAGGCACTTAAGATACAAAAATATTGATAAGTCCGCAATAGCAGCTCATTTCTGGTCTGAAAATCATGAAATTGAAGATAGCACAGAATTACTAAAATACGTACAAAAACATAGTGAACTCGTCATATGGGAGAGGATATACATAGAAAAACATAAAAACCAACTAATGAACTTTGAAATCCCGCTAGAAGAGAATCCCACTTTTCAGTTCATCACTAAATCAACAGATGGCAGCAACAACCCCAGAATTACCCACACCGCTGGATCTAGCGTCAGTCGCACAAGAGCCGTAGATGCAAGCGAAGATTTGCGAAACATGTCCTCAAAATAGGTACGAAAGTGAAGCAGATGTGTTAAAAAATGCGACTCATCTAAAATTTAATAATTTTTCGCTTCACTGTGGTGTTCCAATACAGTTGAATCTAGAAACATAGTTATTTGAGGATAGAGTAGTTAACAGGGGCCAAAAGCTCAGTGAGCAGTGTTTAGTCTATAAGTCCTAGGAATACCCGCAATTCAGGGAAATGCTGAAAATGGTAAGTTAAGAGTGAATGTAAGGGTTCATATTTAACCAGAATCAAATTTTAACTATATATTATTTTGTATACATGATGTGCAATTAATATCCAATTTTTCATAAGTATAAAGCAGGTCAAATATAAACAGAATTTTCTCTAGTGGTTTAAAGTGTGAATGAACTGGAATGGAGAATAATATACATATCTGGAGTATATTACTCTTTTGATTATACACAATAACCTAGATTTATAGGTAGGTTGATTAAGCAAGAGTACACACATATTGCATAATGCATTTCCATTGTATTTCTCACTAATGGTGGTATAAACCAGATCAAGATTTTGAGAAAATATCAATTTATGAATAACAAAAGATTTTGGGCAAATACATGACTGGAAAAAGAGTCCCACCAATATGAATACAGACAAGAATTATGAGAAAAGTACTTGCAACTTGATCTTCTGAGGTATACTGATACATTTTTTTCTATGAGTGAAAAAAAAAATGCTGTCTACTACTGCCAGCTTCTGCACGATGTAAAGGTTATTGACAGCAACAGATGCTCTGTATCAGGTAAAGGCCACTGATTGCAACAGATGAAATCAACCATATCATTTCTCAATGCAAAAATTGTTACCTATGTAATGTGATAGTGTCCCAAAAGTTGCAGCACTACTGTAAAAGCTTCTTAGAATCCTAAGTTATTCTCTTGCAATTATGGCCTGGACTGTTTTCACACACTGGAATTAAAATGATTTTGTAGAGAAAATTAGAATGCCTGTGTTCCAATTGCTGAGATTTCCCTATACATCATGCACGTACACTATTTATATCATGAACCAGCCAGCAGGCCATGTCATTTCAAAGTTCATTAAAATCACATGTTGATTACACAAATTAGGTGAAGTGCTTTAAGTATAAAGATTAGATAGGACAATCTTTATTCGTACAATATTTCATACTGTAAACAGGATATTGAAAATAAACTAGATTAAAGTTATACTAACAAAGTTTTACAATTAAAAATACATATAATTAAAACATTTTTGTTATAATTAGTTTCTGTCATTATAAATGAGATATACATAGAAGCTTATGCTACACTATATTACTAATGTTAAAAAAATAATGTAAAAAGTATAAAATGAAAAGGTTCCAAAGTCAAAAAATAAATGTTATATTAATGTGTAAGGAAATCATGAACATGTTTACCAATTGTTTATTTTTTATGCATTAGCCTACAGTAGCAATATTTTATTAAATATAGAAATATAAAATAATTTACAAACTATAACATATTGTGAGTGTAAACAATATCCATCTGGAAGAAAAATACATTATATAAGTAAATATAATTTCAGAATAATAAGTTATATGTATTTTAAAATAAAATTTATTTTTAAAATTATAATTATTTGCATTTATTTTAACCCTATATTTAAGAATTAAAAATTATGACTTGTTTGTAATAAATCCCAGTTATTAATATTCATTCAATTTAAAGAGAATAGCATAAAATGTCATAATTATTGGAGCACTAACTAAAAGTTTCCATATTCTTTTCATCTTCATTCCTACTGGTATGAAATTTAACTATCTGAAGAATCCTCACAGATGAACTTTCAGTTAATGGAACAATGGATTTTCCACTACACAAAAATAAACTATATACCAGGTGAGACAGCTGCTCCTCTTCATTTTTTAATTTATGCAATATGCTAAACAGCATTTCTGATTTATGCCTTTTTAATGGCTGATTTACCCAACATTTTACAGAGGACGGATAGATAACTCAGTGCATAAATGTATTATGTTACAATTCAGTCTATTTTGATGCCAAAAAACATCATACCCCGTCTCTGGTAGCTGCAACAGCACTTTCAGCTGATTTTACAAACATTTACTTTTTAGCACACATTCATACACATCTTTGAAAACACCCCTGAAGGAACACTTGTGGTCAGAGTCTATCCAGGGATCAGTCCCCACCTTAAAACTGAGTCATATGCAACTATGCAGAGTTTTCCTGTAAGATGCTACCTAGATTACAAACCCCCCCCCCCCCCCCTTATTCCAGGGTGGAAGTGGATATGGCACTTATGCATACCAACACATCCAGGAAGACTAATGATAACCTTGGTCAGGATGTCGCTGATCTAGCACACCATGCTACTAGCTCTCCAGGCTAGTACGGAGACCCTGAGGCATCTCACACCATTACTAGCGAACCAGACAGACGTTCCCAATACCCATGGATATTGGGAACCACTGCCCCACTGAAACCTACCCATCTGAACAACTCCCTTTCCTGTGAAGGAACAACCTTTCACAAGCATTGGCTCACAAAAGCATTTGAAAACAAAACGGCAATCTATACAGGGCTACCACTTGGATTTAATCCATCAGCCAACAAATGTTCATTGTACAGCTTTCCTGTGCTAAGTATTACGTAGATAATTTTGCTTCTGTCACAAGCTATGTCATATTTCAGATCATACAGTTATTGTAATGGCTAATGCAGTTTACTTATTTGAGTAGAGACTATAAAAATGAGCATCGAATAACATATGAAGCTGCAAAAAGCATGTTAAGATTTGAGGTGAGATCCTGTAACTTATTCATATAAGAACTTCAGGTTGTAGGGTAGCACTGGCCGAATGATATTACCATGGTTGCTTTACCAGTGTGCCATTTCAGTTCGGTTTCAAATCCTTCATATTAAATTCAAAATTCTTATTACCTTTTATTTTATCTCTTTAAGCATATGATTTGATATTATGATACAAATAATAGTTTTGATATCATAAGCATGTACAAAATAGAACAATCACCATGCTTTACACTGGCAGGTGGATAATTTGTACTTTGTGTAGGTATTTTATTATGGACAGTATTACGTTTTACCCATTCCAGCAAGTTTACAATACACCAACATGCAAAGTAGCTTTAACTGTTTGCATGTTCGTCAATCCTTGGCATGAATAAACTCTCCATTATCTACTCAGTATTTGAAGCCATTCTGAGACAAGACTGCTGTGATAATGTACACATACAAGTATGTTGAAATACTGTAAATCTATGAAGAAACAAGGTGTAGTGCACTGTCAGCCTGTATGAAGAACAGTTTTCTGGAAGCAGGGCACATACTACAGACACTTTTTGAAGGATTGGAAGATGCCTGCATGAAAAAGGATCATTTGGAAGAGCACCATCTGCTTACAAAGCCCCTGTAACCTCCGAAGGTACTGAAGCTGTGCGAAACACAACAAAAAACAATCCAATACCAGTTCAAGGATCACAAGACCCATACATAAGTCAGTCTTCACTGATGTGCAAACTGCACTATTATAAATATCATTTGTACCATCTACAGCTATAACAGCCTCTCTAAGATGCATCCTTCAAGCTTAAGTTATATATGCATGGTAGCTGCAGCAGCAAATGCAAATAGTTGCAGAGGTTCTAGAAAGTGTTCTCTTCAGTGATGAAGCCAAATTTCACAATAACAGAACTGTTAACTGCTATAATATGCACTACTGGAGCGTAGGCATTTCGTACTAAATTCAAGACTCTGCATTTCAGAATATGGAATACAAGGCAACAGTAATTATTCTGCACCTTTTTTAAGGTACAGAACCACAGTACCTTGTATTTCTGCAAGAATAGTTGGTGTTGCTGCTAGATGTGCCACAAGTCAAAGGGATAAGAATAAGGCTCCAGCAGGATGAAGCTCCACCACACTGGTCATTGATTGTAAGGGATCACTATAGCACATTATCCACAAAAATGGATTGACCAAGGGGGTTAACTCACATAGCCCCCTAGATCACCTGATCTTACTCCACCGAATTTCTTTTCTGTGGGATCATTTAAATAAATGGTTCTATGCTCAAGAATTGCAGAGCCCAAAGCACCTACGGGCACTCAAAATTACAAAATGCACTTACAAACAGATTACACTGCGCATGTATCAGCGTGCAAATAGGTCTCTCTGGCATATGTAATTTCAAACATTTCCTTTGTTGATGAAATCCACGTTCTTTAACAAGTTATTATTCTGTTTACCCATGACCTTAGCACATTTACAACTCCTCTGTCAGTAGAAGTGAAACAAAGTTTAAAACATGATGGCACATTGGCAATGGTAGCTAAATGGATAAGAGCAACTCGATGGAAACCAGGAGATCCGTGGTTCAAATCTCGGCCACGTCATTGAATTTTTCAGTTTGACTATCTATCCAAAAACTGCTACATGTGCCCAAAAGAATGAAAGCTAACTATATAACACAGTTCAGAACACCACAATACAATACAGATTATAAGGGTAAATGTGATATACAATTACCTGATTGTAATTAAAAAATAAATACATTAGCACACTAAAATACAGAAAATAAACACAAGGAGAAAGAAAAAGAAAAGAACCAAAACAAATTGATTTAAGTATTAAATTCAAACCTCCACACCTAGCACTACTTCACATTCTGGCAGCTAACTCACTTGGCCAAAATCCACATATTCTGTCTTGCTCTTTGCAAAAACATTCCTCTTCCACCTTGCCAGCATTATATCCATTGAAAGCTGTGATTTTTAAGCCTTTTGTAATTCCTTGGTTCTCATTCAGACTTGTAATGAATAATGCCGGTTGCATATAGTACTAAATAGAAGGGCAGAGCTACAATAACAGTATGTTTGCTAAAAGGGTCCATATTTTCACAGTGAACCATAAACTGTTGGTTTACGAATACCTAAGGGCAGCAGACTCACCTGGTATATTAAAATTCTACTTGCTGGAGAATCCACGAATACAAAATATAAGCATCAGGGTAGCAAGTTTTTCCTATTGCACTCACTGTTTATCTACTTTGAAGACAATTACTTTTAATTGTTAAAAACATGATTTGTTCACCTCGTACTTTTAAAATGCCTGTGTCTTAAAGAGTAGAAGGTAAACAGCAATATTTGGTTCATATTTGCCACATATACAAATCTAAGTAATTCTGCCCATTTTTGGCAGCACATGCGTGCGCACGCGCGTGCACACACACATTTCTTTATTGACAAATCACCTGACTACATCTGAAGAGTCTTGCTCTAACAACATTTACTAGCATTCTTCCGTAATGAACTTGAATTCAAAATGGCAATTTTTCATGTTTCCAATTTTCTACTTAAAGGCCTCCAGAGAAAATAAGATCCATTTTGAAATCAGGGAACTTTTTTTTAAAAAAGTCAGGAGATTATGTAAAAATGTAATGTATCGGGGAAAGTTTTACTATCTCAAGTAAAAAGAAGCAGTTTATATTTTATTTATTCTCATTATGACATTTTAATTTTTTTAAATATATACAACATATTTCAAAATTTTTGCTAATAGGTATTCTATTTATCCTGATAGATAATTAAACTCACAATGGTTTTGAGCTGATGACTGGCAAATTATTTGCCATATAATACTTTACACCACAAACTTTAAAATTTGTACATTCTTAAGGTTAAGAAATTCTTTGGTCAATTGGCTTACAAGAAACTTTGTACTGTATAAAATATAAAGAAAAGAACAGTGAACACATAAAAACATATCAGAATCTCCTTAGCTAAAATATAACAAAAGTTAAAAATGAAATTTAATATGCATGCTATATACTGATGATGGTGATAAACATGAAATTATGTACTTAGTCTTTTAAAACATCACAATTGCTTATCAACCTTGCTGTAATTATAAACTGTGTAGGGTGTTTCAAAACTATACTGAATCAAGATGTGGACATTTTGTTCAGATCCTATGTGATCTGAATCCTGAAGAAGGCCATGGCTTATAAACTGGCTGAAAGCTCAATCTTCATAAACCTAACACAGCTCATCACCCATGAAGCCTTGATTAATACTGCTCACCAAGAAATCTTCAAATCTTTCATGAAATATAGTTGTCAATGCCAATTAAGATGTATAATCAAAGTAACTCATTACTAGCATGAATTAGGCAGTTACCCAGGAATAAAGCTGTATGCCTGGCTTGTGTTATTGGAAGTATTGCAGGTCAGTTGGGAAGCCCTGAGTTGCATGCCTCAGCAGTATTTTGCATTCAACATTTAAGAGATTTCTTGTCTAACAAAATCCTGTTAAAGAAACTATTCCTTTAGTTATTTATTCTTCCAACATATTTCATCATAACAGACAGCGAATGAAAGGAAATGACTGGGAAAATAAGTTGGGATGCAAATGCTGCTAATACTATCTTTTAGAGGTAATTTATCGTTAGTGCTGGATACAAGAAATTGATAAACACAATACAGGCAAGAATACTATCAGAATAATACCAAAGGCCTGCAGATAAAATAAAAAATGAATTCCTTTTGCAGTGAGACAGATGGTGACTTTATTATTGTTTGCTACCCTGGAAACAAGTGAAGAGGAATTTCAATTAGTGATGGATGAATTTTGAGAAAAGCTGTCAAAGAAGGTAAATTAACAAGAAAGAACAGAAGAAAAATATTTTACAGATGGATGCACATTTAAGGTCGTTCAACTACGTCATCGGCACCCTTTAAAATCAAGTCATGGCAAAAGCTGGATATAAAGACAACTACAAAATATAAAAAATATATACAAACAATTAAGGCAAAAGCCAGAGGTAAATATCAAGTAACAAACAAAATCGAAAAAAGCTATAAAAAACTTGACGTTTTCCTCACTAAATCCTATATTCTACTCGAGAAAAATTTTAAGACATTTTCCACTGCTTTTTTTGTCATCTGACAGTATCTCTACAAAGCTGACCAGCAGTTGCATAAACTTGAGCTAGGGAAACATAACATATCAGACCCAGAGAAAATTATTACAAAGCAAACTGGGGTGGGGTACCCCTTGAAAAGGTGACAGTATGTAAATATGTAGTGACCAATATGCAAGCAAACCAAAGTAATCTTCTCCCGAGGAAATGAACGACATGACGTTACCCAGCTTATCGGAAGATCCTCCACAGAGTTGACCACCCTTTGCACCAGTATGACAGTACTCCTCTCCGCATGACAAGTCTGAAATTTTCAGAAGTAACTAACAATATGTTAATACTGGGCTCTGTGGTTGCTGCCTTAGCTGCCAAATTTGCCATTTCAGTTTCTGAAAGGCCAATGTGACCAGAAATCCATGCGAACACCACGCTAACACTGGAGACATGTAAAACATGGAGGTCCTCCAGGATGTGCTTCACAATAGGATGATAGTTGTATAACTGATGAAGGCTCTGATGTGCAGTATGGAAATCACTTAAAATTAAGTAGCTGTCCAACTTTCAGCGCACATTAAAATGGCTCAGTATAATGCATACAATTCTTCACTATAAATGAAAGTGTTACCATGGAAACCGAATATATGTAGTTGAGTTCCAAAGACATAAGCACATACAACACCATAGGAGCTTTTAGAACCATCAGTATAAATGAAAATATCTTTATAGCCTGATAAAGATTCTAAAACACAAGTGTGGGTACTTGATGTAGACATTGTAGATTTCTGGTATATTGTCATGTCAAGATTTATGTAGGATGTTGTATGCAACCAAGGTGGTACACACACTCGCCTCTAGAAAAACATGGTAGGCATTTTATAGTATGCCTTCTAAGTAGCTCTTGGAAGCAAAAACCTGCTGGCTTTGAACTACGGGAGATGTTTCTAATACACACATCCATTAAAGTGTTGAAAAAAGGTGCGAACATTGCATGCATAGGCATACAATGAGGAGGTTCTGCAAATTCAACAGAGGTTACAACTGTGCTAGTTGGAAAAACTCCAATAGCCATATGGATGCCACAATTATGGACTGTGTCTAATTTTTTCAGCACAAATGGAAGTTCTAAAGAAAAAACAATAAAACCATAGTCTAATTTGGATCAAATCAGTACGTGACACATTCACAACAACATTACGTGATCTGCTCTGTATGGTTTGCAACTTAGTACCTGGAAGACATTTAGAGGCAGTCAAATTTGCAAAGAAAGACATGCAAGAGGACTTGCACAGAAATATGTAAAAGTGTTAGTGATAATGAAGTAGGTTACGTGAAACCAAATGCAAATCTTGAGGTCATTATGGAAAATGTATCTAGCAACAGTGAGAAAAGTGAAAAAAGTGCACTGAAAATTGTTGGGGCCAGTGCCAATGATGTGTACAGGAATGAGGCAAACAATGCACTAAACTCACTAACTTTGCAAAGAGAGGAAATAAGGAATGTGGATGTAATAATGGTAAATATCCCTAACATGTATGATTTGAACTATAAGTAATGTGTTAACAAAGAAATACGAAAAATAAATAAAAGGTTGTGTTCAGAGTACCAAAATGTAAATGTAGTAACCTTAAAACTTGAGTACCATACCAGACTTGGTTTATATTTGAGCAATAAAAGACAGAAGTACCTAAGCTCACTCCTCTCAGAGAAAATAAAAACTATTGCCAGTAAAGAACACCTTGTACTTAATTCAACTGTAAGTGTAACATTCAATAACAAACCGTAAACTGTGTTCATCCTATGATGATAAAAATGACTCCAACAGTAATTCTATCTTAAGAGTATACAACCAAAACACTCAGTATGTCTCCAAAAAGGTGAAATTTTAACAGTTTTAAATTACATAAAACCTCAGATGCTGGCAGTTTCAAAGCATGGCTTAAGGAAGGAGCAATTATATTCTGAGAATTTCATAAATTATGAACTAGTTTCACAAAAGTGGAGGGGTCTTACTGTGTACCAGGAATGTTTCAAGTTAGGGTGGGAATTCATTATAGGTATCAATAAATCCCCTAACTCAAGTAAACAAGAATTCCTAGTTGGAAATAGGTTGAAGATGGAGGTAACAGCTCCCGAAACTAGTCCCTCAATAATATACAAATGTAAGATATGAAGTGTCCGGTAAGAGATACTGGGAAAGCTTACGTGAAACAAGTGTAGTGTAGGACGAGTGTGGGCTTCTGATATTACATCAGAAAATGTGGAAGACTTTTTGCTGTTAAGACAGTGATTTGGACATTGATGGCGAGTTTTCAGATTTTGAGGGGGGGTGTTGAGGATATAGGTAGCAGTGAGGAGAAAAATGACTCATTTCCAACAGGTGTTCGTGAAGAATCAACATTATGGAGGTGTCAAAATAACTAACACAAATAGACATGTTCACGAGCACAACCTCTGGTGTACAACTGCATACTCAGCTAACTTCTGACAGCCAACCATATAATATGCATATGGGTGGAGTGGATCTAGTAGATCAGGTATTACACGCATATCCCTCTTTGCGAAAAACAATCAAATGGTATAAAAAAGTATTTTTACACCAGCTGGATATAACCATATACAATTGTTTAGTAATTTGGAGAGCTCTAAACCCACGGAAGACAATGACGTACCTGGACTTTCGTATATCAATAGCTCGCAGTCTAATTGAGCAGTATAAAATTCAGAGACCTCTCCATACTGGGGGTAAAAAATCCACCACCCCAGCTGTAAACCATAAGGTTTAAAAGAATTATCATTAAATACGCATTAAATGCATGTATGCACAGGACGTCTATACACATCTATATCGGTTTGGGGCCTTTTAACTTGGACGTCATATGACGTCCATATCGGTGAAGGTGTTAAAATCTAATGACAACTTAATGGACTGTCCTGTGTAGCAGTGGCCTGGGCCAAAACAGAGGGCAGCCCAAAAAATTGTAAAAGCTTAGTACTTCAATAAATATTATTATTATCATTTAATGACATCCTTAAACCACTGGATTTAGAAATAAATTATTAGCCATCATGGCCATAGGGATTATATTCATAAACTGCTGGAATTAATTTTTTTTTGTTTTCTCCCTTTCTCGTCAATGCTGATGTTAAGAGGTGCTTGGGTACCCTCAGAGCAAGGGAGCCGAAGCATCTGACCTGAGATGAAATCAGGGTTGAGGGGTAAGCCCAATGCCTTAGATGAATGATTGATTGATGGAGCAATTGATAGAATGATGGTGGGGGAAACCAGAGGACCCAGAAGAAACCCACCCCAGCGCCATGTTGTCCACCAATAATCCCACTTTGAGGTTGCCTGGGATCGAACCTGCGCCGCCTAGGTGAGAGCCAAGCGGTCTAACCACTCAGCCATGGCACAGCCTGCTGGAATTTATTGATATGAGTAAAAATGCAGCAGGAGTCTATCTAGACCTCTTAAGCTTTTGACTATGGAAATCATAATCACCTAATCCCCAAATTAGAATACCATGGGTTTAGAGGACAAATTAACTGCTAGGAACCTATCTTAAAAACTGTGTGCAATGTGCAGAAATAAAATTGGAAAGGTCACACTACACATCTTTAAATCAGATTTTAAGTGCATATGTAAAACTTGCGATATCAACGAACTTGTTGAGAAGCATTTGCAACACAAAACATACTAACTGTAGTTTCACTGTGTATGTTCAGAACTATTATGTTTGTTAAAGCAAAAAAGAAATTTAATACAGTTCAAGTCTAGGGTTTTTTCCCGGTTTTTCCCTTATCCTGAAAGATGAAAGTCAGGTAACTCCAAGCTCTTCCTGTCATGCAAGGGGCCCTGGGTTAGATTCCTGGCTGGGGTTGGGGATTTTCCTCTAAACAAGATGATTCCCCTTCTTCCCCAGAGTATGGAACTATGAATGAGAGTGTGAATGTGTGTGTGTGATCTAATGATTAAAATACAAAGTACCAGCAACCCAACGTATAAAAGGTAACACCATCGCCAACAGGCGATATGTTCCAACAGGAGAATGGCCGCCAATATGACCACTGAGTTAAAGGTGGGGCATATATGGAACATTTAAAGAAATATATATAAAGAAAATTTAAAAGCAAGTGCTTATTGAGATTTACAGTAAGTTGTTGACAGTTTATTGTTAGGACAACAAAATGCTATGAAATTAAATCAGTAAAATCCTTTACTTTCATAATTTATTTATTAACATAACTTATTAATGAAAATAAATTATAGACTTACACGTATGGGAGGAATTTCTCTTGATATATTAATATCAAATTAAAATGTTAAAACTGTTCACCTTTGGTTTCTAAACAAGTTTAGTGTATTTAGATTAGTTAGGGCAACAGTAACCTTGAAACTGTTAAGTCACATAAGAAGTCTTTTGCCCTTTGCTATTTTACCTGAAAGCTAGAACAGATTTGCTGATAATAAATGAGGAAAAAGCCTTTTGTTTTCATGACACTTGCTTATCCCTCTGAAGTGTAAGGGTTTATGGGCATGACACACCATAGCGCTTCATTAGCTGCCTAATCTTTAAATGATACTTAAAACATACCTAAAAGAGTTATGAAACTGCAACATAAAACTTCAGACTAGTTCAAGTATAAGCTACAAGACTATTATATTTGTTCAGTGTCGTTTTGAAACAGCCTGTATACAATTAGTATGGTTTGAGTATATGAGTACAATATTATTTGATCCATAAGTCAACAAAGTATTTCTCCAAATAGCATTAACCCCATAAAATAATTGATCTTCCTTGTCATAAAAATATGTTTTAAATAGATTCCTTATTTATAGCAATTTTCAAATCTTCTTTTCAGTTTACTTCTGTCACTCATTTAAAAACCTTTCTTCCACATATCTCAGCTGGAAAACCATTCATACAATCTTAGAGATTATTTTCAATGAGATAGGTACACATCTACCCATTAAACTTTCGGCTTAGGTACAGCATATGGCATACGTTTACTTACAGCCTGAAACAGCATAACAAAGATTACATTGCAATAAATAAGCTCAGATTGAAAATTAAGATGGAATACAGCAGCAAAACATTGTTATTCAATTTTATGTGAAAACTGTTCAAACTTTTAGGTCAAAGTATAGTACTTCAAGAATCGTGAACCTGGAATTTCAATTTCATCATTTTAAACTCCTCTAGCAGAATACAATTAAACTTTTATGTCTTAGTTATTTTGAGTTATTTTTCCCAAATTTCCATGAGCTACAGCATTTGACATTCATTAAAATACAAATAATTTGAGTAATAAAAAAAAAGTGATAAGCTATTTAGAAACATTTTTCTAGGAATGCCCTTAGTTGTAACAAATAAATTTTTAAAGTACTTTCTAAATATCACTGTGATAAAACCATAATTTTGCTTTACTTAGACTCATTTAAGGTTTTTCGAAAAGTATTCACTAAATGGATTAACCATTGTGCTTGAAATGTTCAGTCAATTTAAGTATCAAACGCTGGTTTAATATTATCAGTTACTGGAAACTACTGAACAAAATTTCAGTAATTTAGCTAAATCAGACATACCCAAAATGCAGTTTTGAGAAAAACTAGTTTTAAAACAATACCCAATTTTGGAAAAGTATTTTAACAATGCAAAAGAGCATGCTGACACTTTAATATAGAAAGAAAATTGTGTCAATTTTGAGGTTTACACTTCACAATTGCTCTAGTGAAAGTTTAAGAGGTAAAGTAAATTGAAAAACTAATTTCACAAAAAATTAAATTGATTTGGAAATTACAGTCATACTGCTTATTAAAAAAAATTTGGCACTGACCAACTGGACCATGCTTATTACAGTATGTTTCTAAAACTCAAAACTGCTCTCCATTGAGATGATACGACAAACAGAATGTATGAATGAGATGCAAGTAGTCTATGATATTAGTTATCTGTTACTTTTGGAAACTACAAACTTGATATCAGAGAGAATCTTCTTGAGTTTCAAGGTTTTTCACGTTAGTATAAATTACATTGTTGTGCTGTTTAAGACTGATATGCACTCCTAGAAGCAATTTTCTAGAATTAAACTACAAATTAGTTAATTGCCAAAAAAAGACAGCCATACTAACGCATGATACTAGAATAAAACTACTCCAGTATTACTGGCTTGGCAAATACTGGTACACTAAATGAATACTGTGAAGTTTTATCACTAAGTGCCAATATATGCTTCCGAATGACTGCTGGTGATTCCCCAATGTGTTCAAACCAATGAAGCAGAATTTCAGCATCTGAGGGACATGAATGAACAAATGCTGGTTCTGAATATGCCACATGAAGATACCTCCATAATGCAGTCAAACTTGCAGGAATTTCATAACCTGAAAAAGTGCATGTTACAGACTGCTTCAATATCATCTTCACAATTAGAACATTAGGGTTATACTAACAACAGTCCCTGACAGTGCCAGCATGAGCATAAAAGACATCTAATAAGCTGTAGTTTCAACAAATTCTAAATGTATTCATGTACTACATTCAGATGTTCAAACAAACTTTGGATCCCATTAGAATCAATATGTAACAAATAACATACTGATTTTGGTAGGTATTATAGCAATGCACCTGCATTAGGAAACTAAGGATATACACAAATTGATCAGAGATCATCATAAGCTGGTGTATGGGAACAAATCATTACATCCTGGTATGCAACTATTTGTATTATACAATTATAAAACATATTGTATTCAAAACATATGCAAATTATAGCTTATTTTCCTATTGATATCCTTACAGTAAGTGTAGTCCTAAATAAAAAAAATAAAAAAAATTAAAAAAATCTAGGATCATATCAGTGCTATTATGCTGCCAGAATTTCGTTCCAAAGCATATACTGACATGGGACTGTTTCCTTTAAACACACTTTGCATGGGCTGGGTTTGAACCTTAATTGGGATTGGCAGGCCAGCGCCTAACCAACTAAGCCACCCATACCAACATAGTTCAGGTTATCAGCATGTTATGACAACTGATATTGTTACGTAGCTGCATTCGCAGGTCTGCCATGTAGAAGTCCATCACTCCACACTTGATCTTTACTGCCAGTGAGAGGAGCCATACAGATGTTACTTCCTGGGAGGCCAATAGGTGACGTCACGAAGGTAGAAGCGAGTCTGATTGAGAGATTAACATGCTGTCAAAGACAGCCACTAACTAACGTCATAAAGCAAGTTGTATTATTACTACAGACACCATTTGAGAACATTAGGAAACTGGGACGATGTCTCATACCCATAAACAGTATATAACAGCTGACACAAGGTCTGGAAGTGAAGCAGTGTTTTAGTTTAGAACTTGTGTATATTTCAAGCTTCGAATTGAATCAACAAATGTGGCTCTGTGGGGAGCAGTCAGCACAGTAAAGCAGTTCACGAATAAGTCAGTTGAACTGTGCTTGTCGACAGTAGTGCAGAGGTGTAAGTTCCAACCTTCATGGTGAGGAGTCAGCAGGCCGTGCAATGGTGCTGGAAGCAGTTTACGAGTCAGTAAGTGCAGCTCCGTGAGGAATCAGCGGGCAGCTGAACAGGTAGTGAAGCAGTTTACGAGTAAATATTGTAGTCGTGTTCAGAATCGGGGAACACTCCACGTGTGAGGTTATACGTTATATGAGTCAAAGAAACTACTAGCAACACCAGCTGGTGTAACAAACTCATAAAGACACATTACAGAGGCATGTCGAAGCTGTATATGTGTGTAAAAGAGAAAGTGATTGTATGTAGGCATTATGATAATGATTTTGGTGACAAACGAGTTTGATAATGACTTCGTCTCTTGTATTTTTGTCATAGAATTGTCACATTGGCAAACACAAAGCTTTTGTAGTGGGGAAAAGCACTGCCCCGGATCTGCCCCGAAGGAGGAGTGGGAGTAGGGGAATTACTCTGCCGGTCGTCTACTGGCTGGCGGAATGGGAAAGGCATGCTTCCAAGGACAGCCTGTGGCTGATATTACGAGGCCGGAGCAGAATCTTACAAGACTCTAATTCGAAAGACTTCCAGGTCCAAAAACATCTCCTGCATGCGACGGGTATATTCTCGTAAAAACCCAGTCTTTTCACAATGTGAAGTGCACGTGTTGTTTAGACAGAGAAAGAGACTCTAGAAAAAGATGATGTTAAACGTTGCAACCTTGCAGAGAGGACCGGCAGGAGGAGGGTCTATGTTGTAGAATTGGAGTAGAATTAAATCCGGGACCGACGATGGAACAGATAGGCAAAATGCTGGAAAATATCACCAAGGAAATGAAAAGTATGGAAAACAGACTAGGAGAAAGAATGGCAGAAAAGTTTGATGAGGTTAAATTAGTATTGGGAAAATTTGAGGAAGAGATAAAAGATGAAATCAAAGAGTGTAAAGGAAGATTATTACGTCTAGAAAACTTGGAGGAAGGAAACAGGAAATTGAATTTATCTTTGGTGTAGAAAAGAAAAGGGACAGTAGTAGAAGAGCTATTCCAGGAGAAATTAAAACTGAAGCTGGTGGGATGGGAAATAGTGGACTCTTTCAGGATAGGACGAAAAGGACCAAGACCAAGACCCATCATAGTTAAAACTGTAACAAGGAAATTTAAGTGGGAAGTACTGAGAAGCAGTAAGCAGCTAAAAGGGACAAAAATATTCATTGAACACGATCTGGGAAAGAAACAGAGGGAATTAAAATCAATAGCTCTAATGGAAATGAAAAAAAGCAAGAGAAGTCGGAAAACAAGCCTTTGTTAAAGGAATGGATTTATGGATAGACGGTGTGAAACAGGAACTCAGTCAGCATTACATAGCATGGGAGGACGTGAAGAACCACAGAAGGGGCAGAGCCTCAAGTGGTATAGGATGCTTTGTAAGGGTAGATAAGGGGTGCAAAGTGAGAGAAGAAAAGGACCTATGGAGTAAATCGGTGTTGTGGCAATCCATGAGTGATATATTTAAGAAAGGAGGAATGGTGTGCATTGCTGTAGTATATAATCCACCGTCGACATCAGATTATTTTGATACAAATGTGTTCAGGAAATTAAGTTGGGGAATAGAGGAACTGAAAAATAAATATGGAAGTGTAGAAATAATAGTTGCAGGGGATTTAAATGCAACAATTGGGGATAACAAGGTTAAACTGAATAACTCAAGTGGAGAATATGATAAAATAGTATGCATCAGATAGGAGACAGAGCAAAGATAAGGTTATTAATAGTGAAGGGAGAAAGCTTTTAGAATTTTGTGAGGAGCAGAATCTTATGATTTGTAATGGGTATAAAGGGTTGGATACAGAAGGGGAATATACATTTATTAATAGAAATGGCCAGAGTGTGGTGGACATAGTAATGTGCTCGCTGGGGATTGACAACTGGATAATAGATTTTAAGGTTATGAATGTTATATTAGGGAGTTGCCATTTTCCAGTGAAATTGAAATTAGGAGAAGTTAGTAGAAATTGTACAGAAGTAAGCACTGATTGTCTAAGTGTTGTGGAAATTTATAAGTGGAGAGAGGAAAAGCATGATACTTTTTGTGAGGAACTAAACTCAGAAGGGGGGAAATACTGCAAGTGAGAGTAAGTGGTTTAGTAAATACCAATAAAATAGAGCAAGCCGTTGAAGCATTAGAATATTGTGTAAAGAGGGCGGCGGGTGAAATGAAGATAGGTTTTCAAGATAAAAATAGATGTTGGTTTAATAAGGATTGTAAAATGGCTAAAATAAGAGCAAGACAAGAGTTAAGGTGGAGACAGTCAGGAGCAAGAGAGGAGAGAGAACATTTTTTGACACTTAGATGGGCATATAGATGCCTGATGGAAGAAAAGAAGAGGGAATGGGGAATAAAAATGGGTAGAATGTTATATAAGGCAGCAAAAACTAATGATACGAAAAAGATATGGTCAATAGTTAAAAGCCTACATAAAGAGGGGGCAAGAAATAAGGATATAAGTTCAGACCAATGCTGTGAGCTTTTTAAAAATTTATTAGAACAGACCTGTTTACATGATCTTGATGGAGAAATTACAGACGTCGAGTTATGTGAGCAAATTAGGAAGTTAAAAGCCAACAAAGCCAATGGGATTGATGGTATACCAGGGAAGATTTGGAAGGTATGGGTAGCTGAGGGGATGCATAGAAAAATAGTAATAAGACTATTTAATAAAATATTGAAAACGAAGGAGGTTCCCAAGAAGTGGAGGATAAGCATGGTAGCATCAATTTACAAAGGAAAGGGAAGTAAAAGCAACCCAGCAAATTATAGGGGGATAAGCTTACTTTCTGTAATAGGGAAGATCTTTACAGGTATTTTAGCAAATAGACTACAGAAGTGGGTAGAGAAGGAGAAGAAGCTATCAGAGTTCCAAGCAGGATTTAGACCAGGGAGGAGAACAACTGATAATATTTTTATTATCAAAACAGTCACAGACAAATATTTAAGCAATAAAAGCGGGAGGGTTTAAATGACATTTATTGATTTAGAGAAACCATTCGATACAATTAATAGAGAGGCATTGTGGATAAATCCTTTCATGGAAGTGTTGAAAACAGTGTTGTTGTATAAATTAAGTTAATTGGGAGTCGATTAATAACACAAAACAACACTCACTTTTAAATTTTCCCGGAACCGGTTTCTGAGGCCTTCCCTCTATCTTCAGCCGGACATCGACTAGTTCTCATTGGTGTAGCTGGCAGTATTTTGTCTTCGGTCTCCTCTGGTGGCGGTTCGAGGAACTTGCTGAACAAATCTTTCTGGGAGATGTCGAAATTGAATACTTTGTTCCTATTTTTTGAAATAAAGATTTGTTCCCATGTGGACAGTTCTTCTTTTCCTGTTGTATGTTTTAGTAATTTTGGTTCTGGATTTATGTTGTGGTTTTTTTCCCAAAAATGCGTGGCAACTGCTGATTTTTCTAATTGTTTGTATTTTATGTTCCTAAAGTGTTCCTTTGCTCTTGTTTCTAAATTTCTTTTGGTTTTTCCAATATAAATTTGACTACAGTCACAGCATTCAATTTGATATATACCAGATTTTTTGTTAGATGGAATGGCATCTTTGATGTTTGAGCAAATTAGGTTTTTTAAGGAGTAATGGTTCATTGGAGCTAGTTGAATGTTTTGTTTTTTGAAGACTTTTTTGAATTTATCAAAGGCCCATGGATGGTAAGTGAATTTTTTGAAGATCATTTTAGTTTCTGTAGCTGAGAGGGTTGTGGTTTCCTTTAGTAGTTTCTTCTTTTTTGCTAAGTTCACTTTTTTGTCTACTAGTGATTTGGGAAAGTGAACTTAGCAAAAAAGAAGAAACTACTAAAGGAAACCACAACCCTCTCAGCTACAGAAACTAAAATGATCTTCAAAAAATTCACTTACCATCCATGGGCCTTTGATAAATTCAAAAAAGTCTTCAAAAAACAAAACATTCAACTAGCTCCAATGAACCATTACTCCTTAAAAAACCTAATTTGCTCAAACATCAAAGATGCCATTCCATCTAACAAAAAATCTGGTATATATCAAATTGAATGCTGTGACTGTAGTCAAATTTATATTGGAAAAACCAAAAGAAATTTAGAAACAAGAGCAAAGGAACACTTTAGGAACATAAAATACAAACAATTAGAAAAATCAGCAGTTGCCCTGCATTTTTGGGAAAAAAACCACAACATAAATCCAGAACCAAAATTACTAAAACATACAACAGGAAAAGAACTGTCCACATGGGAACAAATCTTTATTTCAAAAAATAGGAACAAAGTATTCAATTTCGACATCCCCCAGAAAGATTTGTTCAGCAAGTTCCTCGAACCGCCACCAGAGGAGACCGAAGACAAAATATTGCCAGCTACACCAATGAGAACTAGTCGATGTCCGGCTGAAGATAGAGGGAAGGCCTCAGAAACCGGTTCCGGGAAAATTTAAAAGTGAGTGTTGTTTTGTGTTATTAATCGACTCCCAATTAACTTAATTGTGGATAAAATTAAATAACAAAGAGGTAAGTTGTAAATTTATTGAAATACTGCACAAAATATATCATGATAATGAGTTCTGCATCAAGCTGCAGGGTAACAAAGTAACTGTATAGAGAGCAAGGTGGGTGTAAGACAAGGATGTAAACTCAGTCCGGTGCTATTTAACCGTTTTATAGATGATATTCTAGAGGAGATTGCTAAAAATAGGGTTCACTCCCCAGTTATTCACAACAAAGGAATACCAGGATTGTTATTTGCAGATGACTTAGTAGTTGGTTCTATATCTGTTAGAGGGCTGAGAAGGGCAATTGAAGCAATAAGTAGCTATTGCCAAAAATGGGGGTTGAGAGTTAACGAAAAGAAAACGAAGATCATGGTTTTTAAGAAAGGTTATAGATTGCGTAAAGATGAGAAATGGGAGATAAATGGAAGAGAAATGGAGGTCGTAAAGAGATTTGATTATTTGGGGATAAGATTGAGCTCTGATGGTAAATGGACTGAATAGAAAAAATTGGCTCTAGCAAAAGGTAAAATGGCCATGAGTATTGTAAGAGCATGTTTAAGGAAATTACCTGACAATGTCAAATGGCTGGAAAGAATCTATACTGCCATAGTGGAAAATAAGATGTTGCATGGGGCAGAGATATGGGGAGTGGATGAAGCATGGGAAGAGGTGGATGTTATGAATAGATCTTTCTGTAAATATATTTTGGGCTTACTGGGAGCTTCACCCAATGGAGCAGCACAATTAGAGTTGGGAAGACATTTAACAAGGGTTAAAATTGTCTCAAGGGCATTGAAATATCTATACAGAGTTGCTAATTTGGAAGAAAACAATATTATCAAGGAATGTTTTCTTTTGCAGATGAGAAACAAATGGGGAGAGTCTTGGGTGCAAAAAGTAAGGGAACTGATGGAACAGATAGGTATGGGACAATTTGGAGAAACAAAGAGTATTATTACAGGGGCTTTTGGAAAGAGGTAGAATTAAGGCTGGAAGATTTATATAGCCAAGTTATATTTACCAGTGTAAGGGAGAAAAGATCATTGAGGATATATAGGGAAATAAAGACTGTGGGAGAGGGAGAAGTACATAGATGTGTGTAATAAGTTAGGGCGAGAAGGATTTGCCTGGGCAAGGACAGGAGTTAGAAATTTGAAAGGTATTATATATGAAAAGGATACAGGGAAATGCCCAATGTGTGGAGAAGAGGATACAATTGGCATAGTATACTTTATTGCAAAAAAAGATATGAAGAGAACAAATTTGGCAACACAAGTGGGACAGTTTTAGGGATGGGGGGCAGGTATTAATAATAAAAAAAAAAATTTTATTGGTAAAAGGAGAAAAGAATGTAAGAAATATAGGTGAATATCTGGGGAAAATTAGAGAGAAATGGTTAAGATTGACGAAGAATAAATAACAATTAAGGGCTAGAAAACTAGAACGAGGGATACAAGGGAGAGGAGGGTCATCAATACATGGAAAACCAAGGGTTATGTGTATTGAGACCGAGACTCGAGGCAAGCAGGTAGAAAGGGTATGTTAAATGTGAATAAGTCATTTTGTTATTGTGTGAAAGAAATGTTATAAATGTCAATGTATCAATGAAATTGTAAGTAAAAGAAAGATGAGGGATAAATATAAATAAAAAAATAGATAATGCAGATGAAGTTGCATACTGTGTTTTGTTGCACATATCACTCGGGAGAAATAGCTTAAGTTTTGTTTATGTGTGACGGTAGTAGGAACTAAGCATGTTGTGATCGCTGGCTATAGGGTGTGTATTACGTCGTTAATCTAGTTGTTAATCGTGGTGATACTATGGGACTTACAGTGATATGAAGTATTTCACAACTAGTGAGCTAGTTGAAATCCAGTTATTATTATTATTATTCAACATAACACTTTATTTAAAAAATCACTATGAAACTCTTTTGAGAGTTTAATTATTGAAGGACTCTACCCAATGTGGTCTTCTTTAAACTATCCTTAGAAAAGCTTATTCAATTATGAAAATTTGCATGAATGGTTTCATTCCACAATTTGTTGTAGGTATAGCAGGAATACAGGAGGCTAAAGCAATAGTTAAA
This sequence comes from Mantis religiosa, assembly GCA_030765055.1. Classification (NCBI taxonomy): domain Eukaryota; kingdom Metazoa; phylum Arthropoda; class Insecta; order Mantodea; family Mantidae; genus Mantis; species Mantis religiosa. The sequence continues at coordinate 364,013,630 of CM060950.1, forward strand.
TCTAATTACATACCCTTTGCATGGCTACAAGAAACAAATGGTGACTTAGAACTACACAAATATAAAAAAGACCAATACAGTATAAAACATCTAAAATTATTTTTTTGTGCAGTAAATAAATTCTACTTTTATTCATGATTTATAATGAATTCATATGAAGTTGCTAGTAGAGAGTGCACGGGAGGCAGATCTGCATTTTCATGCACTTGAAAAAGATAAAAAATGGAAGTTCAACTGGAATTGAACTAGAATTGGTCTTTTAATGGATCTAAATTTATGATGGGAGGTGGTGATTCAAAAGACAGGCCCTTACCAACATTGTGATTCATTACTTACGACACTGTGGTTAATGTTGACTAGTCATTGGTAGAGTACAGTTGAATCTGAGGTCAGAGATGGAACAATCGGAAAATGTAATAAGAGAATTTCATGCTTAGAAAAAGAAGAAAATATTTTCCATAGTGATTAATGCTGTCTAGTCCAGTGACATTCAGATATGTAATAAGGGTTGAACGTTTGATCTGTTGTTTATATTTTGTTCTGATGTAAAAATTGTGTGTCAGGAATTAGATGACTAAGCCAGATTCATTCTGTTACCTGTATGGGTGCTACATAATGAAGAGGCAGATGATGATGTGTATAAGGGCACTCAACTACGGCAGTCATGAGCGCCCTTTAAAAAACTTGTCATGACAAAAGCCAGATAACTATACAACTGTAAATAAACCTATTAAAACTAAATGTACATTATATAATACATTATACGAGCTCAGATACGCATCTCTCAACCACCAGGACAAACCTTTCCACCGACACGAGTCTCCACGCACGGCCTACACGTGGGTGGGCCTGTTGACCATCTCCCTCAGCCACGAAGAGGAGCCCACACGAGGGAGACTGTTGGCTCGGGACCCCGAGTGCGCCAAACCCGTACCTATCGAAGTAGGCCCCTGAGGGTTAAGAGGCAGAGGTGATCAGTACTAATGTCTAGGCAGTACTCACCCAACTGGGAAAAAAAGTTTGGGTGGTACTCATCAAAAATCACTTAAGATTCCAGATGGACTCGTGCCAGACTTCTTCCAGTGGATCAAATCTCCAGCACACAGTTTCTCCAGCTGATCTCTTCCTGATCTGAGCCAAGACCACACATAAAGCTCTGGATTGAGCTTTTGTAATGGCGCCCCAACACTTCTTAAGAAATGTGTCTGCCTGTTCGTTCTACCAGCAGACTGTTTTTTTTTTTTTTGGGTAGATATCCTTCATCACACTAAAAGCTATTTCACATTCTGATGTGGAAATCAGAATATAATGAATAATTTGCAACAACTGTTCAAAGTCTTTTGATTTAGTGTTACTGTTCACATATTCCCTGAACGCCTGTATACACTTTCTCTTGCTTGGAAAATGACAAATTTCACACAGATTAGAAACACTCATGTCTCCACAAGTTATGTCAGTTCCCTGAGCTCAATGCTTCATAGTTACAAAATCAAGATCTTTCAACAGCAGTTCTGTCTTCTGTTGCTTTTCGTTTTCTGCAATGCTCTGCTTGGTCTGTGAATCCAGGTGTGATGCATGGCTAAGGTTGGCAACAAGTCTGTGATCTTCTCAGTAAGACTGCAGTAAAACGGGTCACATTTATTACAACAATTTTTGCATTGCTGTTTAACTCAATGTCACTAAACATTTTTTTCGCAACTGCTTCAGTTACATCCTCAGCATGGGATCCTGGAGAAGGTACCATGGGCTCCAGTTCCCGAGTAGTCCATTTCATAGGTTTCTCAGCTTCTGTAATGGTCATGACTCTTCTTTGTAGAAGCAAGGATAAATCTGAGAGCTCAATTAAGCTATCATAAATAACTGCCAGGTTTTTTTCTTTCCCCCACAAATTCTGCAGAAGTCAAGGTATTGCAAAGGCTCCCATATTTATAACTTTCTTTGAAATCCATGAACTTATCATTTGAAGCCTCCGTGAAATGTTTAAAAAGAGACCTGTAATTGTTCCAAATATATTTCACTGTTCTTGTTCTTGAGGACACCCATCTGATTGAAAATATTTTCCAGACTTTATTTAGTCTTTCACAGAGTTCTGCTGCACAATCTCTAAGCTGAGCTTGATTTTAAGGGGATATGCTATACACAATAAATTTTGTCGATGAAGAAATGAAACTGAGCAAGCCCTTTAACTTCATCTTTTGTGCCATAGACTGCTAGCTCAAGCCTATGGTTAGCACAGTGCCAGACTATTAAGGGAAATATTTTGTGTAAGTCGACGACAACTCCATTCTTTCTTCCTAATATCACTTGCAAAACCAACAAAGTTATTTCTCAGGTATGAATCAAAAAATGGTAAGAGCTCAGATTTTGCAAAATGGTATTCTTAATTGAACTGCCTGTTCCATCTTTAAGTTCAACAAGGCCCCTAAAGAATAACTTCACTTTTGTTTCCTTGGACATGGCACATCTTAAACACAAGTACTGGTAAATTACTGTAAATGGTTGACTCATCTACCATAATGCTGATTTTAATGTCATTCTTTAGATGATGGTCAGCTATTCTTCTTCTCATTTCTATATAAATGTGATCAGCTATACTGGTGCAACTAAATTTAGAATGTAACACTTTCCCCATGTCTAGGCCATTAATTTCCTGTAATTGAACGTCCATTGGCAAATATGTGAATGGTCTTCCAAGCTTTGCTTCTTTATAAACAGTACTTATAGTGATACATTGATGAGTGGGCATTTTATCTACTTCTGTTTCTAAAGGTTTGCTCTCTGCACTAGCTTCTAGCCTGTTCAGCTCTTTCATGAGTTAGTAATTTTTATGATCATTTATTTTCTTTCTCAGATTATTTTGCTGAATTTCTCTTGTATTCCCAAAATAACTGACTTGCCCTTCAATCCACTCCTTGGCAGGCTAAAACCCTGTACCTTGCTGTGGTCCCAAACCATATCTGCTAGCTTCAGCACATTGGGAGTAACCAAGCTTTTTGTTTTTTATTACTAGCCAGTTCTTTCACATTTTATGTAATTATAGTGAGTCTCTGGTCAGCATTTTTGATAATCTGGAATCTGAGAACTTACTTGATCAGAAATTGTAGAATGGATTTCTGCTTCCATCCTTATCTGCTCATTGTTATTCAGTTCTTTGTCCTCTTTGAAGGGCCTGGTTAGTTCTCTACAGCATGATTTTCTTCAACTTCAATGTCTCTGCTAGCACTAGAAATTTTTTGCCACTACTTAACCCTTTCCACCCGAGGATACATGATCGTGCGGGTTGCTTGTTTTAATTTTCCCGCTTAAGGGAAATCTTTTTTCTGCCTCAACATGGCCTGCAACAATTGTGCGTGTTATGGTCAGTGAGCTGCAACTGTTTCTGTTTCCACTCTTTGCCTACAGAGGCAGTGAGAGACAGTCAAAGTTTGTTAAACTATTTCGCCATGTGATCGCGAGGTAAGTAATTAGTAATTTACATTTTTATTTACTGTAACTGCAATATAAGAGCAGGAATTTTGTTTCTGATGTTTTTTCTTGTAGAACCAATATTAAAAAGTTAATATTATGAATATTTAGTATGCGTAAAAACAAAGTAAAATTGAAGTTGCACATTCGTGCTAGTTAGGTTGTATATGAGCTGTTTTGTCAATTCTAACCTCAAAATGCAGTTATGTTTTTGTGCAAAATTCTTATTGAATCTTGCATTAGATTGCATTCCACAGTTAAAATAACAATGTATTACATATGTTTAAGGGTTAAGTGATGATGAAATCCTGAAAATATGGTTGGAGGATTCGGATGTTGGCGAATTATCAAGTGAAGATGACGATGGGCCCTCTCGCGAAAATGCTTCAATTACTGTTGTGGAGCCTATGGTGGAAAGTGATGAGGATGAAACCATTAATTACAGTGCAAATCAAGAGATGTTAGATAATTCTGCAAGCACAGTGAAGCCGACATCAGATGGAGCTGCTCGATGTCTTCTCTTCAGAGAAAAGACATCTGTTGAGAAACAGCACCCGAATGCAAAACATTGTGATTCTGTGGTAAGATATATCCATGTATCCGTATTCTTTGTTTACTTCAAGTTATAGAAACACAATTAACACTTTCATTTAATTTTCAAATTACCATACACTTATTTTTCATATTTTCTTTCAGAATTCTCCTACATTGCATACACCTGCACAATACCTTGGTGACTACTTCACTGATGAAGTTTATATAATAGCGGAAATATATACCAATATGTATAGTGTGGCAAAAACTGGCAAATCAATAGGAACTGATGCAGTTCAACTGAAAAAATTTATGGGGATGAATTTACTGATGGGGTGCATTGCATACCCCAGACTAGTTATGTACTGGCAACAGGGAATTGCCCTTCCAGGCATTTCAGAATGCATGCCACGTGACAGGTTTTTAGCACTTAGGACAAACTTACATTTTGTAGACACAGTGTGCATTCCTGAAGATTCTAAATCCAATTTGTTATGGAAAGTTCAACTTCTGATCAATGCTGTAAGAAATACATGTGAAAGAATACCAAGAAAATTTGAATACTATTCTATTGATGAACAGATGATACCCTTCACTGGCCATTGTAAACTAAAATATGTGAAGAACAAGCCTAGACCAGTAGGGTTAAACATTTTTGTTATCATTTCATCATCAGGAATAGTACTAGATTTTGAGATTTACCAAGGCAGTAATACACCACTTAAAAACAGATATCTAGGTTTAGGACCTTCAGTTATCATGCGTCTGGTTCAATCACTACCTAAAGGTAGCTTTGTTTATTTTGACAGATACTTCACCACTGTGCCTTTATTAGCAAAACATTTAGAGCAGGGTATTGAAGGATCAGGAACTATAATGCTGAATCAAGTGCAGAATATTAATTTCAGAAAGGAGAAAATGGAAAGAGTTGAGAGCCACTGTTATGTTAGATCAGATGAAACGGTTGTCATAACTGAATGGAAAGATAACCAAAAGGTTATAATGGCATCCACCTGTTCAGCTGTAGAGCCTCAAACAAAAGTGAAGCGGTGGAGCAAACAGGAGAAAAAATATATTGAGATTAATATTCCAGCAGTAGTAAGAAATTACAATCCACATATGGGTGGTGTTGATGTTCGCGACCAATTAATGGAGTGCTATTGAACATGGTTCAAAACCAGAAAATGGATCCTGAAGGTAATCCTGCATTTGTTGGACCTTGCTACAGTTAATAGTTCGCAAACATATAGAGAAGAATGCAGAGCAAACAAGCTGCCAAAAAACAAAATTATGGACTTACTGAAGTTCAGACTGTCAGTTGCAGAAGCTTTAACCTCCACATCAAACAGAAAGAAAAAGACTGCTATGATCACTGGCCAGAGAACTTGCCAGCTTGAGGGTTGCACTAGCAGGTAAAAAAGTAGAGGTACTAAATGTGATCAATATCTGTCTTTCTAAAGACAAAAACTGTTTTAAAAGATATCATGTCAAATCTTAGAGATTTTCGCTAATGTGTAATTTCAAGCTTGATTTATGAATACTTTGTATAGAAACCTTACTTTAATATGTACTTTTATGCTTGCACATTCATTTAGTACATGTATAAATACATTAATTTGATTGCACTTTAACTATTTTTATATCATTTCTGCAAAATAAAATAATACATGTTATTTCAGCTATAACTGTTTGCAGCATTTTGTACATACATTTGAGCTGAAATGTATCAGTTTAACCCTCTGCACGATTGTGCTTGTGCTTTTTTGAAAAAACAACTACGGTAAGAATTTTGTCACTATTTTTAGTGTGAAGTACACAAAAAACTACAAAAGCAAACATACTTGGCAGCTTATAATTTTAGAAAAATATAGTCAGGGTTGAAAGGGTTAACCAGTTAAGCAAGTTCATTGTTACTGTTATGAACAGAACGAAACACTGAATGTAGACTATGGCAGCACGTGGAAATAAAGACTGTAAACACACAGCTCTTTCAAAGTATTTATTCAAAATGCAAAAGCATCTCAAGTAAAGTACGCTATTCTGTAGCCAAGAGTGAAGCTAACACTGGATAAGAATGTTGCCAATGTACAGGGGAAAAATATATTTAGCTGACCAGAGAGAATGAGAGAGCATTCTCTATGATCGTTGTTACATGAGATGGCTCCACGTGTGACAAGCAATCGCAGTTCGCAGTGCCTGACTCTTCATTGCTATACCAAGAAGCTTTATGGCTAGTATAAAAGCTGTTGCCATTTCAGTTTAGTACTAAGAACAAACAATAAACATTACCTTTTTTTTCTTTAACTCTTATCGCTTTTCACGAATTTAGATGGTACACTTGTGTGTTCAAATGTTAGGCAGTATGGTGTACTGGTCCATACCGGCCCAACCACAGCACTTGAGGTGGCCAATAAACGGCATTGCTGAAACGTTTATACTATGCATATTTTAAAATAGAATTAGGAGACCAGGAAAAGGTATGGGTTCCCCACATAATTTGTAAAACATGCTTGAAAACCTACAACAGTGGAGCCAAGAGACTTCAGGACCATTGCAATGACTGCTATTTTTGCATGTGTAATGTGGCTGGATTTAATAAGAAAAACAAGGACAGTACTGTGTAACCAAATTTAAAGTTGGCAATGACACCCATTCCTCATGGACCAGAAATTCCCATACCTTTACCTTCCAGCATTTTACCTGATTCTGGAGCTTCTTCACATTCTAGTGACAAACAAATTAATATGGATTTTTTACCAGGAACAAAAACAGCAATTCCAGAATTGTTTGACCAGTCGGAGTAGAGTAATCTGATATGACACCTCGGCCTCACAAAGTAAGGAGTGAGCTGCTAAGTTCAAGATTGAAAGAAAGTATCTGTTTAACCCTGGAACTACCTTTACCGGTACAGACATACAGATAAGGAGTTTAGGAAGTATCTGAACAAGGAAGATCATCTGACCTAGTGTTTTGACATTCCCGGACTGATACAACAGCTGAGGAGTGATTACTATTGGAAGATTGGAGATGTTTTTGTGGATTCCTCTAACAGGAGCTTGAAGGCTGTACTACTTCATAATGGAAACATTCTAGATTTAATATCTGTGGGATATTCCATTTTGCTAAAGGAAAACTATCTCACAAACCGTTTTGGAAAAAATCAAATCTGAGTACAGGTGGGAAGTGTGCAGTAACTTGAAGGTGTGTAGTATTCTATTAGGACTACAAATACGCTGCACTAAATTCCCTTTTCATTTATGTGAATGGCATAACAGAGCTAGGGACAAGCTCTGGTCTACACTTACCTGGATCAAGAGACAAGTGTTGACACTGGGGGTAAAAAATGTTACAATGCTGCCTTACTTGACACACAACATTATTTTGCCACTGCTACACATCAAATGGGAATCATGAAGCAATTTATTAAAGCCTTGAACAGAAGCAGCCCGTTTTCAGTATACTGCAAGCAAGTTTCCACATTTATCAGATGCAAAATCAAGGAAGGCATGCTTGATGGACCACAAATTAGAAAGCTGCTGAAAGACCTGAACTTTGAACAGATGATGAATTCGGTGGAACTTGCTGAGAGATGTCATGATGAAATTTCTAGGGAATGTAAAGAGTAAACAGTACGAAACAGCAAAAACAATGTTGGATCACATGGAGTTGGGATGTAGAATGAGCATGAAACCACACTTCCTTCATTCTCATTATGATTACTTTCCTGAAAATCTTGTGGCTGTTAGTGAAGACATGGGAGAGAGGTTTCACCAAGATATCAAGGAGGCAGAGAGAATATACCAGGGGAGGTGGAATGTACCAATGATGGCCGACTAATGTTGGTGTCTGAAAAGAGATGGCAAACATGCAGTAGCCAGCACTGGGCAACCAAGCTTTCATTCAAAGGTGACATCTAGAATTGTTTGTACTAATGGTGACTACAATTTTTTCCTGCTATAACATCTTCTGGTGTTGTTTTACATATACATTGCTTTCCTTGTGAATCCTTTGGTCACATTTAATCACCAGAGCACAGAAATCACAACTTTGCGCTTTGGCAATATGTGAAGCAAGAGACTGTGGTTTGACCCTAAGTATAGGCACTTATGAAACCTGTGTTTATTTGGGTCCCTCTCAAAAAAATAGTGAAATAGACATGTCATGGACTGTTAACAAAATATAAATTAATTTTCTCTATAATTGCAAACTTATCTATAATTTAATAATTGTTTTGCTTCACTGTGGTGTTCCAATACAATCTTAATTTGTTCAGTACTTATTCCTATTATCTATTTTGAAGTACCTATTGCAAGAAAACCTGACATATGTAGAAATGAATAACAGATTCGTGTTCAGCAATAAAAAATTTGTTAAGATCACATGTCACATCCCTTGCTATATGAAAAAGATTTCAAAATGCTGGGTAGTGTAATCTGTGATGAGCATATGCATAAGTTTAAGCTACTGTTAAAAATGAAAAACAGGCTTATGTCTATGCCAAGACTCAACTGACAAATTTGACGAATTACTCAAAATTGTGCTATTATCATTAGAAGCTACTTTCCTCTGGAAAACAAATTTATCACAGGTAGCAAAGGCCAAACCTTGGATTACTTGAAGTATAAGAAAGTCCTGTGCAAATAAAATAAAAGTTGTTGTTACTATATCACACAAATAATGACCCTAGCATTAAAGCATACTGAACATACTGTAAAATTTGGATAGAGTCAGCCTGAAAAATTCAATGCCATGGCCAGGATTTGAACGACAGATCTTCCAGCCTCTGCCTGGCTGCTCTTAACCATTGAGCTACCATTTTACCACTGTAAAATATTTAAAATAGTAATTAAAGAAGCAAAAGCAAGCCATTACTTACTGGCTACTGATTAATCCAATAATAAAATGAAAACATATTTTCTCACAGATTAGGTCTTTGCTTGTTCTGTCTCAGTTCTGCCCAGCACTTTCTCAGTCATCTTACTGATCTTCTTCCTCTAGCTTTATAAATCAATACTAATTTTTGGTATCCTATCCTCTGGCATTCTTGCAGATACTCTATTGGTCCATGTTCTTCTATTTGTTGAAGTTTTTTTTTTTTTTTTTTGTAATTTACGTCCTCTCCAACGTTAAGTCATATCGGACGATGAATGGAATGGATGAAATGATGCTCAAATGAGTCCGGGGTCCATGGAGCTCAGAGTTACCCGACATTCGTCTTACAGGATAAGGGAAAACCCCGGAAAAAACCTTATCCAGGTAACTCACCCTGACCGAGATTCGAACTCGGGACCTCTTGAACGTATTTGTTGAAGTGGTTGTACATTTAGTTCCTCTATAATATTCTCATTTCTAACATGTTCTTGTCTTGTACAACCTTTCACAGACTGTAGGAAGTACATTTCCGCTGCTTATATTTTTCTTTTTCTTTTAGGACCCAGGCTTCAGCCCCACACACTGCCACTAGTAATGCCATTGTTGAATAAAATATTAGCTGCATATCTTTTCTAACTTTCTTCCTCAGTGTCCGTCTGATTGTTCCACAAATATGTTGAAATTTTAGCATTTTCTTATTTATATCTTGTTCTTCATACGTTAAATCATAGCGCAGGTACTGGAAGCATGAAACCTGTTCCAACACTATCTTCTATTATTAATTTTGTGCTTACTAGGTGTCTTCCATGGAAAGCCATTACTTAGGTTTTTTATTTTGAAATTAAAACACTGTGGAATACAATAAAAACTGAAAAATGGAGAAGTACTCCAAGCTCTAATTTTTTTCAAAACGTGATAGATGCAAAATTTTATGAAATTGAGCTATATATAGCGTCGTCATAATTTTCACCTTCTGCATTGTCCTGTGAAGTCAGATTTTGCAAAATTCGTTTCATGTCCTGTGTAGAAATTAGGGAATATTAGCAGTTTTTTTTTTTTCAAAACTCGATAGATGCACTTGTTCAGTTAAAGCAAAAGTCGATAGATGCAATTTTATGATGTTAGGATCTAGTGTGTAGCAACCTCAGTTCTATGAAATGCATATTGGCGTTGACTGCCACCTCACTGTTGGGATTCTTGGAATTCTCGATCATTTCTGCAAGCTTTGTACACTGCTGCACCACTGGCAATTACTGTGAACTCAGGTTGTGCGCTTGTATTTCACATCCATTTCTGAAAGCTTTGTTATACTTACATGGCATTTTTATTCTTAGTTGAGACACTGCACGGTGCTATGCACAATGGACAGGAGCTCAGATTCTGAATGCGTAGAATGTTGTAGAATGCGCAGGAGGTAGGAATTGCAAAAACAAGGAAAGGAAATCAAAATGCAAGTCAAGGAAAGCTCATATTCCAACAATTTCATGTTCACATGGTCTCGAGTGCACTCCACGAAATCCAAAAAGTAAAGGGCATAAGCACTGTGATGTAGATGATTTGACTTATGATATAAGTGTATCTCACCAACATCTTTTCATTCTCAACAAAATAGATCAAGATAAATTCCTTATGAAATATATGAGTATTACATCTCTTAATCGCAGAGTGGTGAAGACAGAAGCTGCAAAGAGAAAGCAGGCTGTTAGCATTAAATACAATGTGAGAACTAATGATGACTGAGTATTGTCAGTATCCTACTGCAAACTTCCAGGAATCACAGGGGTGTCATAAGATAGATTATCTCTTCTGGCTACAAAATTTCACTTATCTGGGAATGCGCCAAAGGAAACCAGAGGAGGTGATGGAACAGGAATATTACAGAAGGGTATTTCTGCTACTATAAAGCAAGACATAACGAAGTACAGATGGAGAGAAGGCCATTTTGGAAGAGGAAAATCAAGGAGAGGAGGATATTTACCTCCAGAACTTAATATCAGAAAAATATGGACCAACTTTTGCAACGAAAGAAGATTAAGAAATCTACTAGTCTGCTCATTTTCAAAATATAAATACATATTTTCCAACTTCAATCTTTCATTCCGTACACCACACACACATGCTCAACCTGCAAAATGAGACTGATGAAGATTAAGACAGATGCAGATGTGGAAAAGAAAAATGAACTAAGAATCATGTACAGAATGCACAAGCTGCGTTCAAAAATGTTTTATCAGCTATTGAAAGAGGAAAATGCCAAGGCAATCACTATTTCCTTTGATATGCACCAGAATCAACCACTGCCTAAACTTTGTTAGTGAGGTATTCTATGCAAGGCAAGCGTGGTTGTATAATCTATGCATAAAGATTCCATCTAAAACCAAGAACGAAGACGACATTTCCTTGTATACATGGTTGGAAACAATCTGCTAAAGGTTGCAACCAGGTTGCCTCAGCTTTGCAGCACTTCTTGTTGGAACTGGAATAAAGGATGTCCAGCAACACTCCTAACATTCGTTTATTTTTAGACTCTTGCTCTAGTCAGAATAGTAATACTGTGATGATGTTCATGCTTATTGCTCTCCTGGAGAAGAGTAAATAATTTTCCCAACATTTTACATGTCTACCCAATACGTGAGCATAGTTATATGCCTCCTGATAAGAGTTTTCGGCAGAGTAGAAAACGAGTTAAGAAAAAAAGAGAATATCTTGAATCCTGAGTACCATCAGATATTACAAAATCACAGCTCTGTGAAAGTGTTGTTCAAAGACTGGAAAATTAAGGACTTGAAAGAAAGTGCAAAACAAGCACTGAAGTCAAAGCTTCCTTTCAAAATGAATACTCAGCGAATCATAACATATTCCAAGCAATCAAAGGAAGACCTTAAGGTATGTGTAGAAGTTCAAAATACATATTCTGCTTTGCCTGTGGAGGTGAATCTGATGAAACCACACAGCAAGTCCTGCAGCGAATCCCTGCTTTGATCTCAAAATGTTCCCAAAATTAATAGAGTGAGCAATAAATAAAAAGAATGTTCAAAATCTAGCTTTTTTTTTTAAATTCCAGAAACTGCTAAAAATGTTATAAAGATGTAATAGAAGATACTAATAAATGTTAAACCTTACATATTCATATTGTTTGAAATTTCTTTGTATGCATTCACGATGTTTGTTATACAAATAAAACAACATATTTTATCGTTATTGTGAATGTAGCAGTAGTTTGTTTCTAAGTTTATATCCAGAGAAGTAATGCTTATAAACATTAATATGTTGGTTGTATAGTACATTATGTATTATGAAAAGGTGAAAATAAATAAAAAATGATAAATACATAAATAAAAAGTAACAAAAATAATAAATGACAAAAATAACAAAACTCCATGTGTGAATTACTCGCTCATGCAGAATTATTAATCAGCATCTATCGATTTTCAAAAAACTCTACATTTTCAAATCTCAAATTTGCACTAACTAAACTATTCTATTTGTTTCTTTTCATATTAAATGAGACAGTTTCAGGAAGGAGAATTGAATGACTAATATATTTGCTGTGCTAACCAATTAGTATTGTCAATAAATAGAAAAAACTGATTTTCTCAGATATGCATTTTGTGCATCTATCGAGTTCTGAAAAAAAAACTCCTCAATTTTCAAGGTACATACTTCATAATGTGCAGGTAAATAGTGAAATATATCTACCTCTATCAGGATGATTGTTGGGCAAGTTGTAATTGTCAACAATTTATGATTGATTATATTTAGAATTATAGGAGACGTTAGTGATGGGCACATGGAAGACTAATTTGGGCACCTTGAAATACAGTGATGGGCAGAGAAAAATGTATTAATGAGTATCAAAACTTAATACATTGTTAAATTAAAATATCACATTGTTAAATACATTAATACATTGTTAAATGAAAATAATTACATTAATCAATGCCGTTGTCATCCAAAATATCCAAACAATTTGAACAGAAGTAAATATCTTCAGCAGTGTCTTCCACATGAAGACATTTCTTGTGAAATTCTTTTCACACATTTCACACAGAACTCCTTGTGCCTTTGTATTAATACTACCACCATATTGGAAGCACAGACCAGTGAAAACATTTCAGTGGTTTTCTGAAAGATATTATAGTTTCACCCTCTACCGAGAAGTTACTCATCAAAAAAATCTCCCTATTTCATTTGTACTATGAAAGGGTTCAGTCTATGACCAGTCTTGTTTCTTCCTTCATTTATGTTTACTTGGGAACATTTTTCTTCTCTTATTCTCTTTCTTTCTTCCTTTTTCTTCTCTTCATTTGCTTTTATGTCCGCTTTTTCTTTATGAATGGACTTCCATGGTTTGGAGGTTATAACGTACGGCACACTCTGTACATTGCGTAGACTTTTCCTTTTTGGTGTTTCAGGCCATACAAGACAATCCTTTAACATCTGAACGCTTTATTACACTACATTCAGTAACATTACCTGGAGATGGTGTTTGTGGCTCTCACAGTTCAGTCACTTGTGGAGGTACTGTAATAAGGACAGGTTGTACATGTGTTCTTTCTACCAAATCTTGCTCTTCATTCAACAGATGTGGTTCTCTGGTTGACAGTTCTAAATCCTCTCCGTTACACTCTCAGATGTTCTTTCCAATAGCACTAGGTGTCTCCTAAGGAAACCTTTGTACCACCCAGTACCCAGAAGATTATCCTTGAAGGGAGCTCATCTTTCATTTGTTTTCAAGAATTCCTGCACAGTGAGTTGAATATCCTCTCTCCATCTAGGGAAACCCTTCTTGCTCAAGTCTACAAGCCAAAGATCCAACTGTTTTTCTTCATCTTCAGTAGGAATCAGACTGGGGCCAAATGTAGACTTAAATTGTCCTTTAAGATAGAGCTGAGGTGTATACTATATGCACGCGATAAGAAGAGCGATCGGGATCCAAGTCCTCATTCGGTAAGTTTTGTTTAACTCTGTAAACATAAATGACAACTTTGAAATTTGAAATGCGCTATACACTGACATCTAGTGGCTAAACGCTAAGCTTTATCATGTCCGCCATATTTCGTTTAGATCAATTTCAAGGTTAATTAGCTAACCAGTTTACAACAATCGTATGTTAGAATTAGAACTTTAGTTCGTCCTTGGCAACATATACAAACACTTCAGGCACTTAAGATACAAAAATATTGATAAGTCCGCAACAGCAGCTCATTTCTGGTCTGAAAATCCTGAAATTGAAGATAACACCAAATTACTAAAATACATACAAAAACATAGTGAACTCGTCATATGGGAGAGAATATACATAGAAAAACATAAAAACCAACTAATGAACTTTGAAATCCCGCCAGAAGAGAATTCCACATTTAAGTTCATCACTAAATCAACAGATGGCAGCAGCAATTCCAGAATTACCCACACCACTGGATCAAGCTTTAGTCGCATAAGAGCCGACGATGCAAACGATGGTTTGCGAAACATGTCCTCAAAATAGGTACGTAAGTGAAGCCGATGTGTAATAAATACGACTCATCTATAAATTAATAAATATACTTACATGTTAAAAGGCACTTCAAAATGTATAAATACAGTATATACATAAAGTCAAATTGATTACATATAATATACCCAGTACGCAGCTTTTCTATGGTTACATGTGATATTTGCATCAACTAATTTACTACAAGAAATGTCATACTATGAATATTACAGGTTTGTGAATGCACTATGCTCCCAGTGCTCATTTACATGGTTAGTTCTAAAAATTCATTAACGGTATAAAAACAGTGTGCATGCAAAAATTTCTTAACCTTATTCTTAAAGTGTTTTAATGATGCAGCTTGTTTAAATGAATTTGGAAGTTTATTATATAACTTTATACCTTTGTAGTTAAAGCTTCCTTCATAAAGACTCGTTTGGTGCGCTCGAATTGCCAGTTTATCATTGTTACGAGTGTGGTACATCAGCATTTACTGGAAAATGATTTATATTTGTATGAACATTTGTGGATGTTATGGCTCTCAAAAGGAGACACATTATTCGTCTACCTCCATATAACTGTGATCTGAATGCAATTGAGCTGGCGTGGGCAAAACTAAGGAATGTTTTCAGAGGATGCAATGTTACTTGTGATATCTTCACTTATCTTACACACTATTTTGCTGAACTGTTTTTCAAGGTTAACCATACTGCAGAAACAAAAGAGCGTTAGTTCTCGCTTCTTACCCTCTGCCCACACACACCGTAAATCCAGCGCTCAACTCATCTTGAGCGTACTGTACCCTGGAACTGAAAAATTTCTCACTGCACTTTTGATCTTTGCGCCATCTCTTACAGCAGCAACTGTATCTGTAAAACTTTCTTTTTATAGAGCACCTTTCCTTTATTGGGCATTTTCAGGCTGGAATAAAATAAACAGACCTAAGTATTTATGGCACGTTATCCTACTGTGGGCCCGCCTCAGTAGTGTACATGGTAGCGAGTCTGCCTCACATTCAAGAGGTCCCGAGTTTGAAACTCGTTCAGGGTGAGTTATCTGGATAAGTTTTTTTCCAGGGTTTCCTTTATCCTCGAAGACGAATGTCTATGGACCCCGGGCCCATTTGAGCATCATTTCACCTATTCCATTCGTCTGATGACTTAATGTTGGAGGATGTAAATTATAAAAAAAAAAATCCTAGTGTGCACTATTGTTGAAATAATTGCTAGTTAAATTAGCTTTTGAGATGTTTCTCTTAATCGAAGGAAAGGTCACAGTGATGGGCATGCCCAGTATTACACTGATGGGCTCTGTGCCCATCAATGTTAAAAATTATTTTATGCGTGGATTTTTGTTAAAAATAAACACAAATATTATAGAAAAGCATTAAAAAGACAAATAAGCACAATACTTAAATGTGAATAAATCATAGTGATGGGCACCCTATGCCCACCACTAGTTTGTCAGTTAAAACTATTAAGTTATGAACACTGCCATTTGTAGCTTATTGTTAGTTCCTAGAAGCTCAGCATTAGCATAAAATGTTTCTATAATCCTACCGAATCTATACAAGTAGGCAGGGAATAGACAGAACCATATTTACTTACTTGCTAAATAACTGGAGATAGGTCTCTTAACAAATTCTTAAGATTTTACGCCAAGCTTAAAAGTTTTGCACAGCACCAACCAACAAGCATCAATTTATATGGATAGCTAAAGGGACCGTTTGCACAGACATATGAGTAGGTTATTCATAGTGCTGCCAGAAGTCTTATTTTTACACTCTTTGAAATTCCAGTGCCCATTACTATATGGGTGCCCATCTCTGTATGGTTTACCCTATTTCATTAATTCAACAAAAAGCAAAACAAATAAGCTCCAATCCAAATTCAACTGCCCGTAAAATTCTAAACAAGGCATATCCCAAAAGAACTATAAATTTGAAATGGATTCCACAACTCTCAGAGAGATAGAAAAGATTACTATATTGTTAAAAAGCAAAAACCTTTCAAGGTTGGGATAAAATAAGTACCAAATTGTTAAAATATTACTTACCAAAGCTGAATGTAATCACTCTCTTTTGGCTGGGATATTTAAAAAAAAAATGAAACACAGAAATGTTAAGCCTATATGCAAAAGGGAGACTAAAGTTTGACTTCCAATTATAAGCCCAGGCTATTGACAGCTTTTTCTAAAGTAATGGAGAAAATGGTATACAATCGAGTAATGAGATACTTGAGTTAAAACAACATTCTCACATCCCAGTTTGGATTTAGAGATAGAATTTCAACTGAAAATGCTACACAAATGCTAACTTCTGTATTAGTAACAGCTTTAGATACAAAAGAACTACCACTAGGAGTATTTTGTAACTTGCCCAGGTATTGGACAGAAAAACCACAAACTCTTGGTGCAAAACTTTTCAAATATTGCATAACACAATCCAGAAAACTAGGATACATGCCTATGGTTTGGAACCAGATGCTATTGCTGAAGGTGTCCTAGAAAGCTCTATACTTGGGCCATTGTTATTTTTAATATTTATAAATCATTTGTTACACAATTTTAGATAAGTGTCAATAGCTGTGCTCTTTGCAGATGATACCAGTTTACTTATATCTGTAAAGTCACAACAGCAATTATGAGAATTGTAAATAAAGTATTAAAACAAAGCATAAGCAGGTAATGGAATTAACAATTAGATACAATTACACTATAAGTAAAGTAAGCGGTACAATATTTCTTGGGTACCAAATAGACGAAGAGCTAGAAAGAGCTACTAGAGAAAACAAAAGTGATACTATCAAAGCTTAGCTCTGCTTGTTTGTGTTAAACTAAAAATTGCTCAACTTAAGTGCCTTATGAATAGTATATTTTGCCAACTTTCACTACCTGACTCCCTGTTGCAAAATGGATTTATCTTTTGGAGTAATTCAGCACACAACAAACAAGTGTTTATATAAGTGTATTATTTGTGGTGTCGGACCCCATCATTCCTGTAGATCCTTATTTAAAATCCAAAAAATTCTCACTCTTGCTAAAACATATATTCTCTGATAAGCTAACTTGCAGATAATTGTAACTTAACAAACCTTTCTGTGAGTGAACACAGTACAAGGAATGCAGGTAATCTTAATCAACACAAAATCTTCAAGAAAGATTTAAAGCCCTTCTTATATACTCACTACGCATATAATATGGAGGAATTCCTTAATATTTGTCAATAGATAAATTTTCAATACTGTGACTTTGTGGGTTCGTGAAATTAAAAGTCTGATTGCACCACTCAAAAATGTTCTTTATTTCCACCGAATTACAGTTGAACACTTGCCGATTACACAGAATTATGTAATGCACACAATTACAATTCAGCAGTTCGTCCGTTACAGTTCCACTTGCACTCACAATTACGTACACTCCTCCAACGCACATACGCAGTCTTCTCATCCGTACACTAGCACGGTGCTCCTACGCTGCTCGCCAAGAGCTGAACTGAACTTTCCTCCAGCCGGACGCGTTGCTTATATAGGACCAACTGGCCAATCTAGAAGGTTCCGGATTAGACGAAACACCCCGCATGTTCGAGAATCCAGGGGGAGGGGAAAGAGACGGCACAGTGGCCCGTGATCTCTCTCCTATCATCCCTTCAGTTAGAGACAGGAGACAAATGGGTAGGCGCGGCCAGAACGCCCCACGCCCGACCCCACCTGTGGCTAGCCCCACAGGGAGCTCCGACGTTCGGGTGACAATACACAGGCATATTGCGTGCCATGATGATTTGGTGATTTACATTATTATTGAACTGATGTAATATTTCTGAGGTTTCTGCTTAAAATTGCTTCACAAATTCTTAGGATATTCTTTCCTTTATGTCCAGCAATTTTTTTCAAGTCCAACATCGAACTGGTCATACAAGTGCCGGCAGAACCTGTCAAAGTTGCCCATGAATGGCAGTGCAGGCAACCTCAATAGCTGCAGAGCCATTCACTGCCAACCTCTGCACCAATGTCCCAGACATATGAAAACTGTACATGTCCACTAAGATGTGCCATTGTTAGAAGCAAATTACCTTTACTGTTTATTGTAAAAATGAATATCTTTTTCGGTCCCTGATATCCAGGAAATAAACTTCAAAGCATAAATTATGTTTCACTGCCATGGCTAGATTCATTAATATTGGTAATTTTGTTCCTCTGTGTAATGAAGAGCAATGTAGTTCCTATGTGACAAAAGTTTAAGAACACTCACATTATCTCCAGAGTGTGAAGCCGCCCTTCATCCTGTTACAAAACAGGATCACAGAGATGAGCTATTTTCGTGTAGGCGAGTGCACAAACAGTTGTCAGAGTCCATGGCAAAGGGTACTTTAAGAACTCTAGATTAGTACCTGGCTAAGTACTTCTGGTTACTCTCATCTGTGCCCAAACATTTTCATACAACCAAATTGTAATCCATTGTAGCATTGAAGACACAAGCACAAGGCACAGACTAATATACTATGATTAGTTAAGTTATAGTCATGAGGTATGCTTATCCTCAATTGACAAATACATAAATAGGCGCAAAGTAGGCTGTGTTGGCCATGTTATTTAAATTGATAAATGTAAAATCGGAAGTAGGAAGTATCATCGCAGCTGAAATGTGAAAGGAAACTAGATCCTGAGGCTAGTCAATGTGGTCACCAACATTGCACGGATGATAATATGCCCTAATAATGGCAGAGATGGTTCCACCCTGTTTTAATTGAGCATGTGGAGTTTACAAGCACAATCCACACAGACTGCTGGGATAATATTTTTTTTTTTTTAATTTATGTCCTCCAACTTTATGTCATATCGGACAATGAATTAAATGGGCAGTATCCCACAGAATCAAAGACATACATTTGGTGGAATACCTGTGTTAATAAGATTGCAAAAATGGGGAAGTCCATACATTTCAAGAGCTGATTGATGACATCCGGTAGATTTACCCTGTGGTTTAGTTAAAATGTTAGCTTAGTTTACATAACAGTTTAGTTATATTTAGGATTAATGAAAACTTTTGCCAAATTGTTGACTACAGTGTACTGATGTTTTTAACCCTTTCACCGATATGGACGTCATATGACGTCCAAGTTAAAGTGCCCCAAACCGATATGGACGTGTATAGACGTCCTGCGCATACATGCATTTAATGCTCATTTAACGCCAATTATTTTAATCTTGCTGTTTTACAATAAATTTAAATTAGTTCTATAAGGAATGTAAACGTATCCTTAAAGGTTTCTTTTTGAATTGTACACCTCCAAACCTGGATAAACACCCAAGGGCACATCTGCAGATTCACACCAAATAATATTGGTTTCCTTGCGAACTTCTTTTTCGCAACACACTACACATTTTCGAAATGGTTACAAGTTTTTTGGGTGTGGGTGGTATACTTTTAGGAAAGTGTTTCCTCTCAAGTATGAGGGATGATGTGGTGAATTTTGCTACCCCCTAGTATAAAGAGGCCTCGGATTATTATAATACTCAATTAGGTTACGAGCTCTTTATACGCGCAAGTACAGGTAGATGAATGTCTTTTACAGCTCTGAAAATTACTAAACAACTGTGCATAGTTACATCCAGTGGTATAAAAATCCTTTTTTTTTTTGTTACCATTTAACTGTTTTCCGTAAAGAGGGATAGCTGGTAATAGCTGATCCGTATCACCCATATTTGACCCGCCATTTCCCCAAACAATGGAGTAGCTAACATGCCATCTGTAGACCAGTACACGTCACTGCTACGTATGTCCTAAAGATCTCCTTCATAATCGTACAACAAATCTTCCAGATTTTCTACAGTAATATCAGAAGCCTGTACACATCATACCCAAGCTAATTTATTTGCTACATTACGGGGATAAGCCATGGTTAACATTGAAATTTAACAATTTCAAATGTACCATACATTTAGCTCTTGATAGCTACAAGTAATCACTCTGAACACAGACAGAGTATAAATATCTGAAATACAGAGTGAAAACTGCTGCATAAGGCTACTAGAAACCTTGGTTGAGAAACACTGTAATAACAGATGCTGACAGAGAGTTTTCATTCCAGTGTGAGCGTGTGACGCAACATATTCTCGTCATATTATCGCTTGGCATAGCATAAATAAACTAAACTTGAACCTGAGAAGTTTCTTGCGTAGCTATACATACATACTATGGCTCGTATACACACAAAACAAAATGATTCACATATTAGGCGCGTTCGGCACAAAGAATGGCTTTTGCTACAGTGAAACAAAGTAGTGAAATTTCAACAATTTATTAATGTAGTCTCTACTTTATTGTTACTGTAGATTTATACTGCCTTTAATGAGTGTTAAACCAGTTTTTGTTTCGTTTAAATAACTTAATAAATACGGAAGATACGGAATTGTATTTATGATGCATTTTTACAGCATTTAACAATTTAAATGTCCTGCTCTGTTTATTGGGTATCCGTTTCCGGCCCCTGAAGGGTTTAAATGGCCATCGGCGAAGCGGTTAATATTGGCTACAAAGAGCAGGGTGATTGTGGAAGCAATAATGGCAGCAATGTAACTTGTCTGCTATCAACATCGGTGCACACACACAGAAAACACATTTGGACATTTACTCATTTTACTTAAAATGAATTTATGTAATTCTGATTGTTTATAGAATATTTAAAATATTTTTTATGTTTGAATGATATTTGAGGCTTCTTATAGGACGCAATACTGCAAGAATATTTTGCAGGACATATTAAATGGGCCATTTTTATTTGTTTCATAATGTAAGATATAAACAGAATTAACAAAAATAAATAAAAATAAAGGTACCAGGGTACTATTGGTGGTGGTTATATTACTAGCCATGACATGTGCCATAAATGTATGACATGTTCAATGTCCCTGAGCTTTGCTCATGATGGAACTTAACAAAGCAATCTAACATAGCAATAAGAGGCATTTGTGGCAGTACACTGAAATTAAACAATTCTAGGAGCATTAATATTTGATCCATTGGTTAATAAATTGTTTGAATGCTTTATATTTGTGCTGAACCACGCAACCTCAAGGCCTGTAGGCAATGGGTTGAGGATCAGAGGTTTCCTGATCAGAGAGATTCTGGAATGAGTGATCAGCTCAAAGCCATAAGTGAATGTATGAAAGATGAGGTGAGAGGAAAGATGATGCAGCAATTGGTGGAATGCTGGCCGAGGAAATGGAGGACCCAGAGAAAACCCACCCCAGTGCTATGTTGTCCACCACAAATCTAACTTTGCAGTCGCCTGGGATCAAACCCAGGCCGCCTTGGTGAGAGCCCAGTGGTCTAACCACTCAGCCATGGCACAGCTATTGAATTTAATACAAAGTATTATTGTTATTTATTTTTTCTTTAGACCTTTTACCTAAGTCCAAAACAATATTTATAAATTCAAATAGAATATCAAAAGTGAAACTTACATGACCTCCACTGAGCTATCTGCATCCAGCTCTATAGAGACATAACTGAACACGTCTCATTGTTTGTAACTATCATAACCTAACTACGTATAAAATTCTTTTCCAAATGCATCGTAGTTTCTGTTACATTTCATATCAGTCATGTCAATAGCTTCTCTGCAGATTAAAATGTTTAAAATGTTATGAAAGTTCACATGTTTTTATAGTCTACACAAATTAATATTAATAAATCACATATTACTAAAATTTAGTTTCCTGATTTAAAAGGAAAACCTTGCCCTTTTAGAAAAAAACCACAAAACCCTGCAGATACAAGAGTAACCATTGCCTCACCTATTAAAAAACTGCAGCAATGTAGATTTTACAGCCTTTTGTAAAGCATAACTTTCTGAGAGAAAGAACTGTTGGAATTTTGAGCAAAAGGAATACTATTTCAGTAGTAGGTTAACTATTGGTACAAAAAAAAAAAAAAAAAAAAAAAACCCTTAGCAACTGAGAAATGCAAGAGCAGTGTGGTAGCAAAAATCTGCAAAAAGCTATTATATCTGCATCAAATATGTCTTTATCCACAGATGACCATATCATGTAGGATATGAAGTCTAAGTTAGTGCAATAAACCTTGGCGCAATAGCCTTAAGAGGGCCAAGGCCTACCAACCCAACTGCCGACCTCACGCTCACTTACGCACGGGGGGTGATCATCCAACTGATTCAGGGAGGAGATGTGGTTAGCATATCCGCATTCCCCAGCCGGAACGTTGGTCTTTGTGAGCAGGGCCACTTACCTAGCGGGAAGCTCCTCACATTCCTCATGAATCTGAGTGGGTCCTACACCCAGGACTTAAAATTTGTACCCCATGGGTGGGATCGAATCTAGGTTAGTGTGTGTGTGTATTAATAGTTTGACAGGGCCTGTGTTAGGATATGAACGAGATGATGAAAACCTGTGTTAATCAGAGAGGCAAGATCTACTCCTGCCATCTATAACAAAGTATTTATAATGCCATATCTAAACTCTCTCTCCACTTAAAATTGACACAGCCAAAATCTGCAAAAAGTGACACATTTGAACCCACTGTGAAAAAGCAGAACTAGCCCTACAAGATGTTGGGAAACTTGTTATTGCAAAAGCAAATATACAGGGTTTCAGAAAAATCAAACTGTAAGCCAGTTTAAATCCACTCCATTGCAGTTGTCTTTTGTCTGCCCATGTATGCTTATGTCGGGACTGCTGTGACCCATGTGCATTATAATATAGCTGTTTTCAAACAATGTGGCCAGAAACAGGCATTAATGTATAATTTGGCACATATTAAGAGAGATTTAGAAAAAAGTTTGATACTTAACCCGTAAGTCAACAGTAATGCTTAGTTTCTGGCTAGAGGGCAGTTTGTGGCTCTGCATTTAAGATGAAGAGCTGTTAACATTTGGACAAAAAATGGAAATTAGAATTTATCTAGCCATTAAATTCCTAACAGTGTAGCTTTAAGAAAAATGTAGCTTTATATACTGAAGGCCACTAAGAAATAAGCAATATGAGCAAATACTCTGTTTCACTAATATGCATTTAACTAATTAACTAACAAAAGACTATGGTTTTTATATCTTGCAGTTTATCAAGAATTTTTGACACTTTGCTTGAATCGCTAATACTGTCTTACTACTATACTCATAAAATGAGCTAGAGACAAGGTTAGGTTAAGTTAGCTCTAAGCAATTTTGAGAAAACTATGGTTTTATATACTGCCTAACACTTTGCTTGCATTGCTGATAGGAATTTTGTTACTATACTCATAAAAAAAATGGTATTTAAGAAAACGATTGTTTTATAATTGCAGTTTAAGAATTAAATGATGCAAGCAAAACGAACGTTGCTAATACTATCTTAATACTATACTTGTAAAACAAATTAGAGGCAAGGTTTGGTTCTTCTCTATACAAGTAGTTTTAGGAAAATTTTGATATGCTTCTCTGTATGTCATTATCTCACACTAAGTATACCCAAAGATGGACATTAAAAACTATACATGACAAAACAAGAGTTGGGTTACTGCATAGCATCATGTGAAATAAAATTTATATTATAAATAAAACTTATATATATATATTGATAAAGAAATTCATATTTTTGGAAAAGATACTAAACATGTGTACTATTCATATGTTGGTATTTACCTGAGCGCATGCACATTTGAAACTAAATGGAGACTTTGTTTACATTTTACAATTCATTTCATATACAAGAAAGTGTCTGAAAGCGGGTGGGTTCCAGACTTTCTAGTATCTTTAGTGTCTTACGTTCATTTCCATTCTTTAAATCCCCTTCATTTAGCATTTACTTTACAGGTTAAATATCAAACTTTTACCACAGTTTAAAACAAGTTTGTTCACTGCATGATCAAGTATATAATTACCTAAAAATGCCAAGTATTTACCTTTAATTCCGGCAGCTGCAACTCTAACCTGATGAAGTTTAGGTAATACTTCACAATCTAACAATGATGGTCTTGGGCCGCAAAGGAATACATCATTGCCATTGCTTCGAGTTGCAACCTTTGTTAAATAACGGTCAACTTTTCGCAGTTCTGTTTCAAGATGACTGGGATCCTTCGACACATCTCTTATGTAGAAGCAGAATCTTGAGAAGAAGTCTCTGTGAAGCAATGTAATTTCATAAATTTAACTTAACCTCATGTACATTACCCAACCTTTATTACCTGTAAATGCTATAAATTAAACTCTGTGTACATACCGTGTTGCCAATTCTGCTTCTGGATCTTCTTGGTTTTGCTGAATGACACCTCCTGGATATCGAGATTCCATGAGAGTTACAATATCATCTGCTACATCCAGTGGCTCTTCATCCGAGCCAATATGTAAGGCTGGAACTCTAAGCCTCAAACCCAGCCGGCTGAAAGCTTCTGGAGGTCTGGCTACATTCACAGGAATGATCTTAAACTGAGGTAAAACCCCTACTGCAACCTTTAACTCCGCTAACAAAAGTACACGCTGACTCTGAGGACATGCACCCAGACTTTTACCGTCCCTTCCTGCTTTTACGAATAATGATAATTCCTTATCATTCATTTTCATAAGATCAATAATAATCGTTAACTTTTATGTTGTCGAAACAGAAATGCGTTACGAGAAGTTCCCAAAGCTTACCGTAATTTCTTGCTATGGAATACTGAGATGTCACATTAAACAAAAAATCGGAATAGGAGAACTTATGAGCTATCGCAATTCTCAAATAACTGGGCGTAATTTGTGAAAACAATTTAGAATTTAATCGTAGATGTCGCTGCAAATACGTACTATATATGTAGTGAACGTAAGAGTCCCAAAATATCGCCTTCCAGTCATGTACATTACACCCTTCAAATAAATATTATTCCGAAGTCAATTAAAAACCAATAAAGTGAAACCAAAACATGTAAGAAAATTATCACTCACCTAAAACACAAGTATTTGTACTTCCTTGTGCTCCTCAACGATCATCAAAACTGTTATCGTGTTTCTGCTGTCTTACTGAGTTTCCGGTATGAGAAACTTATACACCAAAGTCACTTGTACAATATCATGTGTTTAAAAGTGACTTTGACTTACTTTTGCTATTTAAAATAAACAAAGCTCTATCAAGTAATAATTATAGTTAAATCGGAACACCGTAAGCTTGAATGCAGAACTGTAATATATGCAATACGAGCATTCGCAGTGGATAACATACTATGAAAATTATACTTTGACAGTTTCAGTAACGAAAGCTGTCAACTTGTAACTAGTTTGCTGTAGTTTGTGAAATTAAGAGATTCAAAACAAAACAATGAGATACCTCAATGCAAAAAAAAAATAAATAAAATGACAAGCCTAAAATGACTTTCCGCGGCTCTAAGAGACGAAACAGATCAGAAGTATTAGTATGTGAAAAGCACTTTTTTCCAGTCAAACGTTTTAAATGTTTTGATATATTGGAACCGTCAAGAACGTGATATGCACTCGCATTTGTAGTCATGAATAATTAAGTCGGCAATATGACACCTTTTGATGACTTTATGTATCTCATGAACTCAGTTCTGTTGGGAGAAGATCCAGTGAGTATTGTTTAGCAGCAGTTTAATGGTACCCAGCAGAGCAACAAAGTGTGTACTCAAATCCGTTTGTTTACGTTTGTTTCAGACGATTGAAGATTTCATACTGCTTATTGGCACATTTGTAGCATTTATTGCTTTCATTTTATGGTGCTGCTTCCCGGTGGTACCAAAGGAAGCAAATCCTCCACTCCAATATGACAGTAGGAGTTATAATCAGTATAAGAAGGTGGATAATTCATATGAAGCAAACTCCTAGCAAAAAATGTACTCCCATGTCATGAGGGGGTACACATATCACAGCATAGGAGTATCAAAAAAGCGGGCGTCTTCAGCATCCCCCTCTAAAACAGACAGCTTAAAAACTGACATAATTTTTGAGAGGCCAAATGAGTAATTTGTTTTTCTTTTGTATATAATTTTTCTTCACCTGGATATTTGTGTCATTCTGAATTACATGTATTCCGTTTTTAGTCATTTTACAGCCTTCTGCACATTTTTATACTGACTATACAAATATACAGCTCAAGTCAGTGCTTCATATGCAAAAATCAGATTTGCTTAAGCACTGTTAATAGTTAATATAACAAAATAAATAAATGTTCCATTCAAGTCTTTGAAAAGCAATGGAAATGCAAACCTTTTAGCAATGTTTGCTGATCTTCTCTGACTTACAAAAATACAGATAATGGCAATTTACATTTAAATTCACAGTATATCAAATTTACTTATGAATATATTCAGGGTCAAAAGTAATATCTTAATGCATGTTTATTGTTACAAATTTTTAATGTTAATATGATTATAAGGACTGTTTATTAAACAAAATATCAAATATTTGTTTTAACACCAGTCACAATAAGTTTGCTTCAGAAAATAATTCTCAAACTATTAAAGCCTTTTGTCATACAAACAAAGCACCTGTATTTCTATTAACTTTTCTTATGTTGATTTTTAATCCATTAGTAGCTGATATAACTAGTTATTCAGGATGCATATCTAGAAGCATTTCAAATAAAGGCTGTAAGTCATTTTTCAATTCACTAGACGAATGAATTGAAAAATTCACATAATGTGCATATATTTCAATTCACTAAAACATAACAAGTTTAATACAACATAATATTTGAAAAGAAGCAATAAGTACATTTCATTTGTTAATTTATTTTGTAAATGAATGCCAAGTACCACTGAAGTCTTTAGAAATATGGAATAGCGTGGCTGAATGAAATTGCCTGCATCTTCAGTTTGTTAAAGTTGACTGCTGGAATCAGTAGTGGTTCCAAAAGTTGTGTATGTTAACAGATTTAATATTATTTTTTAAATAAAATCTTAGATTAAAGCAATATCTATGAGTCTGAAATTGAAACAAACTTAATCATCACCTTTTATTGATATAAAAAATGTGGTAAAAGAAGAAATGGTTACTAATATGAATAGGAACTATTAAAGAATTTAAATTTTAGAAGATTTCCATAAAGAAATATGAAAAGTAATTAATAAACTTTGACATCCTTGAATATGTTATAAGTTTGGGCATGTACATAAACTTAACACTAAAATTACTTTAAGCATTGCTTCAGTAGGTGTGACGGTCAACTTTAGCTGATGATTTAGGCAACAGCCCATGAAATATATTCTAATCAATAATCACATAAGTAAAATGAGCAAAAATTTAATTAACTCAGAGTTTTAGTAGTAGTAGCTTTTAGTGAAATAGCATCAGTGTGTTAAAGTTCTTTCCAGAAACACTGAGTTGGCCAGAACTAATTTTCCTGAAGTTTTGCGCACACACGCGCACCCGCACACACACACACACACACACACACACACACACACACACACACACACACACACACACACACACACACACACACACAATGGGAATTTTATTTTATAAAGTATGGGCCATTATTTTCAGCAGCTTTCTGCTGTTGTGCTAGTATTTCAGTGCATTGGTGATACCAATCCTTGGATTTAGAGACAGCCTTAAGCATGTGCAGTTGGCTTAAATGATTATTGAAGGCCCTTCTTTAGTGAAATGTTGGACCAATACAAACCTAGTTTGAAAGTGAATATCTTGATTTAAGCTAGGTGAAGCAGAAATTCTTGAACTAAGTAGGGACAATTGATGAACAAGTGCATTCATTATTATAGTATAGCACATCTATTTATTAAAGCCAACTGACATATCTTAAAACTTTATAAAGCGTATGAGCTTGCTGTTATTCTTCTTCTACAATGGCATTACACCCCAAAGTCAGGTCTTAGCCTCTTTTATCTTCATCCTCCATCCTTCCCTGTCTACAGGCCTTGCTCTTATTATACCTTGTTCTCCAAATGATGGATAGTGATAAAGTTTTATCACAGGTCATAATGCTCCAGAGTTGGTCTAGGAGATTTTTAAGAACTTTAAAAATATCAGTTCATTGCTGGACCCGACTTAGCTGAGTTTGTATATCTATTAAACTTTTGTATATTTTGCTACGTTGTATAGCTACAATTTGGAAACACCTTCCTAACAGTCACAAGTACTTGCAAATGGCTCTTTGGTTCAGTTTGTAGAACATTTTCCATACCCACAAGTCATCTAAGAGTGCAGTATATCTTTAATCATAGTATGTTCAATACTGAATTGTGTAAAACACTTTGATATTTTTATACCATTAGCATACATATTTCTTCAGCTGCTGAATTAGCACAAATCACAAAAATAAAACCAGAAAAAACAAAAAACTACTTTTTTTTTCAATTTCACACACAGGTAGATTTGGTGGTTATATACAGAATATTGCAAAATTAAACTCGGGCACAAATGACCTAGTTGTCAACATGCCCTTAAATCCCTCTCCCACATACACAAAATTCAACTGACAAACTTTCAGGAGTTACAGAGAGGTTCTGGCAAGTACTTTTGATATTTTGTCTTTGAGGTTATGTTTGTTTGCAATAATTCAAAATCAAGAGCTAGTACATCACTGATAAACTTCCCTGAGTTGCTATTACTTGCAAGTAGCTATGACCGTGCTGTTTTTAAACATTCCTTTTAAATACCCACATAACATTCAGCTAAACTTTGAAATAATGCAAGAATTAAACTGAGTTCACCTCAAATGTACAGGGTTTGAACCTAATACCATTAGACTGACATCTTTTCTTTTTTCTACAGAGAAAGCAGAGCTCATAACTTTGAAAAGACAACTGTGGCTGTTGTCCCACTTGTGAAAAAGAAATAAATTATTTTAGAGTAGAAATTGGTATCACACTCATAATTAAGTCTTTATTTATTCATACTTCTCTGTACAAATATTCAAATAAACAATCACAATGTAACTTCAAAGGTTCATAACCATAACCATAAATGTTCTAACCATCCCTCAGTAAATTCTGAGAACTTGTAGATTTAATTTTGTAACATCCTATATGTAGTAAAGTAATAAATATGCATAAAATTATTTTAAATTGTTCTTTTAAATAACGCTTTCAATTCAAGATGAATGTTTAATTACACCAACAAACTACAGGGAGTGCTTTCTAACCAGAAATGAGAAAAACAAAAGGTCATATCAACATGTATAAAATGGATGGTTTTGGACAATGATAGCAAATCATCCGGCACACAGTACCTACAGGCCTGAACCATATCAATGTTACAAAAGATGTTCAAAGTTGCCTCCATGGGATGCAGTGTATCATGGATTGCTCACTCTTTGGAATGTGCTGGCCTGTATCCGAATAGAATTCACAGGCTGTGTTGGCACAATGTTGAAGGGTCTGCACATCAGCAACTGCCTCAGCATATACAGCACTTTTTAATTGACCCCAAATGTAAAAATTAAGTAGTTTAAGTACAGCAATTGAATAGGCTATGCAACAGGGCTTCTGTATTCTCTCGAGCTTCTGGAGATAATGTTTAAGTGTTGTCAACCATTAATGTAGAAGCAGGTTGGCACCCATTGAGCAGCTGCTACATTACCAATCATATTGCCAAAGGCACATTCTCAAGCAAAAGAAGCAAAGTATCCTGCAGGAAGTCTAGGTAGGTTTGTCCATTGAGGCATTGTGGAAGAATAACTTGTACCAGTGAGTGATTCTTAACAGTCCCTGCCCAAACATTGATGCTGAACCACTGCCAACAAGACTTTTCAACTATTTCCCAAATATTTTCTATAGCCACAGATGATTTTTTGTAATTTACGTCCTCCAACGTTAAGTCATATTGGATGATGAATGAAATGGGTGAAATGATGCTCAAATGAGCCCAGGGTCCTTAGAGCTTAGAGTTACCCAACATTCGTCTTTCAGGATAAGGGAAAACCCCGGAAAAAACCTTATCCAGGTAACTCACCCTGACCGAGATTCGAACTCTGGACCTCTTGAACGTGAGGCAGACACTCTACCACCACGCTAACGAGGCGGGCCCACAGATGATTGTGTAGGTTGATGATCCCATCTGTGGTAAAGATTATTTCTGTGGCTGCCCTGCATGGTTGTGTTTTGAATGGACCCATGATCACACAAGCACCCCAAAATGGGTTCTGATATTTTGTGATGTTACTTTGAAAACTTTAAATTGGAATTAACTATGTGAAGTAATGTAGTAATTAAAATTATACAATTAGTTGACTGAGACACTCTGTACTTCACATACCAAAAATTTCTTTCAATACGTTTTGCCTCCACTTGAAGGCATTATCAAGAAATTGTCAACTGGCTAGAACCTTGGTGTTCCAGCTGATCATGGTTCCCCAGAGACGAGACATCTGGCGACGATCCAATGATGTTAAGTAAAACATTTTCTTCTGATGGAATGTCAAAATTCATTAAGTGTGTTTTGAATTTCTTAATATAAATGTTTTCCCAGATGTTTAATTCTAAAATCAGTTCACTTGATTCAAGAATTAAACATCTGGGAAAATATTTATATTAAGAAATTTAAAACATATTTAATGAATTTTGACATTCCATTGGAAGAAAATGGTTTACTTAACTTCATTGGACTATTGCTAGATATCTCGTCTCTGGAGAACTATGATCAGCTGGAACACCAAGGTTCCAGCCAGTTGACAATTTCTTGATAATGCCTTCAAGTGGAGGTGAAACGCCTTTGAAAGAAAATTTGTAGTATGTGAAGTACAGTGTGTCTCCAGTCAACTTACTGTATAATTTTAATTATTTTGCACTGTAATTGGTGCTGTCTGTCGGAATAATTGGTTCAGTATATCTGTGTTGCAAATTTTGTTTCCATCTACTTGGCCATATATGAACGAACACTCTCTCAGCTTATTCCTGGAATGAATACCACACCGTTCTGCTTCTACAGTACTGTGCTTGAAGTTATACGATTTGCAACACACAAACACACTGCAAGTAGTCTGAGAGAATGATGCATGTCAGTGCCATTTTCTGTGGCAACAATGTTTTTAAGGACACATGTTAATATGACTTTTTGCTCAATTTTCAGTCAGGAATTAATCCTTGTTGTTTGTCAGTGTAATTAAAATTCATCCTGTACTAACAAATCAGCAATTGCCTAGTAATTCTTATAGCAAATGAAGAAACCAGTTAATAGGAAGAAGCTTTCTGGCTAACTTAATGAAACGATCATTTATTTTACACTTCTTTATTAAAAATCTCTAATATTTGGATGTAAGTGTGAACATTACTTAACTGCTAAATTTCTAATGTTGTGATGCTATCAAAATATCTTGATTTACATAATTTGTTTCTCAGAAAGCAATTTGATATTTATTGACTGCTGATTATTTTGTAGCACTGCATTTAAAGAAGCTAATTACATGTTAATACAAAAGTGAATCGAGAAGATATTGATTTGTGCTTCACTGTCCCTACGCTTCTTCCAAGTTTATACTTTGACTAATTACATGTGTTTTGCTTTACAGCTCCCTGCTGTTTTCTTTAAATTCTTTTATTTTTTTATATCTTTTCTAACATAATATACAAGAACAAAGGTTAAGTTTTACACATAGGGCTTCACATGTGCTCATGCATAGCAATTTATTCTTTAAAAAATTCTGTAATGTTTTCCTGTAGTATTTTCTTGCCTGTCTGGTATGCTTGTATAATAAAATAACAGAATGTGCATAATATGCATAGAAGTTTCGTCATTCTGTATAGATTCAATCAGTGATGTTTGCTTGGAACATAAGACTGCACAGTGTGAATCACACTGTACTTTGCATACCTTACACACATTGAGGACTGGGATAATGGTACAGTTTCAATAAGCACAGATTGTGATGAAAACTAAGTGCTATGAACCACATTGACTATGTGCCTAAACTCATAGCATGGACCCTTCCAATCTTATGACATCTTGACTTTGGTGGATTAGAATTCCATTCTTGTTTGACTAAAACTTGAGGAGCATGTAGAGAATGGCCTGTAGTTTTTCCAGGTCCCTCATGTTTCTGTTATTGAGATCATCTATATCAGACCAAGGACATACTATTTCACAATGAATATGATCCGTAATGCTGATTTCATACACATATTTGTGTAAGTTGCTGATTTTGGCCTATACAGGGTGAGTCACCTAAAACTTGCACCGTAAATATTTCTGAAATGGTATGTGCTATTGATATGCGGTTTTCACGGAATTGAACTATAGGCAGGGGCTCGCATTTTCAAATGATACACAGATTTTTATAATTTTTAGAAAGTGTATTTATGTACAAAAGTTACATTTTTTTAAATGGAACAATGCGTATTGACATTAAGAAAATAAAAGTAGATTACATTAGAATGTCAATGGTGTTTTTTGCACGATTCTAATGTAAGTAGTTTACGAGAAATCGTCATTTAAAAATTGAACGCACCGGCAGTTGTTTGTTCCATTCAATTGCTTAGTTGCTAGGCTAGGATGTTGTTATGTTTGTTTACAATGTGTTTTGTCTACACTGGCAGTTATTTTGTGATAGTTGAAGCAGTAGGACGTGCTTGGAAGATGGTATTTACCAATGCAGAAAAAGCAGATATGCTCATAGTTTATGGTGAATGTAGAAAGAATGCAGTTCTTTCTTGTACAGTGTACTTGGAAACATATCCGAATAGACGTCAACCATCTCGTCAATTATTTGTGAACCTCTTCAACCAATTACGTGAAAGTGGTAGTATAACGTCTAGAAAACGCACCAGAAACAAACGAGCAACTGGAGAGCAAGGAGAAATTAATGTTCTAGCTGCTGTTGCAGTAGATCCCCACATTAGTTCTCGTGCAATCGCACGAGGAAGCGGCATCAGTCAAAGAAGTGTAATCCGCATCCTCCATCGTCATAAGTTCCATCCGTATCACATCTCTCTCCATCAAGTGCTGCATGGCAATGATTTTGAGAATCGTGTGAACTTTTGTACATGGGCATTGAGACATGATACTCCAAATTTGTCATGTATCTTGTTCACTGATGAAGCAACATTTACTAATCATGGCCAAGTAAATCTAAAAAATATGCACTATTGGTCTGTAGACAATCCTCGTTGGCTGCGTCAGGTAGAACGTCAGCATCCATGGAGTGTGAACGTGTGGTGTGGAATAGTGAACCATCACATCATTGGCCCTTTTTTCATAGAAGGAACACTGAATTCACAGAAGTATCTCAACCTCCTAACAGACGATCTTCCACAGATGTTGGAAGACGTTCCCCTTCAGACTAGGAGGAATCTGTGGTATCAACATGATGGCTGTCCAGCCCATAGTGCACGAATTACTACAGCTTATCTTCAAGGATTGTTTCAAAATCGGTGGATTGGACGAAGGGGACCTCTACCTTGGCCGGCCCGTTCACCAGATTTGACTCCTTTAGATTTTTTTTCTGTGGGGGAAGCTGAAAGACACTGTCTACAAGGACATACCAACTACACCAGAAGATATGAAACGGCGTATTACTGCTGCCTGCGCTGAAATTTCCACTGAAATGCTAGAACGTGTACAGCAATCTTTACATACTAGACTGGAAGCTTGTATTGAAGCTGGTGGTGCTCATTTTGAACACAGGCTTTGAGGGTACAGTTTTGTTTACTTGTCAGAATCCTCATTTTTCTTCATTCACTTGTTTTTCTTTAGTTTGTCCTAGCCATTGTCCCGTTTTGTACAAATGACGATTTCTCGTAAACTACTTACATTAGAATCGTGCAAAAAACACCATTGACATTCTAATTTATTCTACTTTTATTTTCTTAATGTCAATACGCATTGTTCCATTTAAAAAAATGTAACTTTTGTACATAAATACACTTTCTAAAAATTATAAAAATCTGTGTATCATTTGAAAATGCGAACCCCTGCCTATAGTTCAATTCCGTGAAAACCACATATCAATAACACATACCATTTCAGAAATATTTACGGTGCAAGTTTTAGGTGACTCACCCTGTATATTTTGCTCATTCTAAGGGTATTAAGTATTATTGTAACTGTTTTTACAGGGTTTATTTCAAATCATTCTTTTAGACCCTTTTTTGTATTTTATTTAAACTTTTCTGCAGACTATTGAGGTTGAAGTCATAATCATATTGTCAACATGTGCAACCAATTTACATTCTCAGAAACAATGGTGTAGATGGTCAGTTTTGTGCTACATTAACTAGCAAAGGGCTTAGGGATTACCTGATGTGCTTTATGTGTTTTTCCATGTAGTTAGACTTACATAGGTTATCAATTTCTACTTGATTTCTGTGTAGCTTATTTCTAATTGGACTGACAGTTCCCTCATCAGCTTTCCTATCTTTTCAATCAAGTATTCCTGGCAGTAAAATGCCATCATATAGTCAGTGAAGAGTACAGGCAACTTTCTTGTAGTAGCTCTTAGAGCATCCTTTAATAGTACATTGTAAGTATAGTAAAGCCAGATTTATTTTAATTTTATTTGTGTTAAGCTAATACATAATTTGGTATGACAAGACATTTTAACCCAAGCTCTTTGCCCATCATATCCAACATAATTATTCCTGCACACATTTTATAATTCTATATAGCTGTCAAAAACATTAATAGCTAACAAAAAGTTATGTTAACTCTGATTCCCTTTGTGCAGACCAATTTCATTTTATCTTAACTCTACTTAAAAACTGACCTACTTCTGCCATTATTTAAAAAGGAAAAAAAAAAAAAGCCATTGATACAATTTTTCTATCCATTTTACCTGCCCCAGTAACTCTTTCCTCCATAAATCCATTCCTTGACATTGAAATAATATATATTCCAGATCTTCCTTCCCACCACAAATGGGACACTGATTATTTGGAAGGTCCTTTTTTATCCCTCTTAATCTCCAAACGAGTGTTCTTAGCCATGCTATTTCCTCCCTTTACTTGTTATTTACCTTCTCAATATATAATTCCTTTCCCATGAGTGGTAGATAGTTGCTCGTTGTCTGCAAAAACCAGATTAAACATCAGGGATTTCTTGATTTCTTAAAGGATCTTTATTTATTCATCAACTTTTTTCCCTTCTAAGTACTCCCCATCAGATACGATACAGTTGTGCCAATGTTTTCTCCAATCTTGGAGGCACTTTTATAACTCATTTTTCATTATAGTGTTCAGCTTCTTTACTGATACAGTTTTAATCTCATCAATGGTGGCAAAATGACATCCTTTCAAGGTTTTCTTCAGCCTAGGGAATAGAAAGGAATCACAGAGAGCCATTGTCTGGCAAATACAGTGTTGGAAGCAGCATAATAGTTATATAGAATAAATAAGACTTGTAAGTGGAGAAAAGTATATACAAGATTGACTCATTTGCATAATCTTAGTAGCATAATAGTTGGTTTTTTTTCTCAAAAATTATGAGCAGGCCTTGAGGTGTATGCAGAAGCATTATCATGATGCAAATTTCCACTAGTGGTTTTCCCACAATTCTGGTCATTTTCTTCGAATTACTTCACACAAATGATGCATAATTTCCAGATAGTACTCCTTATTGACTATTAGACCATAAGGCAAGAACTCATGATGCTATCCCATTGTAATCAAAGAAAACAATGAGAAGAACTGTTTTTTTAATGTCTGTATGTCTTAACTCTTCAGGCAGTTTCCATTGGAACAATTGGGCCTTAGTTTTGATGTCACATCCATTACCCATATTTTGTAACCTATTATAACCTTCTTTAGATGTTCTGGATCATCGTTAACTTCATTCAGCAATTCTTGAGCGATATGTACTCAACGCCATTTTGGTCAGAATTCAACAGTCTCATAACAGGCTTTGCTATTACATGTTTCTGCCCAATACATCCCCCAAAAAATTGCTTGGCATGAACCAAAGAATATATAGGCATCATCAGCAACCTCACTGATGGTGACCATTTTCTTTTCTTCCACATTGTTGTCAGTAAAAATAATAATAAAATAAAGTAAATTATCTTATCTTATTTATATTGTTGTCAGTAATTGATTTGCGAGAGCATCTAGAGTGATCGTCTCTATCTTCTCGACCCTTTTAAATATTTCTATCACTCATAAACTCTTATGTTACTCAGTAGATTCATCAAAAGCCACAGTGAACATTCCAAATGTGGTGCTGCACATTTTATACCATTTTTCAAGCAAAATTTAATGCAATTTGATTCATCTTTTTCAAAAGTAAAACTTTGCCAAGCACTCAAAAACACATATAACCTTTTTGACTGTCAACAATAAACTAAATATTCAAAAAATCTGAAAATGTAAACATACATCAGGAACATGTTTAACAACAGGTAAAAAGAAAAAAAGGTTTTGAAAATTGGATGTATGAAACCTACAACTTAAAAAACTTCCATTATTTTTATTGCAATTTGTATAAGGTCTCTTAGTGTTTATGCAAATATGCTTGTGCATATCTTGAAGAGTGCCTCTGTAGAAGTTGGGATTGCTACAGCTTCCTTTTCCTTTGTAGAGTATTTTAGTAGTTTAAGTTTTCAAGGAAGATTCTTGCTGTATGCATTTATTAATGAGAGCAATCTATGCTTTTTATAAGTGTAATTTAGGTTAGATTTAGGTTTAATGAATAGGGAGGGCCATGAAGTTCTCTATGCACTACAACCATTTCTGATCTATTGTGCTTCTCCTCATCTAGTCTCCAAGAATACCAGAATCCTTGATAAAAATAAGCCAGCTTCTTGGGAGAGACCATTGATAGTTCATGCTCAGACATGAACCAATGGTTAAATTGTTAAACCCTGAGTGTTCAGTGATTCACGATCAGTTAACAGATGAAATGCTAATTCATCTGCTTTGTGGCATCCTTCAGGTTGGATCAACTTGTTGACCAATCTTATAGAGATGTCCTCACAGCTGGTAGAGTCCAGTTGTTAAACCTACTATCCAGCTGAGTATGGTTCTGTCCATTTTGAGCAGTTTTTTGGTCCTGCTTTTGATGATGTTCTTCAAAATCATCTTTGAATGCTTATGTCCTGTTACAGACAACCAATATTCATTGTTTCCTGTCAGTCCAATCCTGGATTGCCCCTCTGACATAGCCATAGGTCAACCCTAGGCAGGGCTAACAACCCACAAAAGGCCTGATGGATCCCTGCTTGCCTGTCATCTGCCCTCTTATTGCCATGGATTCTGCTATTTCCTAGCACCCACATGAGTTTGACTGAATTGTGTTCAGCCAGTTCCATAAGCTTAATTTTTTGTTAAATATATTTGGTCAGGACTGCAAGCTCTCTAGTCTTGAGAGAATCAAAAATAGCAAATATTTCTTCAAGTAAATGTTTAAGCTGGGGTAGAGAAACTCTGAAGTATGCCTTGCATCCATGGAAGTTGCAAGAACTTTTCATTTCAATACTGTTCCCAGACACATTCTTAGATCTGTTTTTGAAATTACACTTTTTGGTGTATAGGGATCTCAGAACATATATTTCTAGTGAAATCTTGACTCAGAAGCTTAGATCAAGGAAAAAAATAAAATGTATTATTTGGTATTGTTAAGTTAAAAGGGACTTCAATTAAATTTTTAGTTGACATTAGTGGATAACTTGTGTACAAGTTTGTATTCATCCCCGTATTTTCAGTCATCAGTTTTTCTAATTGGCTTGTAGTTAATGTATAAGGAATTATTTCAGCTCAAAACACCTATCATGTTAGCTGCATTTCCAAACTCTAGAGGCATTTAATGTTAATAATCTTTGCAATTACATCCATTGTATTGGGGAATATATTTTTTATAAATTCTTGTAAAGATGCAATAGCTAATGCATTAGCATCAAATATAAAGCTAAAAAGAATTTGGGATTCCACATTTTGATTTAGGATATAAAATGTATACTACTGGTAAACTGTTAAGCTTTTCTTTGAGACATGTTACTATTAAGGTTTTAAAAAATCTCTATAATATTAGTTTTTATGTTAAATAAGGTATTCTGGATCAAATCAATAGAAGCTACAAGAGTGTGTGCTGAGTACTTTGAAATAGTGCATTATTGATCAAAAAATGCCTAATTCAAGATTTGTCATTGAGTGAAGAATAACTATGAGGAATTTTTTAGAATTACTTTATTTTTTACATTCACAAATAACTTCCAAGAAACTTTTAACTATCAGTTTTGATACATACAGTGCAGTGGTACATGATGTTTCTCCATACTCAAAAATATTCCTACAATTTTTGTGCAATCAGAAACATAACTAGGGCCCTACCAATTTTTCATTTTTTAAAGAAATCTATACAGCAAATATCATTGACAGTAATGTACAATAAAAACTGAAATGCACTCTTCAAACTCACACTTTCAGGAACTGATAGGGCTTCAGACAGGCATTTCTGATCAGTAAATCACAATTTTTAAATACTCAGTTTAGACTGCTCTACCATCCATATAAATTTGAACCATGAGGTGTATACACTGCACTTTTCTCAAGAACTTTGACTTAAAGAGATTTTAAAGTATATGATGTACTAAAGCCAATGCTTTTCGAAATGCAATCCCAGTTCTCAGAACTGTGTATTGTTTTCCTGCTTAATGCTTATTTCAAGCTTTATTTTGTGGTAAAACATCCTGAAATGCATTATGTTAAGTTCCTATGGTTGTGTACCATATCTGATAAAAAAAAAAAGGTACCTATTATTGGAATTATGTAATTTTCTCCAAGAGGCCTGAATATTTTATATAAACAAAATTTATGTGAACTTGAAACTGTAAGTTTAAAGTTAATGTTATTCTGTTTCATTTTGAGAGCTTTTAAAATACAATGACTGATAAAGTTTTTAGGTGAAGGCTACCAGTTTTGCAAAGTCTCTTTGTTAGATCTTCATGAATGTTAAGTGTGATGTAAACAGGATCTGTTCTTAGTATTTCTTAAATCGACTGATTAAAGTATGCTGTGTATTTCTAATACTTCTTAGCTCTTCCTTTAGTCACTGATTTCATTTTCTTGAGAATATTCAGAATGTAACTGGTATGGATAATTACTGTGGCCTGTGTTATACTCTCACATTCAAGACTACATCTACAAATTTTATATGACTAAGAAATTTTAATATAATCATTAAACAAAGCTTTCATGGAAGTACTGGGTGTGTTTTCTATTTTTGTAATTTAAGACATGCAAAATGTTGTATTACATTCATGTTTAGTATTTTTGAAAAAATGTTTATAATTTTTTGTCCAGGCTTACCTTTACATGTTTGTCTTTCTTTACTATAATTTAAAAGAAATAAGTTAGGTACTAATATTAGAATCATAAGCTATACCCCACTTTTATGTTTTTTGACAATTCTACACATTTCTGTGTGTAATACTGATACTCTTTGTGTTCATATAACTAATCTATCTTTATCTAAGTTTAAGGCTATAGTTTAAACATATTGTGTTTGCTGTGTCTGCCATAAGACACTGCACTTACAAAATGAATATCTGAGAACTCTAATGTTATAGCTGTTACTAAAAATAGTTTTGCATAATCTGCTGGATTCTAAAATACATTATTCTCCTTGCTTTTGTCTTGTATTTTTAATGTCAGATTGCACAAATTCAAATCTTCCATGCTTTCCTGTTATGGGATATTGCTTAATGAAACTTCAGTAAAATATTCAGTTATTGTGTTTGGAGGAATTTAGTAACAGTGACGTCAAAATTAATCGTAAAAACTATTCAGTGTTACATTCTCATTACCCTTTTTACACATTGTTTATGCTTCTAGCTCTTTTACATAGTATTCTTACAAAATCTTATTACTTAATGGTAACAGGCAAAGTTAGCAGAAATTGGTTCATTAGACATTTCATTTTTAGTAAAATGCAGAAACAGAAGGCTGAAGTGATACCCAAATGTTTAAAATATGGGTGGCTAAATGCTGCCTTTAAAATTTCATACTCTTGGGTTACATCTTAGGAAACAAAAGGTGGAGGTATTGGAAATTTCAGATCAATAGTAACAAAGGAAATGTTCTCTATAGTTAGAAGTCCCAAAATCAACAAAACAACACATTTTACTTCCTTTCTTTAATGAATATACACTGCAATACACTGAACATGAGTTCTAAGGACTAAACTATGTATAACAATGTATGTGAATAAAAAGCAGTTTAGTTTGAAATTTAACAGTTGTACCATTACAACACACACATTCCACAGAGGTATTATGGGGACATTCTTGCAGCTGCCCAACTTTGTCAATATTTGCACACCAGACAGTGGAAGCTGTGCATGCTGCAGACCCTATGCTGCAAAGCGTAGCCAGGATATTGAAATGTAAATGTATTTATTCACCATTTGGTAATCACAATAATTACAAAAGTCCTAAGCTGCAAAATATAGCTGAAACATCAGTATAAGGAAATCCCAATGTGTTGGGAACACTCATTTTGTAACCTTTGCCATTTATGGTTGCTTCTATTTACCAAGTTCCCTCTAAATATGGTGCCTCTTCACCTATATAAGTAAATTTCTGAATTGGAGGATGGGTGGGTGCTATGACTTCATTTAGGAAATATTTGCTGTGCTCATTTTAAGCCTTTATTCCTCAGGAAACTTTCATAGTAATTGCACAAGTCCCCAGATGAGAAATTTTCAAGCTTTACTAACTTCTAAGTATACAGAACAGAAACTGTAACAAATATCTAAGAGGTGTTTCATGTTACAAAAAATGTTGACTTATATTGTGTTTTAGTAAGATCTGTATCTTTAGTTCAGTAAGCTTTTGTCTATATCTTATGGTTTACCAGTTAGATTAATTCCGAAGGAAGTGGACTTCACAGGCCGTTAAAAGAAAACTCAAGATGTGCAATTTATTAGTCATGTAGATGTCTTTAACATATTGTGTTTTAAAGTAAATCAGCTGAGCAGTTTTTGAACAAATGAAAACAAAATTTTAATGTAAACGGTAGTTTGGAATGATGGGATATTTGTAAGTTTATCTTAATGTTGCATCCCTGGAAGAAGCTGAACTTAAATACCAAGTTTGGCATTTATCAACATTTTTGTTTTTAATTATACCGTTCGTAAATAATAATAATAATAATAATAATAATAATAATAATAATAATAATAATAATAATAATAATAATAATAATAATAATAATAATAATAATAATAATAATAATAATAATAATAATAATAATAATAATAATAATAATAATAATAATAATAATAATAATAATAATAATAATAATAATAATAATAATAATAATAATAATAATAATAATAATAATAATAATAATAAAAATAATAAAACTTTATTAATTACATACATTTACAAAGTGAGCATTAGTTCTGTAAGCAGGTGACACATCAATGAAATATATAATAACAAATATTATTTACATTTATAAAGGTTTACAACTAATAATGTACAATATTTAGGCAAAATGCCTTTACAAAGTGGAGAGAGTACAATTACTGTTTATAAACTATCCTCTAGATATTCCCTTAATATGCCCTTTTTACCAGCATGTCTTTGACGGCTTTATTAAATGTTTTTATATCTTTTGTCTGCCTTATTTTAGTGGGTAACTTATTATACATTTTTATTCCTGCATGTAGTGGACTTTTTTCAAATAGCGTTAATCTATATACTAGTGGTTTTAAATTACTTTTGGCTCTGGTCTGATAGTCGTGTTGTTTTTGTGTACTATACAGGTTGTCAAAATTTATATGTATATACTTGCAAAGCTCTAGTATATATTGCGATGGGAAAGTTAATATTTCCAAGTTTTTGAATAATGGTTTACAAGATTCTTTTGGACGTGTGTGTTTTATTATGCGGATTGTTTTCTTTTGGGTTTTGAATATTGATTCCCAGGCTGTTGCACGACCCCAGAGAATTATTCCATACGACATGATAGAATGAAAGTAACTAAAATATACTACTTTCCTAGTCTCCAAGTTTGTGATTTGGGACAGGGCCTGGACATTTTTTGGGGGGAGGGGAAGTTCAAGGCCCCTAAAACAGGTATTCCAGTGAAAATTTAAATACCAACTTTTTGGATAGAACGCAATATCTCCTCTACCTATTACAGGTAAGTGGTATAAAAATGAAAAATAGCATTTTGGTTTTTTAAAATTAAAGTATTCTTTGAGTCTTTGGTATGACTTTCTTGTATTTGATGTGGCCTTCCTGAAGCCATTTTTATGTAGCACTGTGCTACAGGTCTAAAGAGTTCAGTATTGGGCAATACATAAAAAATATTGCCGTATGCATTTCCTTAATAATGTAAATATTCATATTCAAAATATTACATACAGATTAAATATTTTATAATTCCGTGGAAATTGCCAGGAATATATATATGATCCAGGTAAAGTTTGAAAGAAATTTTAATTTTGATTGCAGATATATAAATATTATATTTTATAATAAAAGTGAATCGAGAAGATATTCACACATTGCTTCACTCACAGTTTTTCACAGGACATGTTTCAAGAGCTGTTACTCCCATCATCAGCTGAGTCTCAACTAGTGCAAATTGTAGTGTTTTCCTCCTCCGTGTCATCTGAAGATGGCATGAAGTATTTGCCAAAGATATCCGGTGGTGGAATTTCGAAATTCATGAATCTATGATGATTTTTATTAAT
This sequence comes from Mantis religiosa, assembly GCA_030765055.1. Classification (NCBI taxonomy): domain Eukaryota; kingdom Metazoa; phylum Arthropoda; class Insecta; order Mantodea; family Mantidae; genus Mantis; species Mantis religiosa. Next base: position 364,056,547 of record CM060950.1, read on the forward strand.
GAAGATTTCTTCCCATATGGTAAGATCTATGAGATGATAAACCTGTTTTATTGAGGCTGTATCCAAGCTATTATCGTGGAATTAGCTCTTAAAAATAGTAAAATAATGACTAAAAAAGAGAAATCTAACAATAAAATAGACAATCCAAAATATACCATACATATTTGGTTTACCCAAGATACATAAACCCAAAATTACCCTCAGACCAATAATTAATAACATTGGTGCACCCAGTTACCAATTATCAAAATGGCTGGTTCAAATCTTCAGAAATTTAACAAAGTTCAAAAATTTAAGTATCAAAGACTCATTTGAGTTGATAAATCTCTTGAAGAGCAACTGTCAACTCTACAGATGCATTAGTTTCTTTTGACGCCACTTCTTTATATTCAAGTATACCTCCCAGTGAGCTTATCCCACTTCTCAGAAAATGGCTGAAAATAATACAAGTAACCTCCGAAGAAATAGAACTTGCACACTTATAGAAATTTATATCAATTAGAATTTTTTCAGTTTTAACTGACATGTATAAACAGAAGATGGGCCTAGCTATGGGCAACCCATTGTCTCCGTTCTTAGCAGATTTATTCATGAGTGCTTTTGAAATCTATATCACAAAAACCTTTCCAAGCTATTTCAAAGTTTGGTATAGTCATGTTCACAACATTTTTGCAATAGTTCCTAAAAACTCACACAAGATGCTCATAGACTTCTGAATATTCAGAATCCAGCTATAAAATTTACATTGGAAACAGAAAAGGTTGGGATTCTTCCCTTTTTGGACATCAAGATTAAAATAAATGGATAACAAACTCGCTTTTGGTATTTACAGGAAACCAACACACACAGATAATTATATTAAGAATAATAGTTTCAACCCAAAACAACAACATGTCATTTTCAACAGCTTTATCTTTTGTATGATCAACTTTCCATTGAGCAGAGAAGATTATCAACCAGAATACCTACACATAAAAACAGTAGCTATGTCCAATGGTTTCAACTCAAATTTAGTGGACAAAAAAAATTAACAAACTCAACAGGACTAAGAAAATAAAAGAAACCATCACCCTGGAACCTAAGGGGCAAAGTGGGGGAAAAAAAATAAGAAATTTACCTTCCATCAAGCCATAATAAATTCCAAAAAAATCTTCTGAACACACTACATAGTTCTTGCACCTCAAAATAGATTCATTATCAAGAATTTGTTAAAGAGCCCCTTAAAAAATTCAATTACTGCAAAAGAAAAACCAGGAGTCTATGGGATCAGATGTGAAACTTGCCCTAACATATATATAAACAAAAAGAGATATTGACATCAGAACTAAAGAACATATACGCAACATTAAAAATGGTAAATAGAAAAATCAACAGTTGCTTTTCACTTTATAAATACTAGACATGATATTAACTTGGATACAGCTTTAATAAAACAGGTTAATTATTTCATAGATCTTTCCGTATGGAAAAAATCTTCATTAATAAAAATTGTCATAGATCATGAATTTTGAAACTGCACCACCGAACATCTTTGGCAAATACATCATACCATCTACCGACTACACAGAGGAGGAAAACACTACAATTTGCACTAGTCGAGACTCAGCTGATGATGGGAGCAACACCTCTTGAAACATGTCCTTTGAAAAACAGTATGAGTGAAGCAATGTGTCAATATCTTCTCAATTCACTTTTATTTTAACTTCTGCTTCACTGTCTCTGCACTTCTTTCAATTTTTATGCTTTAAATTATATTTTATATTCATAAAGTATAAGTTTTCACTAACTTAAAATGTATAGAAATTAATTGTACCTAATAGCGGTCCGAACTATAAAGCCCGGGCCTTAAAGTACTTACAGCATAGTAAGTGGCCATTAAGGTAGTTGTCTCATGTGTTTATGAGAACTCCTAGTGGTTTACCGGGAGAAACACGAGTCATTTGGAGAATTTAATGTCATGTTGGCACGTTGGCCATAGTAGCTCAAATGGTTAGAGCGGCTGGATGGAAACCAGAAGATCCGTGGCTCAAATCCCGGCTATGGCATTGAATTTTTCATTCTGGCTCTACCCTTTAAAATGTATAGTTTAAAGTTCTTAATTAATGTCTTTCCATAATGGCCCGTATTTTTTTTTTTTAAAAAATTAGTTCTATCTCATCATCTAATGCATGTGTGACAAATCAACTGTATAGTAATTTCCAATGTTAGTTGTTAAAAAACTGTAATTACTTTAAAAGTAATGGATTAAATTGAGTTGTTATATGACAATCCATTGAAGAATCAGTGGAAATTTAAAAAGAATACAGAGGTTAGCAAGCTCATTGGCAATGTCCCTTAAAGATTTCTAGTATTCTTGAGAGTCATAAATTGAACATTTGAACTATTTAACAGAAAGATTTACACTTCAGTTTTAAAATGAGCATGAAGAAATTTTTCAAATGTAGTAGTCTAGTTTAAGATGGACAAGAGGCAATATTTTAGTTAATTGATGGAAATTAATCATTTCTTCACACTAGCCGTATATAGGCTAAGGTTTTTGATAGAGTCAACATGAAAAATTCAACACCATAGCTGGGACCAGGAGATCTGTGGTTCGATTCCCGGCCATGGCATTGAATTTTTCATGTTGACTATCTATCAAGAGGTAATTTTTTTCCCTTGTAATTAGTTTAAGCCTTAGAAATGAATCATTGTATGTCTCATTGACATCGAGAGTTATAAAGTAATGCCTAAATTGAAAAATGTGCTTTTAGTTAATTAGTAATATGCAAATGTGTGAAATTCTTAATACTCTGTCACCATTTTCAGAGAAACTGTGAGTTGAAAATGTGATTATGAAAGTTAGCTTAAATGTACAATACATACATAAAGAGCCCATTTGAGTAAACATTAAGTGCAGCAAGCATTCAACTTTGTACCATTTTTACAACTAACCCATAAAATTCCAGAGCATTTAGACAGATTTCAGAGGTAATATCTTTCATACATAACCATCTATATCATTACATTATGCACTTCCCTTTCAGTTTAGGTAGGAATCAAACACTGATAGTTAAAAGTAGTCTTCATGGACACATCGAGAATACAAAGATTGTTTTGAAGTATATGCAATAGCACTTTGGTTCCAAGTGTTCATACGAAAGCATTTAATATGGTTCATTACCACTGACTATCAGAACAGTTAATATATAAATATGCAGTTAATATGGAACAAATTGCAAATCATTCATTTTGAATTTTATAAGTTGATGATTAATTCTCTTGTAGCAGTTGTGCCATGTTTATATTTTTATTATTCCTTTTTAAAATATCAATGACTACTGTGGATTGATGCTCTGCACAAATTATGTAACCCTTTTAGAGGTATTTAAATTTAAAAGTTTACATTTTAGAAGAGACATTGTGAGTTTAATATTTCTGTATAAAATATTGCATTTGATTTATTGATGATACTAATATTACAACAAATATATTATTTTATTTACCCAATAAAATAAGCAGATTCAAGAGGCTTTTCTTCACCTCCAAAGCAAATGCAGGAATCCATAAAAATTCACCATTACACAGAATTATGTATTTATATAATAAACATCATTAGTTCAATATAGATATTTTCAGCATGTCTGTGACTCAATTTAAAAATGCCAAAATTACTCTTTATTTGTAGATCAGTAAATTACTAAAGATGAAAACAACAGTATAATTACTGTAATTAGTAATAGTAGTAAAATTACTTACCATGCCACCTTCACTTTTTTCTGTTTTTTTATTATGGTTTTTATTCCTTATTTTCCCTCTCTGTATTACTTCGTGTAAATAATATATATGATGAACATTGTAATTGGGCTTATAAACCTGTTATGTTCATAATAAATAAATAAAATGACTTCAAAGCTATGTATATCCAAATTTTAATTTATACAATATCAATTTTAAGGTACCAGCAAAATTAAGTTATATGTCCACAATGGACGCCTCAGGCATAGATATATATCATTTTGCTTTGCATCTTTATAAATGGTACTGTATCAGTGTATTTGTTAGTATATCCAACAGCATTCATTAGCAAAAGAATATTCCCCTGACTCTGTATCTTTCAAATTTGTGTTGTAGTTTTGACAGCTATACTGGAATTGAAGATTTCAGTAGTTTCACTATCTTTCAGTTCATTGCAATCATAAAAGTTTACTTAATTAGATTTTAAACATTTTTCTAACAAATGCGGATAATTGTGGAAACGTAGAGTCAGAATGAAAAAATTCAATGCCATAGCCGGGATTTGAACCACAGATCTTCTGGTTTCCGTCCAGCCGCTCTACCATTGAGCTACTATGGCCAACATGCCGATATGACATTAAATTCTCCAACTGACACGTATTTTCCCAGTAAACCACTTAGGAGTTCTCATAATCACATGAGACAAATACCTTAATGGTGACTTACTACATGTAAGTACTTTAAGGCCCGGGCTTTATAGTTAATCACTATTAGGTCAATTATTGGAAATTAATTTTTCTTTCACACTGGCCGCGTGTAGCCTAAATTGTGGAAACGTAGAGTCAGAATGAAAAATTCAATGCCATTGCCGGGATTTTTTAATGTCATATCGGCACGTTGGCCATAGTAGCTCAATGGTAGAGCGGCTGGACGGAAACCAGAAGATCCGTGGTTCAAATCCCGGCTATGGCATTGAATTTTTCATTCTGACTCTACGTTTCCACAATTTAGCCTACACACGGCCAGTGTGAAAGAACAATTAATTTCCAAATGTGGATAATATTTATTCCTTTATAGACATCTTACAATGATGTTTCAAGTTTCGTCAAAATCTAAATATTTTATAATTACAGTATTTGTTATTTACATATATACAATTATAAAGTTATGATACATGTTGTACACAAAATCATTTTAATTATAACACTAAGTACATCTTCACAGTCCATCTATTCTATATAGACATCTTTCAAGTAAGTATTGTTTTAATGCTGTTTTGAATTGGTTCTGTTTTAACTTGTTTAGCAGTGGGGGAAGTTTATTATACAATATAACACCAATTATAAGAGGATTGAAAATTCTCTCCTAAGTGCCATTCCACGTGACATCTGGAGGGTTTTAATTAAGTTGGGACTTGGATACTTTCGATACTCAGTTGTATCAAAGTATGCCTAACACATTTAGATAAACCTTCTGATGCAGAAAAGTTTTTGTGGAACTAGTCTCTTGAATTCAGTGGAAAGTTCATAAATTTTCTAAAACAGACAAGTGAAGTTTGTGAAAAATAATATTATTCTATTTTAATATCTTTTAGTTCATTGTTAGCTTCTGCTTTTATGTATGAAACCTTCTATAGTTTTCCAGTACTATTAAATTTTTAAATTTTGCATTTGAAAGTTGTTCTATTTAACTTTTAGCTAGATAAGGAATGAATATTTCACGTTAATGCCTTGCACATGTCCCCAAAGAGTTACTGGACTATAGTTCTTGATATATCTTGAATGTGTTTCTTATGAGTGAATGAATGCAACACTCCATAGACTCTTGGGTCTAAAAGAAAATATGAAAAACAATGGGGGGAACAATAAGAGATCCTCATAAAACATGCAGTGCTCACTGACTTACTAAATCATGTTTCTGCTAAAGCCTAGCTTGATTCCTCATTCTTGGTCATTGCATTTACCTACTCTGGTGAATAAAGTCTGTGAATCCAGTAAAAACAAATCAGAACTTAAGAAATGAGATAATACAATGCATGGACATATTTGCTTTTTCATTATTTGTTAGTTTATGTTTTGCAAGTCAAACTTGGTCATGACCATACCTTAACAGGTATACAGTACAATTGATTTTCATAAATATTTAGTTTTACCAATGCACATTAATAAAACCTGAGCACGTGTAGAACTGTTACGAGGTAGATGGTACTAACAATACCTGAGAAGTGTGTAAAATATGGAGAGAAACGTTTTCATACAGTGATAAATCACACAACATAACAAATTTAAAGAAGCATGTTATATTCACACACCAAATGGGGTTTACTGAATCTTATTGAAAAACCAATGTACAAGTTTCCTGTTGCTATCAGAACATGATATCAGGGACATCTGAAAATGATTGAGCAAAAAGAAAATTGGTTATACGTGTTTATACATAAAAAACTACTGAGGACATAGTTCAGTGAACAAACTGTCACATTTACAGCTTTGTATAAAGTGAGTATTGAGTATCCATTCTTAAAACTCAGAGTTGGCATCAAGTATCAAGAGTGGTATTGTCCCATTACTGGTTTTTATTAACTTAATATGAATGAATTTATCATCGTCTTCATATAGTTAGAATTCAACCATCCAACATTAACCTATGTACATTCAAGTGTTAAACTAGACAGCTTAATTTACTCCATTTGCTCACTCCTTGATTTTGTATACCTCAGTGCCCAATGGTGATCAAAGAAATGACCTGTTCCTCTCCCCTGCTTATCACCTATCATCCTCTCCACATATCTCAGTCCTTTTCCTAATTACTTTCCAAATTTATTTATACCTTATATTCTGATATACATATACAGAGCATTTTTATTCCCAAGTTTAAATTCTCCAAACCAGGCTATTTTTTCAAATTCTTTAAATTTAAATTCTTTCTCCAAAGCTCTATTTCCTTACACTTTTAGATATGATGAAACCATGAATCTGTGTATCTAAACAATGGTACAAGTCCAAAAGTGAATCGAGAAGATATTGACACACTGCTTCACTCACACTGTTTTTTCACAGGACACGTTTCAAGAGCTTTTGCTCTTATCATCAGCTGGAACTCGACTAGTACAAATTGTAGTAGTTTCCTCCTTGCACTAGTCGAGTTCCAGCTGATGATAAGAGCAAAAGCTCTTGAAACATGTCCTGTGAAAAAACAGTGTGAGTGAAGCAGTGTGTCAATATCTTCTCGATTCACGTTTGTTCTAAGTTGTGCCTCACTGTCTCGACGCTTCTTTTAATTTTATACTTTGAATGGTACAAGTACTTTTGTTAAATTCATTCCCCTTAATTTTGTAATCCTTTTCTTGCTCATGCATATCTAATTCGTACACATATTTCTGTCACATAATGTCCTCAAGTCTCTGAACAAAATGAATGAAAATTTTTTCACTTGCACTACTAAACAAATCTTGCTTCTTCAAATTCTCAATTTATCTCTTTCTGAAAACCTTTCCACATTGTGCCATTCTCATACCTAACCTGCCCCATTGTAGTTTGTTGGACAAGTTTTGCTGCTCTAGACTAACAGATGTTCTCCTATCAATCTATCAAAAAATTCTTCAAAACATTTCTTTCATCCAAAGACCAAACTCTTTGCTATTATTTCCTACTCTTCATAGCTTGAATATTTAGAGAAGATCTGAGTATTCTTAAACTCACTTACAAAAACTGAGTATTTTGTTAATATTATACCATCTCCCATACTTGTACTCCATACATCATTTCGGTTCCAATCACTGCCATCATACTGTCTCCAACTAAATTACCTTTTTGTTTGATACATCACTACAACAAGCTGTAATTCTCCAAAAGCCAACATATTTGCATTTGCTCCCCATTCAATGTAACACCTAAGAATAAAAATTTGTTTACCACTTCAGTTTCTCTATTGTTAATCCACCATTTCTTAATCTGTTTTGTATTATCTTCCTCAAACTCCACCATAATTCATTTAGTATTGTTGCATTTAGTAGGTTTCAAGCTGTTATCACCAATTTATTCCTGTACTACCCCACAAAGCTGATGTCCAGCATCTTTTGTGAACCTACTATGTATTATGTACTTCATACACAAATGTTGGCTAATTCAGTTTTGCTAAAATTACCAAGGTATATGAATCATTATCTATCCATTAGCCATAGAAATATTGCAAATTTTGAGGCTTAAGATCTTCTATCATCCCTCCTTTACTAAAATGTTCAATATTGTAACCTCTTTCAGCTCTAAGTAATTTTGTATAATGAACAATATTTTATCCTAGGACTTGTTCTTACCTAATGGTTCTTTTTAAGAATCAGCAAAGCTATAAATCTCGGCATTTGATTTAATTCTAATATGAGCTTCTTGATTATGCAGCTAGGGATTTCCCAGTATTTACACTATTCATGCAGTTACCTAAGAAATTATGCCAAATAGGCTTTAATTTTTATATGAGAAATAGTTTCATAAGCCAAAGCATGCAAAATCAAATATTATGCTACGTTATGCCTTTATTTATTATGTAAATACAATCTGAACTACTTATGCGAGTAATTCAAATATTTACATTAACTGTACATATATATATATGTATGTGCATGCATTTACAAAGCTAATTAATTTATCAAAATATATATTTTCATTGCCAACTGATCTCAGAGGTTAACTCATTTTATATTGTAATATGTAAAGCAACTTGTTGAATTTGTAATGTGAACTGAAAAATAAATAAAAATAATAACAAAGTAAACAATCTTTATTTTCTGGTTCTGCTGCAGTGCACAGAAGTAAATCCAACAGCTGAATGATGCCAACCTAAGGAATAAATCATTATAATCAGTTGGAGACCTTAAAGAATGAGAAAGAGTAATCTTAAAGGTTTTGTCTTAAACTATGGGGTGAATAAGTGCTAAAAGTTCCATCATATAATGTATATTGCTGATTATAATAACAGAGGATAGATAGTGAATTTATTAATATTATTGAATCAGTCACATTAAGACATTTGTCAACATATATTTTTTATCATGCTATGTGCAGTATAAAAGACAAATACTTTTAGATGAATTAGTACTAAACAGTTCAATTACAAAGTAGAAATACTTTTAGTTAATAAAGTTTCATCTGTATTTCCAAATATTTCTTCAAAGCTGCACTTTGGAGATCCTACCATAAGTTGTAAACAATTTTCAAACAATTTTGTTGTTACAAATTTGAAATAAAAACACACTTTTAATAATAATAATAATAATAATAATAATAATAATAATAATAATAATAATAATAATAATAATAATAATAATAATAATAATAATAATAATAATAATAATAATTAATAATAAATAATAATAATAAATAATAATAAATAATAATAATAATAATAATAATAATAATAATAATAATAATAATAATAATAATAATAATAATAATAATAATAATAATAATAATAATAATAATAATAATAATAAATAATAATAAATAATAACAATAATAATAAATAATAATAATAAATAATAATAATAAATAATAAATAATAATAATAATAATAATAATAATAATAATAATAATAATAATAATAATAATAATAATAATAATAATAATAATATTAATAATAATAATCAGGGTTAAGATTTTTAGATGCGCACCTTTTTTCTTAGGGTATGTTTAAGCTCTTTGGAAAGATACCACAGTGTGAAGTTTTGTTTCTAGTTGCCAGAAGAGGCATTTTTTCATGCACCTTTTTCCCTTTTTGGGTACCTTTATCCCTTTTCCCCCCAACCATGCCCATAATCCTCTTATCCCCCTTCTTTTAAGTTTCCTTCCATTTTACTCTATGGTTTTAATCAATATAAAATATTGAACATTTAATTAACATCTCCTCAGTTTTCTGTGAACATGTAAGAGTGAGCTTAAGTCTTTCAGTAAACGCTGCATGGGAGTTGAAAGCACACCTACAACAATGGAAAATAATTGTGTAAGACAAATCCTCTTTCTCTTGCTTTATCGCTATAAAGCAGCCTAGAATAATACAACTGACAATGACTCATTGTCATTGTATATCATTCTATCCTTTTAATTTCACCAGAATCAGTAGCCTACTGTTCGTGAATGTGAGTTTGTTACTATGACAGATGTCATCTGTTTGTGCAGATTCCAAGATCATATAGAGACAGCAATAAATGTACATGTGTATTTCCAAGAATTGACTCGGGGTGCTGCTTGAAACTACCAGAAAGTTCTGCATGAACGAGAACGTTTTGGTCACATTTGAGTTAGCAAGTGAACTGGTGTTAGTCCTTTGTTACATTACTAAACGAGTGTATTGCTAGATTTCACCATGCTAAATGTGTCCAGTGCTTGACTTATTGTTCTGGCTCAGGAATTCAAACAAGTTTTCATAGACACAGATGGAACTGTTATTTGATGTACTATTTGCAATTCAGGAATTTCGTTAGATGAAAAACACCAGCAAGATCGCATCAAATAGGACATTTCCAGCTCTTAAGCATCAAATGAACAAGACTCTTCAGGCAAACAAATCGTGGCAGCCTGTATTACGAAATGTGATTCAACAGAGTTTTTCAAAAAGCCAAAATTTTAAGAAAATCAATATTGAGTTGTGTGCAGCTCTTACACAAGCAAGAGTTCCTCTCAATAAGATGAACCATCCAGCCTTCAAAGGGTTTCTTGAAAAATACACAAAGATGTCAATACCGAGTGAGAGTACTTAAAGAAAAAAACTACATGGAGCCTGTTTACCAAGAAACCATACAAAGAATCAAGGAGAAAGTGTCTTGATTGTGATGTGGAAATCATTGTGTATGAAAACATAGACTCAATGGAATGATATGTTTAAAATATTTTAGTTTTTCCCTTAGCAGGGGAGAAAGTTAAGCCCATGTTGTTAAAAATGTATGAGCTGCAGAAAGCCAATGCCAGTACAGTAATGCAATCAATTATGGACTTTTGTCAAAAACTTTTGACTGCTGGTATCAAGTTCAAAAAACTTCTTGTGGTTACAGACCAGACTCCATATATGGTTTCAGCTATTAACCAATTGAAGCCTTTATTTCCTAAGTTGAAGCATGTGACATGCCTGGTTCATGCCCTTCATAGGGCTTGTGAATCCATAAGGAACAAATATGACATTGCAAATCAGTCCATCTCTGCCCTGAAGAATATTCTGCTGAAAGCTCTGAATCATATTGTGGTCTGCAAGGAAACCACTGGCCTGCCTTTTCCAAATTTCCCGTTCATAACTTGCTGGCGATCTTGTATGAAGTGTGCTGGTATGTTGTGGAGAATTTTGACAAAATTAGAGTTTGTGCTTCCTTTGGATCCAGCCGATGCAGGTGCAATTTCCAAGGCACAGCAACTTCTGTTACTGGAGAAAATACATAATTTGCAGACAGAACTATATTGTGTCCATAGTTACAAGTACCTGACTGCAGCTATTAAGCTATTAGAAGAACAAGATTTGAGATATTTTTACTTCCATGAGGGAGCACTTAGGTGGCTGTACAAAAGACAAACTTAAATTTAGTGTTCAGAAGAATCCAGACATAGAGAATTTCACCACTTCTGTAGAACTGCCATTCCGAGAGAATACAAGATTTACCCCACTGGTTTCTGTGGATCTCGAAGAAAGTTTTAGCATCTACAAATGCATTCTATCTTCTAATAGAAACAGACTTACTTTTTAAAATGTAGAGATGTTTAATGTCTTGAAGTATAACAGTTTCATATGTTTTCCTTCTGATGAGTGATAATTTGATATACCAGCACCTTTTTGTTCCTTTTTTTACCTTATATGAGCACCTTTTCTTTTCCTTTCTTCATCTGAAATTTGCACCTAAAAATCCTAACCATGATAATAATGATGATTATGAAGACAATGATGATGATCATCATTTATCATCCTAATAATTATTATAATAGCAAAAAAATCAGGTTCCCAAAATTGGAAACAGCTTATGGGCTTACTCAAAACATATATGTCACCCGAACATCGGAATTCCCGATAGAACCAGCGACTGGGGGTAGGGACCAGATGGGAAGCATTCTGGCACGCCTACCCATTTATCTTGTAGCGCTAACGAGGGAATGTTTGGAAAAACAACACTAGCCATCTCTTTCCCCTTCCCTGACGTCTGGAACCTTCGGGATGATTCACTGAACCGCGAGACTTCCAGAAACAGCGATCTTCCTATAAAAAGGGGCTGCAGTTGGCGAGTCAGTCAGTTCTTGGCGAGCAGCCGGAGAAGCGCCGTGCTAGTGAACGGACTGGAAGACTGTGTACGTGCATCTGAGGAGTTGTACGTAATTGCGAGAACGGAGTGGACCTGTGACAGACGAACTGGTGAATTGTAATTGTGTGCGCTACGTAATTATGCAATCGGCAAGTGTTCCAACTGTAATTCGGTGGAAATAAAGAAAATTTTGAGTTTGTGCAATTGGACTTGTAATTTCACGAACCCACAAAGTCACAACTGGTGTCAGGAAGCGGGACGACAACATCACCGAACATTACAGCCATGGACTCGGCATTGGAAAACATTTTGGAGAAGATGATGGAAATGAAGGCGGAACTGACCTCCGAAATGAAAGCGGCAAATAATAGCCTGGCCGCGGAACTGACAGAAATAAAGACGGCGAATGACAACCTCGCTGCGAAAACAGAAGCGGCAAATAACAACCTGGCCGCAGAGCTGAAACAAATGAAGACGGCTAACGACAACATCACCGAGAAAATGGAAGAAATGAAGGCCGAATTAACCACAGAAATGAGAGCAGCGAACGACAGTCTGGCCACGGTAATGAAGGTGCCCAACGAGGCTCTCGCCGCCAAATTTGAAGAGCAGTTGACCGGCGTGGGGGATGACGTCACGGAGCTGGGCAAGAGGATGGGTCAAGTGGACGAGCGCGTCGAAGACTTGGCGAGCCGCGCTAACGAACTGGAGGAAAAGGTCGACAGCAGCGCCAAAGCCCTGAACGCCATGGTGGAGGACATTGTCGGCAGGAGGTTGAAGGATTTAAAGGTCGACTCGCCGAGACGCGACACAACATCGGCGCGCGTCAAACCTCCCAAATACGACGGCGCGACAACGTTCGAGGTCTTCCGCCGTCAATTCGACACGGTAGCAAGGCACAACAAGTGGTCATCGGAGGAAGAGGCCGCACAGCTAATAGCCAGCCTCCAGGGACGGGCCGCGGAAGTCCTAAACGCGGTCAAGACAGCGGCGGCTCCCAAGGATATTTGGGAAGCCCTGGAGAACCGGTTCGGGAATCACCGCCTAGCCGCAGCCTACCGCAGTCAGCTGAAGACAAGGTCGCAACAGCCAGGGGAGACGCTGCAGGAGTTCGCCCTGACGATCGAGCAGATGGCTAGCAAGGCCTTAGTTGACCTTCCGCCGGAGTTCGTATCCGGGGAAGCCGCCTACGCCTTTGTCGGCGGGGTACGAGACACCGAGATACGTCAGCGCCTAATGCTCGGCGACTGCACAACCATCTACGAGGCGCTGACGACAGCATTGAGGATGGAGGCGGCCAAGGTGACGGCTACCCCAACGTCGAGGACGAGGAGTGTGCGCTACACCGGAGACGAAAGACCAGCCGAGGGACGCCGGCGAAGATCTAATAGCCTGTGTTGGGGATGTGGACAGCCGGGACACCTGGAGAGAGACTGCCCACACCAGGGAGAGCAGCCGGGAAACGAGTAAGGGCCGCCGTGGCGAGGGGCACGTCGGCGCCATCACCACCATCCCCTCGAGTGACACTGCGCGCCGTCAGCCGGCGAATGGATGACAGCCTCATCGCGGATGGTTGGGTGAGATGGAAGCCGTGCCGCGTGCTGGTGGACACCGGGGCAGCCGTGACCATCATCAGACCCGACATAGCCAAAGGTTTGCCATCTAGGAAGCCGAGCCGACCATACCAGCTGATGACGGCATCGGGCGACACCTTAGCTGTGGAGAAGGAGGCTCTGCTGAAGCTGACCGTGGGACGGAGTGCCGTGCGTCTGTGGGTGTTCTTCGTGAAGGTGGCTGAGGAGGTGATTCTGGCACTTGATGCCCTCAGGAGCCACAAGGCGACGGTCGACGTCGGCAGGAAGGTCCTGCGGCTCAACGGAGAAGAGGTTATACTCCGTCAACCCGAAGAGCGCCTTGGAATCTGCAGGGTCGTCTTGAACGAGAACGCGGTTGTCTCCGCGAGGAGCGAGGTGGTGGTGACGGCGCGACTGGAAGGCCAGAGAAGATGATGCTGGACCAGAAGACGCCGGTACACGGACTATGTGTAGCCAGGGCATTGCTGCCGTGCCGAGAGGAGGTGCCAATGAGACTGCTAAATCCAACGGACACTGATCACGACGTCCAGGCCGGGACGAATTTGGGAACGTGCGAGCCCGTGGAGAGCGTAATAACAATCGACAAGACACAGGAGCCGGTGCCGACACAACACCCGGGGCCCCGGCTAGATGGCCTACTGGAGAGGGCGGCCGACCACCTGACCGCAGAACAGCTGGAGAAAGTTCGACAACTGCTGAGACGATACCAGTGCGTCTTCAGCCAAGGTGACAAATAAATAAATAAATAAATAAATAAATAAATAAATAAATAAATAAATAAATAAATAAATAAATAAATAAATAAATAAATAAATAAATAAATAAATAAATAAATAAATAAATAAATAAATAAATAAATAAATAAATAAATAAATAAATAAATAAATAAATAAATAAATAAATAAATAAATAAATAAATAAATAAATAAATAAATAAATAAATAAATAAATAAATAAATAAATAAATAAATAAATAAATAAATAAATAAATAAATAAATAAATAAATAAATAAATAAATAAATAAATAAATAAATAAATAAATAAATAAATTAAATAAATAAATAAATAAATAAATAAATAAATAAATAAATAAATAAATAAATAAAATCTGAATAAATAAATAAAATCTGAATATTCTACCCCGGCACCTAGACAACTATACCGGGGCATATATCCAAATTTTCTCTTTATTTTTCCATAAAATCCTTACAAATGTTATAATTATACAAATCTCTCAGAAAACTACTCTACAAAAATAAAATGAAATAAAATAACAGAAATAAACACAAAAAAAGCAAAAACAAAAGAAAACAACTATAAAAATTACAAAATCCTTATATCTTAAATCTCTATCTAAATCTACTAGTTCTGTAGTCCACCATGGCCTCTGCCATCACTCTCTCCCTCCGCCGCCCATGCAGTCAGCTCCATTGTTAGATTATTCAATAATTCTTCCCGTCTTATATCCTATTTTGTATTCTAGAACTCCTTCTTGGATCTTGTACTATTCTTCGCCTATTATCAACTCTTTCTCCTTTGAATATTTTTACCTCCCATGCTTTCTTACTTACAAAGTTAGTCAAAACTTGTAATTTATTTACCAATTGTTGATCTCGAATTATGTCATATACGATATATCCTGCTAGCGCATGCCTCTCTTCTTGTTGGTGAATTGCATATCTTCCACATTCAAATACTACATGTTCAGGATTATCTTGTTTGTTACATAATTCACATATATCATTTTCAGTTTTATTGATTTTCTTCCAATAGGTCTTATAAGGTCCGTGTCCTGTTATATAATGTATAAATCCCTTTGTTGGTTGAATAAAATTCAATTTTAGTCTCTCGTTGACGTTCTGAAAAATTTCAAACGCTCTTCTACCTTCTAGACTTTCTGTCCATTCATTTTGCCATTTATCTTTTAAACTATTTTTAATCACCCAAGATTTGTTTGTTCTGACTCCAGTTATATTATAAACTTTTTCTAAGTTTCCTTTTTTCGCCCAAAATTTTGCGCCCTTCAAGCTTACTAATAAATCAATCGGCCAAATGGCCGTTGTTACTAGCAATGCCATAGTTGGTGTTGTTTTTACAGCTCTTGCCAGACGTAATAATACTTTTCTTTGCGTTCTTCTCAACAATCTTCTTATTTGCACATCATCCATCCTTTCTGCCCAAACTGCTGCCGCATACGTCATAATTGAAGCAAAAATGGTGTTATGATATATCTGTATGTTACGCAACACCATTTTTGCTTCAATTATGACGTATGCGGCAGCAGTTTGGGCAGAAAGGATGGATGATGTGCAAATAAGAAGATTGTTGAGAAGAACGCAAAGAAAAGTATTATTACGTCTGACAGGAGCTGTAAAAACAACACCAACTATGGCATTGCTAGTAACAACGGCCATTTGGCCGATTGATTTATTAATAAGATTGAAGGGCGCAAAATTTTGGGCGAAAAAAGGAAACTTAGAAAAAGTTTATAATATAACTGGAGTCAGAACAAACAAATCTTGGGTGATTAAAAATAGTTTAAAAGATAAATGGCAAAATGAATGGACAGAAAGTCTAGAAGGTAGAGTTACTACAGCCTCACGGAAAAAGTCCTTCACCGCATCGACACCGGGGACACCCGGCCTATTCGGCAACCACCTAGACGCGTTCCGCTGACGAAGCAAGGGGGGGGGGGGTACGAGACATGCTGGAGGACATGAGATCCAGGGGAGTGATTGAAGAGTCTGACAGCCCTTGGTGTTCCCCTGTAGTCTTGGTGACGAAGAAGAACGGCGAGCTACGCTTCTGCGTGGACTACAGGAAGCTGAACGCTGTCACCCGGAAGGACTGTTTTCCCTTACCCCGGATTGACGACACCCTGGACACGCTAGCTGGTGCACAGTGGTTCTCGACCCTGAACCTGAAGTCAGGCTACTGGCTAGTAGCTCTAGACCCGAGAGACAAGGAGAAGACCGCATTCTCGACAGGCCAAGGGCTCTGGCAGTTCACAGTTATGCCCTTTGGCCTCTGCAACGCACCAGCTACCTTCCAACGCCTCATGGAGTCAGTGATGAGAGGACTGACTTACGACGCCTGCCTGTTATACCTGGACGACATCATCGTCGTCGGTAAGACTTTTGAAGACCATCTCGAGAATCTGAATAAGGTGCTACAGAGACTGCAGGCGACCAACTTGAAGCTGAACGTGAAGAAGTGCCAGCTCTTCCGTAAGGAAGTTAACTACTTGGCCCACATAATCTCAGCAACCGGTGTGGCCACAGACCCAGAGAAGACACAGGCTGTGAGAGATTGGCCTCGCCCAAAGGATAAGAAAGAGTTGCGAAGTTCCCTGGGGCTGTGCAGTTATTATCGACGCTTCATAAAGGGGTTCTCCAACATCGCCAAACCCCTCACCCACCTGACAGAAGAACACCGACCTTATGTTTGGACGGAGGACGCCGCTTTCCAGCACCTGAAGGAGACACTGTGCAGTTCTCCAATTTTGGGATTTCCACAACCAGGCGGCGCCTTCATTGTGGACACCGACGACAACGACCACAGTATTTGAGGCGTCCTATCCCAAGTCCAGGACGGCCATGAGCGGTTGATAGCCTACTACAGCAAGACGCTATCCAAGGCAGAGAAGAACTACTGCGTCACCCGGCGAGAATTATTGGCGGTAGTAAAGACCTTGAAACACTTACAAGTACCTGTGCGGTCAGCCATTCCAACTGAGGACTGACCATTCCGCCCTAACCTGGCTATTGAGCTTTAAGAACCTGGAAGGCCAGACAGTACGTTGGGTCCAGAGGCTGCAGGAGTACGACTTCACCTCGGAACATCGCAGAGGGAAGAGCCACGGTAACGCAGACGCTATGTCCCGAAGACCCTGTCCAGAAGAGTGCGGCCAGTGCATAAGAGTGGGAGAGAAGGAGCGTGCCGCAGCAGTCCCGAGCAGTCACGGCAGTGCCTGCGGACGGCTGGGATAGCGCAGGCCTGAGGAGGGAGCAGCTGGCGGACGCAGACTTGGGGCCACTTTTGAGGGAAGTGGAGGCAGGGACAAGACCGACCTGGGAGGACATCGCACCGAAGAGCGCCACATACAAGTCGTACTGGGCCCAATGGGACTCGTTGAAGATCAGAGAGGGTGTGCTGTTCCGGTTATGGGAATCACCCGATGGGAAAATGCAGAGAGAACAGTTGGTACTTCTCCGGAGTAAGGTCCCGGAAGTCTTGGAGGAAGTGCACGCCGGTACTTCAGGAGGACACCGGGTGCGAACCGAACGATTGACAAACTTCGGCAGCGCTACTACTGGCTGAGGCTCCGAGCAGACGCTGAGAGATGGTGCCGTCAATGTCACGTGTGCGCGGCGAGTCGCGGCCCCCAGACTAGGAGCCGGGGTCGCATGCAGCAGTACAACGTCGGAGCGCCATTCGAACGGATTGCCGTTGACATAGCTGGACCATTTCCGATGTCCGACCGAGGCAACAAGTACCTCATGGTGGTCGTGGACTACTTCACCAAGTGGCCGGTGTATGCCATCCCGAACCAAGAGGCAAGGACTATCACAGACTACCTCGTGGAGAAAGTGTTCTGCCGATTTGGGGTGCCGTTAGAGCTGCACAGTGACCAGGGCACCAATTTTGAGTCCAACCTCATGAAGGAGGCGCTACAAAGACTTGGTGTGAAGAAGACCTGCATGACGCCTCTACATCTCTAGTCGGATGGCATGGTCGAAAGATACATCATGACCTTAGAGGAACATCTGAGGAAGGTCGTGGCCAGCCATCAGCGAGACTGGGACGTCAAGGTGCCACTGTTATTGCTGACCTACCGCTCGTCTACACACAACACAACTGGGATGACGCCAGCCAGCTTAATGTTCGGCCGAGAGTTACGCCTCCCTTGTGACCTGGCTTTTGGAAGCCCTCCGGAAGTGAAATGGCCAGCGACCGAGTATGTAGAGAACCTAGTGGAGCATCTCCATGACCTGCATGAGATGGCTCGCCAGAACATCCAGAAGGCGAGCGACCGCATGAAGACCCAATATGACAGGCAAGCCAACAGCCAAGGGTTCCAGCAAGGTGACCTGGTCTGGTTGTACCACCCTACCCGGACCAAGGGACGCTGCCCGAAGCTTCAGCAGCCATGGCAAGGACCATACCGGGTGGTGAAGAGGATTAACGACGTGGTGTACCGCATCCAGAAGGTTCCCCGAGGGAAGATGTTGGTGGTACACCTGGATCGCCTGGCACACTACGACCAGCTTTGAGGAGGGAGCAGGGTCATCAGAACATCGGAATTCCAGATAGAACCAGCAGCTGGCAGGTAGGGACCTGATGGGAAGTATGCAGCCACACCTATCCATTTATCTTGTAGCGCTAACGAGGGGATGGTTGGAAAAACATCCATAGCCATCTCTTTCCACTTTCCTGATGCCTGAAACCTTCGGGATGATTCACTGAGCCGCGAGACTTCCAAAAACAGCGATCTTCCTATAAAAAGGGGCTGCAGTTGGCGAGTCAGTCAGTTCTTGGCAAGCAGCCGGAGAAGCGCCGTGCTATTGAACGGACTGGAAGACTGTGTACGTGCATCTGATGAGTTGTACGTAATTGCGAGTGTGGAATGGACCTGTGACAGAGGAACTGGTGAATTGTAATTGTGTGCGCTACGTAATTCTATGTAATCCGTATGTGTTCCAACTGTAATTCGGTGGAAATAAAGAACGTTTTGAGTTTGTGCAATTGGACTTGTAATTTCACGAACCCACAAAGTCACAATATTTAAAAATGCATGTCTAAATATACAAAATTAAGCCACTATAGCACTGTAGTTAAATCAGAATGCCTATATGGAGCAGAAACATTAATTTTGAACAGGAAAGCAGATATCAAAATACAGAAAAAGAAGCACGTATAATTATTAGACAAATTTTAGGTCCACAAGTTGTAGGTGAAGAATACAGACTTAGAAGTAAAAAGGAAATAAAAGGATATGCAGGCATCTATAGTTATATTAGAAAATGGAGATATCCGATTAACTTCAAATAGGTTCACAAAACAAATTATGGAATTTTATGAAAATAGAAGTAAAGCACAGGTAGACAGTATGAGATGGATTGATGAAGTGAAAAAATGATTTAAAGTTGGCAGGAGTTACTCAAGACGATATCCTAGAGAGGGATGTCTTTAAAATGAAGGTGCATAAGTGGCAAGTTGACCAAGAGAACAATCTGAAAAAAAATACTGGAACAATGTGGACAGACAAGAGAAGGAATGCCCACAGCCAAAGAATGAGAGAGCTTTAGACTCATAGATGAGCTAAGAAATGTCGTTAAGTACTTTGCATAGTCATAAATGTGTTAATTCATACACACACACTCACACACACACACACACACACACACACACACACACGCACGCACACACACACACACACACACACACACTCACTCTCACTCACTCACACACACACACTCACACACACACACACACACTCACACACACACTCACTCACACACACTCACTCACACACACACACACTCACTCACTCACACACACACTCACTCACACACACACTCACTCACACACACACTCACACACACACACTCACTCACACACACACTCACTCACACACACACTCACTCACACACACACACACACTCACACACACACTCACTCACACACACACTCACACACACTCACTCACACACACACACTCACTCACACACTCACTCACACACTCACTCACACACATACTCACTCACACACACACTCACACTCACACACACACACACTTACACACACACTCACACTCACTCACACTCACACTCACGCAAATGGTGGTGGTTTAAAAATAATAGAAAAAATGGATGACTAAATATACAAAATTAAGGCACTATAACATTGTAATTAAACCAGAGTGCCTCTATGGAGCAGAAGCATTAATTTTGAAGAGAAAAGGAGATATAGGAAATATAGAAAAAGAACATAGAATTATTAGACAAATGTTAGGTCCAAAAGTTGTAGGTGAAGAATACAGACTTAGAAGTAAAAAGGAAATAAAAAATATACAGATATCCATAGTGATATTAGGAAATGAAGGTTATAATTCTATGGACATATTAAACAATGAACTTCAAATAGGCTCACAAAACAAATAATGGATTATCACAAAAATAGAAATAAAGCTCAAGTAGACACTATGAAATGGTTTGGTGAAGTAAAAACTTATTTAAAATTGGTAGGAATCACTGAAGACAATATCCTAGACAGGGACGTCTGTAGAATGAAGGTGCAAAAGTGGCAAGTTGACCAAGAGGACAAACTGAAGATGACTGGAACATTGTGGACAGATGAGAGAAAGAAAGCCCACAGACAAAGAATGAGTGAACTTTGGATTCATAGAAAAGCTAAGAAACGTCTCTAAGTACTTTGCATAGTCCTACATGGGCTCAAACACAAAAAAATATATATAATATATATAATTTGTTTTTGTGTTTGAACCCATGTAGGACTTTTTATATATATATATATATATTTATCACCCGAACATTGGAATTCCTGAGAGAACCAGCAGCTGGCAAGTAGGGGCCAGATGGGAAGCATTCAGGCCACGCCTACCCATTTATCTTGTAGCGCTAACGAGGGGGTGTTTGGAAAAACATCACTAGCCATCTCTTTCCCCTCCCCATGACGTCTGGAACATTCGGGATGATTTTCCGAGCCGCGAAGCTTCCAGAAACAGCGATCTTTCCATATAAGGGCTGCAGTGGATGAGTCAGTTCAGTTCGAGGCGAGCAGCCGGAGAAGCGCCGTGCTAGTGAACGGACTGGAAGACTGTGTACATGCATCTGAGGAGTTGTACGTAATTGCGAGTGTGGAATGGACCTGTGACAGAGGAACTGGTGAATTGTAATTGTGTGTGCTACATAATTATGTAATCGGCAAGTGTTCCAACTGTAATTCAGTGGAAATAAAGAACATTTTGAGTTTTTGCAACTGGATTTTTAATTTCACGAACCCACAAAATCACAATATATATATTTAATGAAACAACAACCACAACAACAATAACAATAGATTACTGACTTAATAATTTTGGGTCTTAAAATTTCACACCTTTTTTAAAATTAGTATTTATTTCAGCAGTTCAACTCCATGTGTAGCAATAGCTATGTCTGATACATTTCTGCTACTAACTCTACCTATAAGCTTTGGGGTGCTTATTTCATTTGTTTATGTGATATTTTTTTGTTTTTAATCAGAAATTAATAGGAATTCCATATAAATTGGGAAAGTTGCAATATTTAAAAATATAGTGCATAAGTAAGTGTAAATGATTGATAAGATGTAAAAAAAAATTAAAGCCCACATTTTAAGAAACTTGGAAACTACCTTCTTTACATAAACTCTTTTTTGAAATTTGCACTGTGGGAAAAACAAGAATTGACTCTTTTACTGCTTTCATAGCACTCTACACATTAAAAAAATCCTGCTGTTTTAGATATATGTGTTAATGTAAAGCTAAATGTCACCTCTGTCTCTCTGTCTGTCTCTCTCTCTCTCTCTCTCTCTCTCTCTCTCTCTCTCTCTCTCTCTCTCTCTCTCTCTCTCTCTCTCAATACATCCACAATCACATTTGAAAGCAGAAGGATTACTTCTTGTGACAACAATATGTACAATACAGGTAAGAATCTGACTCATACCATACGTTGTTCACTCACTGATCAAATGTCTATTTATTTTATTAGGTTAAAATATTAAATAATTTAATAATTTTAGTTTAACAAAACAAAAAATGAATTCAAAGTTCTGAAAGCAAAAATATGATTAAACAATCACCAGTGAAATGATTATTTTTATAACCAGAGATTTGTGTTCAGGATTTTAATACTTACGAGCAATGCATATTACATAAGGAAAACAAGATGACATGTCATCCAAATCTGCGCCCTGGTGACATTTGAAATTCTGTTTTCTATGTATGCACAGAGAAAAAATTGAATAGCAATTTTCCTAGAAAAAACTATAAGTATTTGAAAATTCAAAACAGTAATAGATACATCGGTAGTAGCTAATGCCACAAACATTTTTGACCTAAATTGTGTGGTTTAACAAGATTTACATGTTTTATGTAATGAGATGTCTACCTCTTACATTTACCATCTATTAAAGTCAGAGTAAAGAGCACTTAAAATGCTGTTCCCAGATAATTCAAGATATGTATTTCATTTGTGCTGAAAACCAATTAAACATATAACATTATAATCAAAATGATTCAGAATCATTTTTGAGAAAATTAAAATTTTCAAAAGCTTGTCCATCTATAGATTAGTACAGGATCAGGGAAGTCTCTTGAAAATCTTCCTGTTGCACTATTGTTGGAAAACTCTGTACTTTAGTAAGATTAGAATTTAACCAACTTTTCATGTTTGAATTGTACTGTTCACAGACACACACATATGGACCTTATGTACAACTGGTTCTTTTGGGTTCAGGGTCTCAAAACAGAAATATTGATATCAAATTTTTTTATGGAGCGCAATACTTTCTCTACTTACCATAAGTATGGTATAGAGAAAGTACAGATAAGTGAAAAACAATTCAGTAAGCTAGTACCCTGGAGTACACTTCATTATTTATTTATTTTTTATTTACTTATTTTCAGTTCAGTATAGTGTTAAATACACAAAAGAACCATGTCATATGAATTTATACAGATTGTATGATATAAACGAGGTACTAACTAGATTATTAATAAATTAATCCACACTATTATAGCCTTAGTCAATTTAAGAACACAGCTGTACAGGTTGTGTGATATAAATTTCAATTTTCAATTTCAATTTCAATTTATTTGCTTATAGACTCATACAAGTTTCAAGCATCGTCAAGAATCATAAAATATTTACATTTCATCAATACTATATAGGCACTTCTGTATTAGGTACATTTTTAGTCTTTTTTGAAATTTATTGCCTCTTAGAGCTTTAATATCACTTGGTAACCTGTTATAAAGTATTCTGCCCATAGTAAGGGGATCCTTTTCTGTGGCTCGTTTACTAATATTATCTCTATAGTAATTATTTAGCAATCTAGTATTATACATATGACTGTCTTTAATATATACAGAGTGTGATTTACTTACTACAAACATAATTACTTTATATACAAATAACGATATAACAGTTAATATATTGGCTTCTATAAAGGTTTGTCTACAGGATTCTCTGTTGTTTAGATTATAAATACATCTTATACACTTTTTTTGTATTATTAATAACCTGTTAATGTTTACCTTACATGTGCTACCCCAGATTTCAATCCCATATTGTAAATGTGTGTAAATTAATCCATAATAAACTGACTTTAAATGCTCTATATCTAGGAACTCTTTTAGGCGTCTTAAAAGATATAAATAAGAACTAATTTTATTACTTACATGATCAATGTGATGTTTGAAAGACATGTTTTCATCTATAATTACTCCTAAAAATTTTATTTTCTCTATTTGTTCAATGGTTTCATCATGTATTTTTACATTTAGTTTTTGACTAGACCTGTTGTTTTGATGCTGGAACCTGATCATATTAGTCTTTTGTATATTTACCTTTAAGTTATTAGTTTGTAAGTAATCATATATATCCTGTGTTTTTTTAGTTATTAAATTCTCCAAACCGTTTATATTTTTATTTGTAAAAATAACTGATGTGTCATCTGCGTATGATATTATTTTGTATTCTGAGGATTTAGGAAGATCATTTACATATAATAAAAACAGGAGTGGCCCGAGTACAGATCCTTGAGGCACACCAATCCTTACTAATTCGTAGTTAGACCTTGTAACTTTTGTCATGCATTGCTCTTGATAATATATTTCTGTGCATTGTTTACGATTTGACAGATAAGATTCAATGACATTTAAAAATTTTCCTCTAATGCCATATTTTTGTATCTTATTCAGTAATTTGTCATGAACTACACTATCGAAAGCCTTGGATAAATCCAAGAAAACTCCCACAGCTTTATTATCCTTATCGAGTCCTTCCAGTATTTCATGATAGAGTTCAGCTATTGCAGTGGTAGTGGATAAATTGTGTCTAAAGCCATGCTGAGAAGAGCTAAGCAAATTATATTTATTTAGGAAACCTATCAGTCTGGAGCTTAATATGGTTTCAAATACTTTTGCGAAAACAGAAATTAGAGTTATTGGCCTATAATTAACTATTTGTGTTTTATCCCCTTTTTTAAAAATTGGTCTAACTATACTGGTTTTTAAAGAATTTGGAAAACTTTCACTATTTAACGAAGCATTTATAAGGTGTACTAGAATAGTGATCAATGCATTTTTACAGTGCTTTAATATTTTAGGTGATATTCCATCCCAACCTGCTGACACCTTACTTTTTAATTTATTTATTATTTTTTCAACTTCATTTGCTGTAGTTTCCTCCAGATATATAGTGTTTGCACATTCTGGCATTTCGTAAGGAATGTTGTCTATCATGTACTGTTCTCCCCTTGTTGTGTGAATAAAATATTTATTAAAATACTGACATATTGCGTGTGGCTCGTTTATAGTTTGACCGTTTTCAACTATTTTTATGTTTTCTTGCTTATTTTTGCTTGTATCATTTCCTTTTACTATCCCCCAAATTGTCTTAGCTTTATTATTTGATTCTATTATTTTGTTACCATATTGCTGTCTCTTTAAGCTATTTAGAGCTAATGAATATTGTTTTTTTAGATTTTTGTATTTACATTTAAATAGCTCTAAGTTTGTATACTTAAATAAGGTATAGTAATCTTTCATTTTTTTTCTTAATTCTTTTAATTGCACTGGTATTTTTATATGTTGATGTCCCTTATTTGTGACCTTAATTTTTTTAATGGGGCAGTGCTTATTAAAGTGTCTTGTTAATATTTTAAAGAAGTGTTCCCATTTTAAATTACTGTCTTGTGTTTTATAAACTATTTCCCAATTTTCTTGCATTAAGCTTTCATACATCAGATTTAAATGATTTATTGTTGTCTGTCGTATAGTTTTATACTTATATTGTTCAAGAATTTTATCATTGTTTAATATATCCAAAATCTGCGCACAGTGATCTGATATACAGAATTCCTCTACCGTTACAGCATATTTACCACATTCTAAATTGGTTATCACATGATCAATAGCAGAAGATGTGTTTGGTGTGATTCTGGTTGGTCCATTAATAGTGTTATATAAATTGAAACTATTGAGAAGGTCGCATAATTTTTTGTAATCACTAGTATTTGAAAGAGAATTTATATTCAGATCACCCATAATTATTATATTTTTGTTCTTATTATGTAATTTATTTAAAAGATCCTCAAGATTGTTCAAAAAGTCATCTACTTTGGAACATGGGGATCTATATAGACCAATGATTATATAATTTTCGAATTTTGTTTGTATCTTTGCTATTGCTACTTCAAAGGTCATTTCCAGTTCATGACATATATCCCAATCATATATAGTAAAATGTATCCCATTCTTTACATAAATAGCAACACCCCCACCTTTATGATATTGTCTGCAATAACTAGTAACTAATTTGTAATTTTCTATGTTGTAATATTTAATCTGCATTTCATTAAGACCATGTTCTGTCAGTATCAAAACATCAGGTTTACATTCATTTAATATACCTTCTATTTCCACTAATTTATTTGAAGCATATTGTACATTTTGATGTATTAAACGTAGATTTGTGCCTATATTGTTACAAATATTACTCACCCCCAAATTTATATTCTTTATCATGCATGTTTCAACTGGTGGCTTATGAGCCCTTCCTGGGTTTAAGTAACTATTAGCATCCACCTCCTTGCCATTTAGTTTCCCTTCAACACCGATGAAACTACATTACACAATAAATTGCCAAATACTGAGGATCCCCTTCTATTTAGATGGACTCCATCTATACCAAAATCATAATTGCTTACCCAAAAATTACCATCTACCATTAAGCACTGTTTTGTTCTGCACAACCAGTCCAAGTTTTCATTTATTCTTCTGATTCTTCCTAAGCCTACATCACGCCTTCTTAATACCCCACTTACTACTATTTTAGTTTCAGGCACTATGTATCTGATGCAGTTTATCAAGTCCATTGTTTCCCCCATTATTTCTTCAGCGCTCACTCCCCGTCTAATGTTATTTGTACCAGCGTGGATTAGTACCACCTCAGGATTATGTTTCTCCAAGTTCAGTTCACTCACTTTGTGTTGAAGTTCCTCTAACTTTATGCCTGGAAAACATCTTACTTCATAACCTTCATCCCTACATGCTTCACCAGCAAATTTCAATAATGAATCACCAATTACTAGAACTCTTTTTTTACTAGCACTTACACTATCTTTTGAATTACACTGATTGGCACTTATCACTTCACTTTTCATTATGTTTTTCTCCTCTTCTATTTCCAAAACCTCATGCTTATTCATATTTCCACTTTTTCGGTTGAGGTTATGCTTCGTTTCAGTTGCGGCTCTCCTTTTTTTCGTTACAGTTGAATATGATGCATCTTCATTTAGCTTCTTCTTTAGTTCATCTAGAATACTAACTTGCTTTAATAAATCCATACACACTAAATAATAATAATAATAATAATAATAATAATAATAATAATAATAATAATAATAATAATAATAATAATAATAATAATAATAATAATAATAATAATAATAATAATAATAATAATAATAATAATAATAATAATAATAATAATAATAATAATAATAATAATAATAATAATAATAATAATAATAATAATAATAATAATAATAATAATAATAATAATAATAATAATAATAATAATAATAATAATAATAATAATAATAATAATAATAATAATAATAATAATAATAATAATAATAATAATAATAATAATAATAATAATAATAATAATAATAATAATAATAATAATAATAATAATAATAATAATAATAATAATAATAATAATAATAATAATAATAATAATAATAATAATAATAATTAATAATAATAATAATAATAATAATAATAATAATAATAATAATAATAATAATAATAATAATAATAATAATAATAATAATAATAATAATAATAATAATAATAATAATAATAATAATAATAATAATAATAATAATAATAATAATAATAATAATAATAATAATAATAATAATAATAATAATAATAATAATAATAATAATAATAATAATAATAATAATAATAATAATAATAATAATAATAATAATAATAATAATAATAATAATAATAATAATAATAATAATAATAATAATAATAATTGATGATGATGATGATGGTGATGGTGATGGTGGTGATGGTGATGATGATGATGATGATGATGATGATGATGATGATGATGATGATGATGATGATGATGATGATGATGATGATGATGATGATGATGATGATAGGCCTTCATCTCTGACTAGTGTTGGCCTCTGGTTCCTGAGGTCTTGGGTTCAAATTTGGTGGAGGAAATTGGATCTTTTTGCCATAAAATTCCTCAGTACGGCTTCCTTCAGATGGAAAATAAAGCTAATGATCCTGTGTCATAGGTTCATGGTACATAAGAGGACCTCAAGCCTGATAAAGAGGCCTTTTCATTCATTCATTTATTATCTGCTTAAAAGAATACAAAACATATTCAAAGCATTGTCAAGTTAAATATGTGCAACCAGAAGATCACATAGTTTAATATCTACATAAACAATTTCTAAAATAACCTAATTACAATAATAAATCATAAGCTATACACTATTACACTTACGTTATACAAATACTATTTATTTAGTCAATATTACCTAAGATGTTCATCAATTGAATAATAGCAACCTTCCATACAATATTTGTTTAATTTTTTCTTGAATATTCTAATGCCTCTGAGC
Organism: Mantis religiosa; assembly: GCA_030765055.1. Taxonomy (NCBI): domain Eukaryota; kingdom Metazoa; phylum Arthropoda; class Insecta; order Mantodea; family Mantidae; genus Mantis; species Mantis religiosa. The sequence continues at coordinate 364,085,054 of CM060950.1, forward strand.
ATTAAGTGTAAACTGTTAGGAAGAGCACCTCGAGTCTCCACTTACATCATGATGATTGTGTGTTATACAGCATGTATGGTACAGAACTGGGCTGGCAGGTACACGCCCCGTGAGACCATCACTGTATTTCCCTGCACACACGTCCTACATCTATTCTAGTCATTTAATATGCATTGGTCATACTTCTGTTCCAGTCCAATTTACATGTGATTAACATTAGGATTATAGTTTTGCTTGAAGTGTTTTTCATAGTGTCTCAATTGTATTACACAGTACAACAAATAAGTGCTTATGTGTAATACATCTGTGCTTACATCACCTTGTAGGGAAACTGTAAGGCAACTTGAAACTTAATTTCTTAGTATGTGTGTTCCCAAGAGAGAGGCCATTCATTTGCTTGTATATAAATTCAACAAAAGAAAGGTAAAAATGTATGTGCTTACGGAGTAGAATTTAGACAAAATTGGACAAAAGTTAGAACAGTTACCTCAAAAATCTCTTAGGTGTCTTGCTCAAAAAACTGACATTTCAAAAGCTTCAGAATGGAAAGCAACAAAACTTTTAAAATGATAACCATACAAGGTTACTGTTTCTGGGAATTGCTTCCACGTGATCACCAGAGTTGAGTAAATCACCAGATTTTGAGGAATGTTTATTATGGAACAATCAATCCACTAATCAGTGATGAAGCATGGTTTCTTAGTCATTTGTCATCACAACACAATCAATATTATTGTTCAGACAAACCCAATTTAGTTCATGAAACTCCCTTATATTACCAAAAATTGGTATATGGTGCACAATAAGTGATGGAGAATAATAGGGTCTATTTTTTATGAGTGTACCATAATGCATAAAATAAAAATAATATACTGGCACCATGTTAAAACAGCTGACGGACATTGAATGTTGGTCTGGATATTTCTAACAGGACTCTACTACTGTGTATACAACTGATGAGTCATTACAGTTTATTGAAGAAGTTTTAGAGGATAGAATCATTAATTAGTAAGTGTTTATGGCCTGCTTGGTCCCCTGCTTGGAATCTGATTTTTATATATGGAGCAACTTGAAAAATGAAGTATACTAAGCTAATCCCTGCACATCAGAAGAATTAAAACAAAATATCAGGACAAATTAACGCTGTTTTGGAAGCTGAACAAGTGCATATGAATGGAAATTTCCTCTGGAGATACTATAGATATATTGATGCAGGTGGACAGCATATAGAGCATCTCCTGCTATAAGGTAAATTTTGTGTTTATTATAATAATTTTTAATGTGATTTGAGATTTGATTTAATGTCCATGCATGTGTGACCAGGAGACGGGCCATGTGAGTGCCAGCCAAGTCATACAGTAGGCAATTGGGAAATGACCTGTGCACCTGCCAGCCAAGTTTTGTAGCATATGTACTATAGATATATTTCTATAATCATATTTATTTAAGAGGATGTTTTCTTATGTAGAGCCATGAGGAACATATTACCTTCCACTCAATCCTCTGGTAAGTTTGAATATGAATACCTTTCAGAAAAACAAGTAGAACATTCTGGACGTGCTTCTGTGAGATCTTCTTCAGAGACACTTTCTGGTGCTGGATCTGGTTGAGGCATGTGTTTTTCATAGTCTCCATGCATATGCATCACAAAGCCCCCTTGAACCTGAGATTAATGTTAATATGGAGTTAGTGTATATTGCTGAAAAAGTTTGTTTTTTAAATTATATTATTCTAATATATAATACTTTATTTTCTCTACCAGGATTAACATTAGAAGATTGTTTGAATTTTTTGGAACATAAAAATAAGACTAATTGCACTTTGTAAATGGTGGTGGCAATGGTGGTTTGTACAAGTTATTTTCAAGTTTCTAGCCTCGTCAAAAAAAAAAAAAAAAAAAAAAAAAAAAATACAGTAACATCTACAATTATAGTTTATGTAAATATACAATTTACACAGTTACAATTACATAAATCTTAATTCAACATTAAACATTACACTACAATAAAAGTAGTATTGCAAATCTGTATTATGTTGATAAAAGTTACATATAGGAAGGATGTTAATGAACTACACTGAAATATTAATGTTTAGATGAGTCGTATTTATTACTTCGAAATTTATTATTTCGTATTTATTATTTCGAAAGTGAAGCAGATGTGTAATAAATATGACTCATCTAAAAATTAATAATTATTTCGCTTCACTGTGGTGTTCCAATACAGTTAAATCTCGATACACTGAAATAATTTCAGCGATTATAGACGTGACTAATATAAGTAAGTTGACATAGGCAATGCATGGTTTGTGGCTAAACATAACGCAGTTAATTGTGTTAACTGCGATTTAAATTGCAGTTAAACCTAACCGGCATCAGATACTGATAAGTTGTTATTTAAACAAGGTGGGTGAAATTATTGGATTAGAATGTCTTTATAACTGCTTCCCAAGTACAGAAATATCGATTTTTAGCCTCAAAGATCTCTCAAATCTTGAACTAATCACCTGCCAGTGTGACACTGAACAGCTATTGCCTTATATATGCTATTATATATATTATTTATATAATATATTATATATGCTATTATATATATTATATATCATATATGCCTTTTATAGCTATTGCCTTACGCTATATGCTTGGCTGTCACCAAGGCAGCCCGGGTTCGATCCCAGGCGACCGCAAAGTGAGATTTGTGGTGGACAACACGGCATTGGGGCGGGTTTTCTCCGGGACCTCCGGTTTCCCCCGCCATCTCATTCCACCGGTGCTCCATCTTCATCTCATGTATCATCAGTGTCACTGCCTGCAGTGCCGTATGTAGTAAAATTGGGCGTTAAACACTACACACACCTTAAGCTATATGCCTTCTTGCATCATGTAGCCCACTCTAGTAGCATTTCCGTAATTGTTCAGCTGGCCCAATCTGTAACGTCGAACTCAGGTATTCCAAAGGTCAGTGGTTAGGTTCCTATCATGCAGTTAATTTTTTTCTTCATGTTTTAATATGTAAATACTAATAAAAAGAAATGGCATGATTTGTAACTAAGTACGTGAATCTCATTGACCAGTGCAATAGCACTACTACACTTTTTCTGGAGTCACCTCAAGTCACTGGAGTATGAAACACCTTTTACCTCAGAAGAGTACCTAAGTGCCCGAATAATAGCAGCATGTGAAGTTATTCAACACACACAACGAATTTTGGACAGAGTACGACAGTCATTCCTTTGCCGCTGTCAACTTTGCATTCAAAATGGAGGTCACTATTTCGAGCAGTTCCTATAAATCTGAATAAAGATTTGCATTTCCTTTTTATTTTATGTAAGTTCATTCACCCTTTAAACCACCTTCCATTTAGACATACAGCATGTGAAAGTATTAAGCTGGATGCAACCTTTGTTAGAATGAATTGTAATTAATTGGACTGACAAGGTGAAATTACATCATAAAATGCATACATTTATACAACAATTAAAAGCTTCGATAAGATATTGAAAAAACAACCAAATAAACAAAACAAAAATAAAAAGGACCTAAAAATTAAGGAGACTTGAACTCATTAACTTTTGACTCGAAAGTTAATGTCGTAACCATTGTACCAGAGAGAGTGCTCCGACACATCTCTTCATTTTTGTGTGTTGTGTACTCAAGTGTTACCAGTGGCATACTAGCACTTTAGAAACTTATGGCCATAACTTCCATATTTGAACCAAAAGGCCATAAGTCTCCTGTCTCAAATTACTTATTTAGGATATCTCCACTTGCTCTGAAAATATTTCGGTGTAGTTCATTAACACCCTGTATATTCATGAAATAGTTTAACTCCAGTAATTGAATTATGTTTTCCTTTTTCTAAAGAAAAGTGTGACAGAGAAAAATTTATGTTTTGTTGCCAGTATGTAATGCAGACAGCAAACAATTTCTTTTCATTGTATAGTTTAATTATAATGTCAATGCTTTGTAATATTCCCAAGACATATTACAGTAATTAGAATCAAACCACTGCCACCACTGTCACCTCCTCTTTCTCTTCTTCTTGCTCATTATTGGTGGTGGTGGCGGTGGCGACAGTGGTTTTATTTTAGCACCTATTTTTGTTTTTTGTTGCAATATTTATTATGGATATAATATTATTATGATCTCCAGAAACACCTGACCCTGAGCAATTTTTTTTTTTTATTTTTTCTTATATATTAAAGGAGCAGATGTAGTAAGATTAAATTTATTTTATGTCAAAACATATTGCATACCAATTCAAGGCTTATTTCTCAATTTGACTCCATACTTAAAGCGTCATAGGTACTGAACCAGTTACTGCTCTGTTTTTATGCTAAAAAATTGGTACACAACTCTCTAGAACTGAAGAAAGTAAATTATTTTGTTTACTAATGATGCTGTCAGATACCAGAATCATATCAACACTGCCAGTGTGCTGTAATTTTATCCTGCAGGATAAAAATCTAAATCTACTGTAAATCTACTGTCAAGGGACTGTCGTTTTTAAGCATACTTAAAGGTTATCAATCTGGGCAGGGTTGGATCCTTTGGATCAGTAGGCCAGCTCCTAACCACCTGAGCCACTCAAACCAACCCATAGATCTGAGCTTATGGGAAGAACATATATCTAAAGTTTTGAACAGTGAATTAACTTTGAAATTCCTACCAGTAAATGCTAAATTCACCTATGTCAGACCAGATGTCACTGCATACATACAGCGAAGAAGAATATTGGGTAATCACTTATTAATAAACCAATTACTGAAAATGGGCATGATAGATTTGCAAAATATGTTCACCACTAATTTGATTAATTGGAGTAATATCAGTGCTTATTGTATTTAATTATAACTCATTCCCAGACATGATACAGCAAGCTAATGTTTGGCGTAATAATAGTTGTAACAAGCACTACTTAACTTACAACTCTTGCAACAACTCAACTCTCTCTATTCTTCATTACAAGGCTCAGGATGCATGATTACAAATAGAAAGTGTGGGTTGACGGACAAAACCAAAAGATTACTTGACTGGTGCAAGTGGCACCATTGGCAAAGAGAACCAAAAATGAACAGCAAGACATGAAAGCTGAAAATGCAGTCTCACCATAGTTTAAACTATTAAATATCTAGCAGAAAGCATCATAGAGGCATCAGCAGCACACTACCTCTCTGAAATATATACTGGTCACATGGAGCAAACAATATTATAGATCTCACCGCAGAATTTTACAATATAATATACAATGGATAAAATTTGGATAAGGGATGGGCATTACACATTGCTAACTCTTATATTCCATGCACTTTAACTCACAATTAATGACTACTGACTTCATAATGTATAAAATTAGAAAGGTAGAGTCGGACTGAAAAATTCAATGTCATAGCTGGAATTCTAACTGTGGATCTTTGGCTTTCTATGCTGTCTTAACCCAATCACGTCACATTTAAATGCCTGGGCAACTAACCAAGAAATCAGATTTAAATTCCCCAGCTCTGAGGGTGGTGACAGCTTAATGCTTAGAAAATCATTTAAAAGCAACCAATAATTATTTTTTTGCTGAAAATTTGCATGCACAATACTGAAGGCATAAACTCACCAATATTGTTGTTTTAACATTGCTGCTCTGTGTGATAAATCTCAAAACAATCCTCTAAATGAAGAGCAACACCACACTTTTTACACTGCCACACACTTTCACTTCGTTTACCCTTACTGTAGCACACGACACACCTTTTGGTCACTATTCTCTTTTTTTTCAGTTGAGGGAATGTGCATAGGGAAGTGAGCCCATGATTTTGCCTGTAGTCTCAAAGGGGTTGTGCTGGAAGAAGGTCGACCTCGAACCGAATACTCAGGCAGGTGCACAGATTCTAGTAGCTGTTGCACAATTGTTCTGAAGTCTGCATAACTTGTCTTCTTCTTTCCCGTCATCTTGTAATACACAATGAAGGAGTTGTAAATACATATATCAAGAAGATAGAAAAATATTTTCCTATACCCCTTCACTGTGCGTCACATTATGGGAAATACAGCTGTCACTTGGTCCTGTAAGTCAACACCTCCCTTCCCCTTCTGGTATTCAAGGGCACATTTCAGTTTTTGGACCTTCTCTCTTGGTGTTTGGCCTCGTTTTCTTTTCATTTTTTCCGTCTCCGTGATGTCTGCTGATTTGTGTTTAGTGGAGAGAAAATAAACATCCTATTATCTCTCCACCTCACACATAGGATATTTTTGGCACTCCATATCTCATGTTCCCTGCGCTTTAGTTTATTTGTGCAGATATTGCGCAGCATATCTTTCTGATTAGGTCTTACAGTCCCAATTGCATTTGTTTGTTTCTCAGTAAGTCTTCTAAATAAATCCGGAGAGGAATACCAATTATCTAAAAATAATGTGTGACCTTGGTTCAATAATGTTTCACACATACTGAGCACTACATTGGTACTGGCAGGAAGACTAGAATCTACTATATCTTTACCTACATAGATTCTGAAATAAAGGCAGTAACCTGAACTAGATTCACAAATTTTGTAAACTTTTATGCCAAATCTTGCTCGTTTGGATCTATTACACTGCACAAATGAAAGATGGCCCCTGAATTTCATTAGACTTTCATCTAGAGCAATATCCTGACATGGGTGATATAATTCTGAAAATTTGGAAGAGAAGTGCTGAATTATAGGTCTAATGTTTTTTAGTTTATCACATTGGTTTTCTTTGTTGTCATCCGTGAAATGTAAGAAACGAGAAATCAATTTGAATCTCTCCCTACTCATTGTTTCACGAAAAATTGGAGTGTCCGGGCATCGGTTTTTTCTCCAGTAGATAGATAATTTATTCATCTTGTAAATCATACATTGTACATGAGTACCATGATATAAGACACTCAAATTGTGAATTTAAAGTGCAATTAACTATACTTGTAAATTAACAAGTCACATCCAATAAGGACAAGTCAGTGGTTGTACAAAATAATGTTTTATAAAGATATCTCAAGAAATTTTATAATATACACAATTAATTCAGAAATGTAACAATATTATAAACTTTCCATAAATTCACTAACAGAATAAAAACAGTGGTCTAGCAAGTATGCCAAAACTGACTTTTTAAATACTGAAAAATTGCAAGTGGTTTTATTGGCTATAGGCAGTTTATTAAAACAAGTGATTCCTAGGTTTATTACACTGTTTTGATGAGCTCTTGTGTTACTTCTATTCACATGAATGTCCATTCTCTGTCTAGTATTATGATTATGAACTGTGTCATTAAAAGTACAGTGGCCATTTCCTTTCATTAAATTTGTCTTTGTAAATTTTAAAATTTCAAAAATAAAAATACATGGGAGAGGTAAGATTTTAATTTTTTTAAATAATGGTCTGCACGTAGATGTTGATTTAACTCCTCCAAGTATTCTTAGAATCTTAGCACAATATTCTTAGTACAATTGGATATGTGATTTTTGCACTTGAGACATCAGAATAACTAAAGCTATATAGGCCCTAATTTCATCTGCCATAGTTCTAAACCATTTGTCATCGTCTTTCAACACTTTTCTGTTGGGATTGTTCAACTGCCTTGTTGCGTAAGCATTTTTTTCATCACATATTTTGTCGAATAAGGGTTCCATGTATTCCAAGAATATTGAAAGTGCAGAGGGCATCTCTGGCGAATACTTGTCCAGTAAGGCTTTAAAAACACCACTATTTGCCATAAATGGTTGGAGAATGGGGTTATTGTCAGTTTTATCCAAATCCAGTCACACTGATTCTTCTGTGTTGTAATATGAACACATTTCGAAGGGCCTGGCACGTCATCAATGCTTTCAATGTTACTTTCCTCACTGCTTTCTTCACTAAATTCATCTTCACTGTCACTAGAAACTTCTTCAGGTTCTGTTTCATATTCTGAAAATCGCCACATTCACTGTCACTGTCTAATACACTTTGTATCAATTTTCTTAAACCGTCTTCATCATCCGCACAAACTTTCCTTGCAGCCATGATTGCTACTGAGGCGAGGGAAATAACACTAAGATAAAATTGTTTTTGCTTAGTTTAAACACAGCTGCTGACGTTATAGTCAGCAAAATTACAAACATCGCATATCAGTGATTCATTCTAGAGGTATACATATGACATCTATGAGAAGGGACGTAAACTACCTGGAATTTTATGGAGCATTGCAGCATGTGAGCTGAGCTCATCATAAGATTCAAATGCCAAAATGGCAAACGATGCGAATGGGTTAACTGAGCTACCTTGGCAACATGCACAATATTCAGTTCTCAAATTAAGTATAAGATGACATACCCCAATAATGATTTACAATTTCGTAAGTGCTTAAGTGTCAAATTTCATAGTTAAATCACTATTAGATTAATCAACAATAATAAATTATCCTTCCACACATGCCATACAAAGGCAAAAGTTGAATAGATAGAAGCAGACCAAAACTTCAATGCCATGGTGAGATTTGAACTACATATCTTGATTTTGTATACCACTGCTCTAACCAACTAAGCTACCACGTCAATATACCAGAACAACATTAAATTGTCCAACTGACTCACATTTTTCCAGATAAAATGCAAGATATCCTAAAATTAATTTTGAGATGACATATTCCAATTTATGATATACAATCTCTCATGTTTTTAGGTACCAAGCTTCATAGTTAACCACACTTAGATCAAGCTAAATTGTGGCTTAAATTAAATATTTCTCTCAAGAGATTAAGAAACATGAACTAAAGAATTTTAGAATGCAGATATGATACTTACTGTAACAGCTGTGTCATCTGTAAAGGTGCGATTTACATTACTCTTGAAACTTGCACCAAGCAAATAGAAACATTCATCAACAAATCGCACCTGTTTCTTTTTATAAGCTATTTGAAACTGTTTGTCTGAGGTTCGTGCAATATGATCCATTTCTTTCAATATATCCAAAGTATCTGACAGTTCACTTTCCCAAATTTCCATATAGAATTCATGCTCCTTTTTGATTTCCTGCAACAAATTTGAGAATGATTTACATTACACTCATAACCCCAGATATATTTATTTCACTGTTCATGTCAATCAAGCTATAATAAAGCAAGAAAATGGGTGTTGTTAGCATGTCATTTTAGAAAACTTTGACACAAATTATAATTATTTCCTTTAAACTTTAAGTACTTATATATAACCTGTGGACATATAATGGAATCAGATCCTTGTTGAACATCTTCATCACATTTCATCATTAACAATTAAAAGTTAAACTGCTTTCAGAACATAAAAGATCCAGATATTGTAAATAACTATTACTCTACTGATTAACACTTTCAGCTGTTCCCTGGAATAAGCTGTTCAAAAGAAACTTTTATGAACCTATAATTTTTCCAAACTTTATTTCTTGTAGCTTGATTTCTTTATGCCCTGAAAGCCCCATATAAAATGATGAAAAAATGATCTCCTAATGGATAGCAAAATGCTGGCAGCCTGTTGTGATAGTATTCAGTAGGTAATTTTTTTTTCGTTTTTTTGTTATTTTACATCCTCCAAAGTTAAGTCATATATGACAGTGAATGAAATGGGTGAAATGATGCTCAAATGTGTCCAGAGTCCATGGAGCTTAGAGCTACCTGACATTTTTCTTTAAGGACAACGGAAAACCTGGGAAAAACCTTATCCAGGTAGCTCACCCTGACCGAGATTCAAACTCAGAACCTCTTGAACGTGAGGCAAACACACTACCATCTACGCTACCGAGGCAGGCAGGGTAGTGGTTGAAAAATGAAATCAAGTATGAGCATTGTATAAATTGTAACACTATTTAATGAAACATTTGTACTAATTTTTTTCTTTCTTTTCTTGTTTTCACACTACGTCGCTTTTTAATTTTTGAGGAAGTAGTTTTGGGAGCCACTGCTTCTATTTTTAACCTTAGAGGTTTGACTATCATTGGTGGTACTGGCCTGCAGTGTTCTCTCTGGTGGTGGAACAGCGAACCTTTTTTTATTAAATTGTTGTTTCATGGGATTTTGAAATATATTATTCAGTCTTTGTATTTCCATAAAGATGTTCTCTAATTTATAAGTTTGTTATGGCTTATCACACATTTTAATAATTTCAGATTTGGTTCAAGGTTATGGTTTTCATTTCAAAAGTGTAATGCTACTGCAGATTGTCTTCCTGTTTCAATTTGACATTTCTAAAATGTTCTTTGGCTCTGGTTTTCAGGTTTATTTTGGTTTGATCTATATAGAACTTTTCACAATCCCTACAAATTATTTGGTATATTCCAATCTATTGATTGGTGGGATTTCACCTTTTGTTTTTGAATTTAAAAATTTTATTAATGAGAATACATTTATTGGTGCCAAGATAATATTTTGTTCACTAAAGATCATTTTGAATTTGCTAAATGTTTTTGGGTGGTACAAGAATATCCTGAATGTGCTGTTGCTTTCTTTTTCTATGGATGTACTTCCTTCCTTAATAGTTTTCTTTAGCTTAGTGTTTTTAATGTTCTTGAGTGCCAAGTTTTTGTTGTATCCATTTTTCTTCTGCTATGGCCATACTATGAAGTATGTCGTTTTGTTTCTTGTTGTATTTTGCTTTTTTCATACATATGTTGACTAGTATGTTGACTGTAATGCAAGACTTTATTACTGCACGTTATGTGTGACCAGGTTATAGCTGTGATTTTGTTTTATGTTATTTTCAGTTTGGGTGGCTTTCTGTAAATAATCCTCTTCGAATTTGGATGAATGTATACAGCAATTTTCACAGAGAACTGTCATTTGGGAATGATTTTTGGAAACAAAATGTTTACATGATGCACATCTTATTGTTGTGGAGCTATTCTTTGTCCTTCCACAAATTCCACATCTACCTTTTTCCTTCTTTGATGGCTCCTCTGTGTATGTCTCTTGAGCTTTGTAACAACACAGATACATACTAACATCAGCTGGCAAACTTGGCATGCCAGATCTTTCTATAAGATGTGGTTTCATTAATTGGAAAGCAAGGTTCCTCAGAAAAACTCAACAAGGATATTTCTCATTCTTATCATTTGCTTGAAACAGCATCTGTGCAATGATGCCAGCTATGTTCAACAATGTGTACCATAAAGCCATGGTCCATCATCTTGTCATTCATGTTACTGAATATTTATTACACATTTGGTCAACAGTATCAAACCCACCTTTTGTCATGTTATAATCTAATATAATGTGTCTTCATCTACTGTTCCATCATTGTGCATTGTGGAGATGAGTACAACAGTTTTGTTCTGCTTAGGTACATATGATACCGTGGTAACGGATTTCTAGAATCCAAAAATTGTTGAGCCAGTTTCTTCGTCCTTATGGGGCAAAAACTTAACTGGTATGTCTCTTTTATTCTTTTTCAGTGTTCCTATACAGGTGATTTATTTTGCAGTAGATGGAGAGCCAGTGGATAGTTACTATACCAGTTATCTATTATCACATTTTTATTTGTTCCCTTTGTTGGCTCTATTAGTCTACACTCAATATCAAATGGATTGCTAGAAACACAAAATGGTCCTTCTGACTGTTTGTCACAATGCACTTCCAACAAAGCAGTATAGAATGACTTAGCATCGCATAGATCAAATTAATATTTTGATGCCATATTTTGCTGATTTGTTGGGAATATATTGTGACTTTGTGGGTTCGTAGAATTAAAAGTCCAATTGCACAACTCAAAATTTTCTTTATTTCCACCGAATTACAGTTGGAACACTTGCCGATTACATAAAATTACGTAGCACACACAATTACAATCCACCAGTTCGTCTGTCACAGGTCCACTCCACACTTACAATTACGTACAACTCTCTATAGAGCTGACTAAAAACTTCTCTGATACACGTACGCAGTCTTCCAGTCCATTCGCTAGCACTGCGCTCTTGACGGCTGCTCACCAAAAACTCACCAACTCGTCCACTGCAGCCCTTATATAGGAAGATCGCTGTTTCTGGAAGCTTTGCAGCTCGGAACAGCATCCCGATCGTTCCAGACATCACGGGGAGGGGAAAGAGATGGTACAGTGGCTAGCGATGCTTTTCCAATCATCCCCTCGGTGAACGCCACAAGATAAATGGGTAGGCGTGACCTAAATGCCTCCTGTTGCCCACCCAGCTGCCAGTCAGTCGTGCCTTCTGATAATTGGGTGACAGTATTGTATAAAGCTACAACATCCTCTGAATGCTTCTAGTTTCTCGTCAATGGTAACAAATTTCCCAAGACTGCGGCTTTTGCAAATGTATCCAGAAAGCAAAGTATAAAAATTGAAAGAAGTGCAGAGACAGTGAAGCACAAGTTAAAATAAAAGTGAATCGAGAAGATATTGACACATTGCTTCACTCACACTGTATCTCGCTTCACTTTTATTTTATACAGAAAGCTCCTAATTCTGCTAACCTATCTGTTTTGCATTTATATCCCTTGTTTCTTTATCATCAAATATAATACATCTAAGAAGGAATAGAAATCTCTTGTAACTCATGCAAGATCTCAAACTAATCATTCCATTCCATTTTTGGACGAAAGTTCCAATGCATTTGTGTAGTTCCCACCTTTGAGGCCAATCAAATACAGGCCAATCATTTCTGTCTGTCAGCTTAGGATCTCTTTCCCTAGAATAATTTTCTTCTAGCCTCTTTGATTGAATGAATAAATTTGTAAAACACACAATTTCATTGATCATATCAATATTGATTATTTTATGGAATGATTCAATTTCCTCTACAATACCTCGTGCTACCATTTTAGGACCTGCAAAGACATTGAAAATATTTTTTGCTGGTGCACACGACTTTTTTATGCACTTCAGTTTTCATCCTTTTTTTTTTTTTTTTTTTTTTTTTTTTGCCCCTACCAATGAAAACATCAGCTTTGCAATCAAAGGAATACAGTTCATCATTTTCAATTTCAGAGTTAGTATCATGATCACTCGGTGATGTTACTTCATCATCTTCGTCAGAAAACAGATCATCAATATCCCCACAGTCATCTTATTCAGCAAACACCTCTAAAAGGTATTATTCTGATTCTTCTTCTGTCAAATATTTTTGACCCTAAAATTAGAAACACGAAATATTGGTGGATAATAATGCACTATAATAATGGCCCTCTCTAAAACACACCATTCTTTACCCAGCCGCTTTGTGTAAAAGTACAACACATAAGGTTGACAGTGTGTAATAATACTTATATGACCAGGTATGCAGTGTATAAAATATGCTGTTGGTTCAGTTCTAAGATTAACTTATCATTGCCTTTGAGTTGTTGATGCTATAATTGCTCTGACACAACTGAAGGGAAGCTAAACAATGACATGAATGGTACTGACAATAATGTACTGATAAGTTAAGGTATTTATCTGGTAGAGTGCAAAATAGAAATATGCCTGCTCTAGGGTTAAGAGCTATGTTAAATATTAATAACTAGCTACAAATACAGGGTTTCTGTCTCAAAACTTCAGAGTCTAAACAAGCACATATTTAATTTAAACTTAATTCAAACAGAAAATATGTCAGTTTAGATATCAAGGGAAGAAAAAGTAAAAAATTGAAGCTAATAACTCAGCTGATAATGTAATTAATGTAATCATGCACTTGTGAAACTAGTCCCATTATTATATATAATATCAAAGATAAGTGAATTTTAGTAACTAGCTATTATTATAGCTTACTGAATCAAGGGGAAAGTTTAAAACCAGATGAGATAAGATGGTTTATTGTCACATACGCTTACAAATAGTGAGTAAAAAACTCTGTAAACTGGTGACTCGTCAACAGCAGAAAATTTAAATTAACAATAATTACACAAAATAACAATAATACTAATAATATAAATACAAAATTTTACATATGTGATATGGTATAGGCAAGTATTGTTATAATTATGACATGCCCTTGGAATAATATTGTCAGTTTTATTAGAATTTAAATTAATAGCATTTTATCCTTTATGCAATTATACTGGATACCTACCTGCAATTGTGGAATTTCTTGGAATGAAACTGGTGATTTTGTTGCAAAAAAAGGGTTCTAACCTAATCCAAAACATAGCAAAAAGCTTGCCTTCAGATCCACAGAAATACTGATTAAAAAACTATATAGGTGTATCAAACAAACCCAAGAACTACATCACAAAGTGAATAATAAAACATGGCATATTCTAATAGAGAAATGAGAAATTATCCCAGAAATTCCTCATAAAGCAGCACTAGCAAAACTTTGTCTAGTTATTGCTTCGCAAAACATTTGTATAATCAAGGAATATATACCTGGTGACCCAATTGCCCCATCTTTCATGTAAGCAATATCCCTTTGTGCGTTAAAATAGTAGCAGAATGCTACAATTCTAGTTAAGTGCATGGCATAGCATGAGCGAACTTTTTTCTACTCTGGGCGATGAGAGGCAGTTTCCAGGATTGAACTAGCATATGCAGTCCATGATAATTTAGACAAGCATAAACAACTGAAGAGGTCTTAGAATGTTTTCTACTTGTGTTACAGAGGGTTTATTTTTGAGAGAGTAAACTCACTTTTTTGACTGGTAAATTGCAGAAAAGGTTTTATTTGACTTATCCATATTTACCCATAGCTATTTTTACTTTCTCTACTACACACTTACTGTAAGTATGGAAGGTATTGCATTCCAACCAAAAATTCAATTTCAAGACCAGTGGAAATACAAGCTATGAGATCCCCTGAATATCAAAAAATAAATGTTTTTAGAAAAAGGTCTGTGTGTGTGTGTGTGTGTGTGTGTGTGTGTGCGTGCATGCGTGTGCGTGTGCGTGTGCGTGCGTGTGGGTGTGTGTGTGTGTGTGTGTGTGCGTGCGTGCGTGCGTGCATGCGTGTGCGTGTGGGTGTGTGTGTGTGTGTGTGTGTGTGTGTGTGTGTGTGTGTGTGTGTGTGTGTGTGTGTGTGTGTGTGTGTGTGTGTGTGTGTGTGTGTCCAGCATAACTGAAAAACAAAACATATATTAAATACCAAACTTGGTATTTTAGTTCTGAAGATGTCACGTAAAGATTTTCAAAACAATCCCTTCCCCCAGACTATCCTTTACATAGGAAATTTTTTGAAAATTCTAATTTTGTTAAAAAAGGGTCTAAAGATATAATTTTGAGTCAAACTAGTACTCAATGCTCCATTTGTTGCTAGTATTTACCGGATAAACTTCAAAAGCTGCGACAACTTTTACATTGGAAAAACTAAAAGGAATTTGAACATTAGGCTTAAAGAGCACTTTAGGAACATCAAGAACAAAGAAGTAGATAAACCGGAGGTAGCGTACCATTTTTGGAATGATAATCATGATATAGAACGAGAAATCCACTTATTAAAAAGTGTCCAGGGTCCAGCTCCTTAACTACGTGGGAAAAAATTTTCATAAAGAAATATGAAAGAAATTTGTTCAATCTTGATAATACCTTTGAAGAGAACCTAAACTTCAAGTTCACCAAGATACCAACAGAGACACCCCTATTGCCTCCAAGTTCACCAAACACATCCAGTAGCTGACAACAGCTGATGATATTAGGAAGGTCCTAACGAAACATGTTTTAGGTAAATACTAGTAACAAATGGAGCATTGAGTACTAGTTCAACTCAAAATTATATTAATTTTGTGCTTCATTGTATCATAGTCCTTACTCATTGCAAAATGGGTCTAAGGATTTTGCTTAAAATATCATATGTTTAAAATATTTTCATGACAACTGAAATTTATATCTTGAATTTTCTGGGAATAATGTCCTCATAAGTGCTCTGTATTCTGGTAGCGTGGTAATACCTTGGTAGCGTGGTGGTAGAATGTCTGCCTCACGTTCAAGAGGTCCCGAGTTCGAATCTCGGTCAGGCTGAGTTACCTGTATAAGGTTTTTTCCGGGGTTTTCCCTTATCCTGTAAGACGAATGTCGGGTAACTCTAAGCACCATGGACCCCGGACTCATTTGAGCATCATTTCATCCATTCCATTCATCGTCCGATATGACTTAACGTTGGAGGACGTAAATTACATAAGAAAAGGAGTGATACATATTTGTGAAGTGAACAATGTCGAAGATATTCCTTATTATTGGTCTGAATTTTTCATTATTTATACTTTTGCTCAAATAGGGAGCCATTATTCATTTTTCAAGTTTTGTTCATGCAAAGAAAACAATTTCAAAGACATCATATAGTGACCTGCTCTTTAAAGAGTTGACTATTGCTTAAAGCCTACTGCTTTCCCATATTAACTTCCACGAACAAGAAAATTAGCAATAAGATAACATTTATTTCAATTGACATGAAGTAGATGGAGCATTAAGCATAGGTAAGAATAGTTGTACAACAGTAACAGAAAGTCATGTGAGTTTAACACATCAGAATTTTTACGATCTGTTTATTATGTAATTATCTAACATTATGGACTATATAAATAGCAAAGTGTTGTAAATAACACCATCCAAACATGAGGGCATCTTGTGTTTCAGTGCTATATGCTTGCTTTCTATATATCATCATCATCGTTATCATCGTCATCATCATCATCGTCATCATCATCGTCATCATCATCGTCGTCATCATCATCATCATCATCATCATCGTCATCATCATCGTCGTCATCATCATCGTCGTCATCATCGTCATCGTTATCATCATCATCGTCGTCATCATCATCATCATCATCATCATCATCATCATCATCATCATCATCATCATCATCATCATCATCATCATCATCATCATCATCATCATCATCATCATCATCATCATCATCATCATCATCATCATCATCATCATCATCATCATCACTGTCGTTGTTAGAACTGTTATCATAGTTATTATTGTTAACTAACTACATGCTTTGTAGAGTAAACCTAAACATTAAAGCACCAGATCAGCGCCATAAGCTGAATATAAACAGAATATGAAGGAAGCTAGTGCATCTATAGTTCATATCTTCAGCCTTTGGTATGGAATCAACATTATTGAAATGTTGCTTTACTCTACTGTTTTGTTTCACTCAAAGGGATTTGAAGGTTCTTATTAGAGGTTACATAATACCTAGCATTTAACTTATAACTTTCGAACTTTGGTTTTGTGAACTATCTTTTGTGTCCCTTAAAGAGGCACTTGACATATTAGCAGCAGAGTGCACAGAGGAGTATGCTTACATACTTAGCACTGCCTAATAAGCCCAATGACTGACCGTGTCTCTCTCACACCTGAGCCCAAGATGACATTGAAGATTTGAATTCAAAGAAAGCAAAAGGATTGCTGATTCATTACTTTATATAATCTTAGTGATCACATGACTGTCCTTGCTGGTTCATTCATACACGAGTACACAGTTATTGTTCTATTGTATTTACACAGAAATCTTATAATCAAGGTTTTGGGTGGAATACAATGCTTTTCCCACAATTACTGTAAGTATGTAGTAGAAAAAATAAAAATAGATATGGAAAAATGGACAAGTCAAATGAAGTTTTCTCATTCTACTGCCAATCTAAAAACAAAGACTCTGTAACATAAGTGGAAAACTTTCTAAGACCTTTTCGGTTATTTACATGTTCTTGCCTGTTACCATGGAGTACACATGCTAGTTGAAGGCTGGGAACTGCCTTTTGTTGTTTGGAGCAGAACGCAATTCACTTATCCTACTGCTGTGCGTTTAATAGGAATTGCCTCATTGCATTTTGCACCTGTTTTAACACATGAAGGGATATCTACTCACATGAAAGACAGGGCAGTTGGGCCAGCTGGCATAAGTCTAAATTGTTCTTTGTGTAACAAAGATGAAGAAATTATTGAAGATCATATCAAAACCTAATGAGCAATGTCTGCTGGAATCCATCATAGAAAGATAATGGGAGAGTGTGGGCATTAATGGCTTTATTGCCGAGATATGTCAATGGACGACGACAACAACAACAACATGTTTAACCTTCCCACAACTAGTGATGCTCTTTGAACTAAGAAATAATATCTTATGTATCTCAGAACATTGGTTAAGAGAAAATGAAGTAATTAGCCCTCAGCTTCCAAACTTCTGTCTCAATAGTAGTAACTGTAGAAAAATGAAAGAAATGTGAAGGTACTTAGATCTCATGCAAACACAGATTGTTGTAAACTTTATGACAGCATTTTAGTTAATTGATGGAAATTAATCATTTCTCCACACTAGCCGTTTATAGGCTTAGGTTTTTGATGGATAGAGTCAACATGAAAAATTCAATGCCATGGCCAGGATTTGAACCACAGACCTCCTGGTTTCCGTCCAGTCGCTCTTAACCTTTGAGTTACCATGGCCAACTCATATCCACAGAACTCTATTCTTATGCTTCAGACTATGCTTAATTGTTATGGTTAACACCTGGTAGCTGATAATAATAGTGAAATACTTTTCATCTACTATTGATCAAGATATTAAATAAATTTATGTGGAATTTCAAAGCAAATTTATATATACTCTGTTTCATATAACCTTGCCCCGCTGACATGTATCACTCCACATGCAACTTACCTTCCCCCTCATCCTAATTGGCTAATGCTTTCGCGCCATAGGCCATAGGCGGTGCCTTCCCATCACATTTAAACTTGCAGTAAACGTCATAATAATTGCCAGGAAGATAGATAAAATCATACAAATAAGAATCTGAAGGCATGCAAAAGTAATGAAGTTTATAATCATAGATGCAATTTTATGATTTTATGATCCAGCATGTAGCAACCTCAATTCTATGAAATGCATGTTGGCATTGACTGCCATCTCTCTATTGCGATTCTTGGAATTCTCAATAATTCCTGCAAGCTTTGTACACTGCTGCACCGTTGGCAATAACTGCGAACTCAGGTTGTGCGTTTGTATTTCACATTCATTTCTGAAAGCTTTGTTATACTTAAATGGCATTTTTGTTCTTAGTTGAGACACTGCACTGTTCTATGCACAATGGACAGGAGCTCAGATTGTGAAACTGTACCAGTCGAGGAATGCGCAGGAGGTAGAAATTGCAAAAACAAGGAAAGCTCATACTCCAGCAATTTCATGTTCACATGGTCTTGAGTGCACTCCACGAAATCCTAAAAGTAAAAGGCATAAGCTCTGTAATGTAGCTGATTTTACTTCTTTCCGTGCTAAATAAAATAGATATGTGTATTACATCTCCTAATCACAGAGTGATGAAGAAAGAAGCTCCAAATACGAAGCATACTGTTAGCATTAAATACAGTGTGAGAACTAATGTTGGCCGAATATTATCAGTATGCACTGCAAGCTTCACAGGGGTGTCAAAAGATAGATTATTTCTCCTGGTTAGAAAGTTTCACTTATCTGGGAATGTACCAAAGGAAACCAGAGGAAGTGACAGAACAGGAAAATTACAGAAGGACATTTCTGCTGCTATAAAGCAAGACGTTAAGAAGTACAGATGCACAGAAAGCCAGTATGGAAGAGCAAAATCAAGGAGAGGATATTTACCTCCATAACTTAATATCTGAAAAATGTGGAATAACTTTTGCAAAGAAAGAAGATTAAGAAATCTATCAGTCTACTTGCTGTCAAAATATAAATACATATTACACAAATAAAACTATTTGCCTCTAAGGCTTCGCTTATCTTAAGAAATTGATGTTGATACTTCTTTTCAAATGGAAATCGATTTTGCAAACAAATCGCTTGCATCCTCAGTCCACAGATAAACCCCATTGTCAAGGATACCGGTTACCATGCTTTCTTATGTTTTTTTAGTATTACCAGCATCTGAAAACGAAACAAACCTAAAAATAGAATAAATTTTACAACTTCTTCAATTTTTCATTCCGTACACAACGCACTGACACATGCTCCAAATGCAAAATGGGGCTGATGAAGATTTAGACAGGGGCAGACATGGAAAAGAAAACAAACTAAGAACCATTTACAGATTGCACAAGTTGCATTCAAAAAGCTTTTATCTGATGTTGAAAGAGGTAAACACTGAGGCAATCACTATTTGTTTTGATATGCAGCAGAAACAACCACTGCCTAAACTTTCTGTTAGCGATTCTATGTATGGCTGTATAATCTATGCATAATGATTCCATCTAATACACAGAACAAAGACAACATTTCCTTGTATACATGGTTGGAAATTGAATCTGCTAAAGGCTGCAACCAGGTTGCCTCATCTTTACACCACTTAATGTTGAAACTGGAAGAAAGGATGTCCAGCAACACTCCTTCTACCATTTGTTTATTTTCAGAATCTTGCTCTAGTCAGAACAAGAATAATGTGATGTTCATGCTTATTGCTTTCTTGGAGAGAGTAAAACATCTTCCCACTTTCACATATCTACCCAATATGTGGGCACAGTTTTATAGGTACCTCCTGATAGAGTGAGCAAAGAAAAGAAAAAGGATGTTCAAAATCTAGTTAAATCTTTTGAAATTCCAGAAACTGCAAAATAACTTTATGAATATTTACGAAAAGATACCAATAAAGGTTAAAGCTTACTTATTCATATTTTTTCAAATTTCTTTGTATTCAATATGTTTGCTACATAAATAAAGCAAAATAGTATATTGTTATTGTGAATGTAGCAGTACTTAGTTTCTAAGTTTATGCCTAATCAAATAATCCTTATAAACATTAACACGGTTGTATAATACTGTGGCTTTATGGATTCGTAGAATTAAAAGTCCAATTTGCAGAAATTCAAATCGTTCTTTATTTGTGTAGAAATACACTCACAGTAGCAGTATTACATCACATACACAATCATGATTTGCCAAGGTTGATGACCACAACAGCATTCTCATTACACCTGTTTACATCAGCTCTCATTACAACATCTGTTCACGACTGTTTACTACTACTGCTCTTTTTTTTTTAGTTAATTGATGGAAATTAATCATTTCTCCAGACTAGCCGTATATAGGCTAAGATGTTTGATGCATAGAGTCAACATGAAAAATTCAATGCCATGGCCGGGATTTGAACCACGGATCTCCTGGTTTCCGTCCAGTCACTCTTAACCTTTGAGCTACCAAGGCCAACGCACCGTCCTGACATTAAATTCTCCAGTTGACTCGTATATTTCCCCGGCATTGAATTTTTCATGTTGACTCTATGCATACTACTGCTCTGTTTGCGTCTCCTCTGGCGTGTCACAATCTCTTATATATACCTGCATTGATAATTTCTAGACTGTTCTAAAACAAACCAGAAACTGAGTAATCTCTATCAATCAAGAAGTCACTAGAAATTTCCATTTACCTCACTTATCTGTGTGAGTAAGTCTTTTATCTCTGCTATCTTTATTTGCCCGCCCTTTGTGTACACAAGCTGTGCTATCGTAGATAACAGGTTTGCGGCACTGCTCCCTCCTCTAGGCTGGTCGTCCTGAACAGTACCATCGTAGTGGGCCAGACGATCCAGGTGTACCACCAACATCTTCCCTCGGGGCACCTTCTGGTTGCAGTAGACCACATCATTAATCCTCTTCACCACCCGGTACGGTCCTTGCCACGGCTGTTAAAGTTTGTCGATTGTTTGGTTTGCTCCCAGGTGTCCACCCGAAGTACCAGTGTGCACTTCCTCCAAGACCTCCGGGACCTTACTTTGGGGAAGTACCAACTGTTCTCTCTGCATCTTCCCATCAGGCGCAGCTCTCTCTTGTCTTCAGTGAGTCCCATTGGGCACTAGGACTTGTATGTGGCGCTCCTCGGCGCGATGTCTTCCCAGGTTGGTCTTGTCCCTGCCTTCACTTCCCTCAAGAGTGGCCCCAAGCCAGTGTCCGCCAGCTGCACCCTCCGCAGGCCTACGCTATCCCAGCCATCCGCAGGCACTACCGTGACTACTCTGACAGCTGCGGCACGTTCCTTCTCTTCCACTCTTGTGCATTGACCGCACTCCTCTGGGCAGGGTCTTCGGAACATGGCGTCTGCATTACCATAGCTCTTCCCTCTACGATGTTCAGAGGTAAAGTCGTACTCCTGCAGACTCTGTACCCAACGGGCTGTCTGGCCTTCCAGGTTCCTAAAGCTCAATAGCCAGGTGAGGGCGGAGTGGTCAGTCCTCAGGTGGAATGGCTGACCGTACAGGTATTTTTGGAAGTGCTCCGAGGTCTTTACTACCGCCAGTAGCTCTCGCCGGTGACGCAGTAGTTCTTCTCTGCCTTGGTTGAAGGCGCACTGGTATCGTCTCAGCAGTTGTCGAACCTTCTCGAGCTGTTCTGCGGTTAGGTGGTCCGCCGCCCTCTCAATAAGCCTTCCAGCCGGGGCCCCAGGTGTAGCGTCGGTGCTCCTGTGTCTTGTCGATTGCGGTTACGCTGACCACGGGTTCGCACGTCTTCAGCTCTGTTCCGGCCTGGACGTCTTGATTGGTGTCCGCTAGGTTAAGCAGCCTCACTGGCACCTCCTCCCGGCACGACAATAATGTTCTGGCTACACATAGTCCGTGCACAGGCGTCTTCTGGTCCAGCCCCATGTTCTTCGGTCGCTGTCCTTCCAGTCGCGCCGTCACCAGCACCTCCTTTCTCCCGGGAACAATCACGTCTTCCTTCAAGATGACCTTGCACATTCCAAGGCGGTCTTCGGGTTGCCGGAGTATGACCTCTTCTCCGTTGCCGCAGGACCTTCCTGCCGACGTCGACCGTCGCCTCGTGGCTCCTGAGGGCATCCAATCCCAGTATCACCTCCTCAGCCACCTTCGCGACGAACACCCACAGAAGCACGGCACTCCGTCCCAAGGTCAACTTCAGCAGAGCCTCCTTCTCCACAGGCAAGGTGTCTCCCGATGCCGTCACTAGCTGGTATGGTCGGCTCGGTTTTCTCCACGGTAAACTCTTGGCCACGTTAGGTCTGATGATAGTCATGGCTGCCCCGGTGTCTACGAGCATGCGGCATGGCTTCCCTCTCACCCAACCGTCCGCGATGAGGCTGTCACCCATACGATGACTGACGGTGCGCAGGTTCACTCGAGGAGATGGGGGTGATGGCGCCGACGTGCTGCTCACCACGTCGGCCCTTACTCGTTTTTCGGCTGCTCTTTCTGGTGTGGGCAGTCTCTCTCGAGGTGTCCCGGCTCTCCACACCCCCAACACGGGCCACTAGGTCTTCGCCGGCGTCGCTCGACTGGTCTTCGGTCTCCCGTATAGCGGATACTCCTGGTTCGCGACGTCGGGATAGCCGTCACCTTGGCTGCCTGCATACTTAATGCTGCCGTTAGCGCATCGTGTATGGTTTTGTGATCGCTGAGCATTAGGCGCTGACGAATCTCCGTGTCTCGTACCCCGTCGACAAAGGTGTAGGCAGCCTCTTGGGATACGAACTCTGTTGGGAGGTGGAGGACTAAGGCTTTACTGGCCAGCTGCTCGATTGCCTGGGCGAACTCCTGCAGCATTTCCCCTGGGTGCTTCGACCTTGACTTCAGCTGGCTGCGGTACGCTGCGGCTAAGCGGTGGTTTCCAAAGCGGTTCTCCAGGGCCTCCCAGATGTCCTTGGGCGCCGCCGCTGTCTGGAACGCGTTCAGAACTTCTGCGGCCCGTCCCTGGAGGCTGGCTATTAACTGTGTGGCCTCTTCCTCTGGTGACCATTGGTTGTGCTTGGCCACTGCGTCGAATTGGCGGCGGAAGACTTCGAAAGTTGTCGCGCCGTCGTATTTAGGAGGTTTGACGCGCGCAGGTGTTGTGTCACGTCCCGGCACGTCGGCCTTCAAGTCCTTCAACCTCCTGCTGACGATGTCCACTACCATGGCGTTCAGGGACTTTGTGTTGCTGTCGGCCTTTCCCTCCAGGTCATTAACGCGGTTTGCCAGGTCTTCGAGGGATTTGGTGTTATTGTCGGACTTTTCCTCTAAGTCGTTAATGCGCTCGTCCACTTGGCCCATCCGTTTGCCCAGCTCCGTGACGTCATCCTTAACGCCGGTCAATCGCTCCTCAAATTTTTCGGCGAGGGCCTCGTTCGCAGCCTTCATTTCCGTGGTCAGTTCGGCCATCTTCGCGGTCAGATAGTGAATTTTCGTCTTCAACTTTTCAGCCATGTTGTTATTTGCCGCTTCTTTCATTTTGTCGGTTAGGTTGTCGTTAGCCGTCTTGATTTCTTTCAGTTTCGCTAAAATCTTTTCCATTGCTGCCTCCATAGTGGTATGTACCACTCCTGACAGCAGTTGTGGCTTTGTGGGTGTGTAGAATTAAAAGTCAAATTTGCAGAAATTCAAATCGTTCTTTATTTGCATAGAAATACACTCAGAGTAGCAGTATTACATCACATACACAATCACGATCTGCCAAGGTCGATGACCACAACGACATTCTGATTACACCTGTTTACATCAGCTCTCATTACAACATCTGTTCACGATTGTTTATTACTACTGCTCTGTTTGCGTCTCCTCTGGTGTGTCACAATCTCTTATATATACCTCCATTGATAATTTCTAGACTGTTCTAAAACAAACCAGAAACCGAATAATTTCTATCAATCAAGAAGTCACTAGAAATTTCCATTTACCTCACTTATCTGTGTCAGTAAGTCTTTTATCTCTGCTATCTTTATTTGCTGACTCTTTGTGTGCACAAGCTGCGCTATTGTAGATAACGGGTTTGCAACAACACATTATGTATTATGAAAAGGTGAAAATAAAAAAATAATAAATACATAAATAAAGGGTAACAAAAACAATAAATGACAAAAATAACTTAACTTCAAGAGTTAATTTCTTGCTCATGCAGAAAAGTTAATCAGCATCTATCGGTTTTTGAAAAAACTCTGCATTTTCAAACCTCAAATTTGCACTAATTAAATTACAGTATTTTTTTCTTTTCACATTCAATGAGACAGTTTATGGAAACAGAATTGAATGATTAATATAGCTGCTGTGCTAACCAATTAGTATTGCCAATAAATAAAAAAAATGTGTTTCTCAGAAACTCATTTTGTGCATCTATCGAGTTTTGAAAAAGCACTCTTTAATTTGAAATGTCAAATTTTGGGGTGCACATTATATTCACTTAAATGCAGTATTGTTTTTTTAAGCTCATCGTGCTGTATTGAATTAAGTGCTTTATTTTGTGTATATGTTGTTCTGTGTTTAATGATGAGTCACCATTTAAGAGTACCTCCATGGCAGTATGTTATAATGCTAAGGGATTCTTTTACAGCAAAATCCAAAGTACAAGTACATATGATGGTATAAAATATTTGTATAAAAGGTGTAAATCCCTTAGGCCCAATAATCTTGGGCCATAGCCACTGCATAAGAATACAAATGAGCTTATAGAAACATGTAAAATAATTAACTGTAAATAATGTATATACCTGTGCATTAATATATCAATTCATCATATCTGATGTAGCTTTTGTATTAAATGTGACAATTTCAATGTCATTGTAATGTTTAAAATGGATGAATAAAGAATTTAACTAAATGTTGTTTGTTAAGTATTGTACATTTGGTACTTCTGATATGAGTACCAATCGAGCAGTAGTAGCTAGACAATATGTGCTAAGATTGCACCCACAAATAAGAGTAAAATGTATCAAACAGATGGAAACTAAGGTTACAACAGATAAAGCTCTGAGAGAATTGAAGTAACCAGAAAATATTGAGTCATAGCCCTTCTCACTAGAAAATATTTTGGAACAAAGTATTGGGATAGACAATGATAATAAAGAAGATGAAGTAAGCAATAAATTAAAGGAAATTATGAGGGAAGTCATATACATAAAAAGAAAACCAGAGAATTTAGATGATTAGTACACAAAGTGTACTAATACCTGGTGATTTTGTGAATCAAGGTGAATGCAGGAAGGGTACAAGAATTTTTAGAAGTTAGATTAGGAATGAAGGTGAGAAGATCTAAGATTTGTAATGCTTTCTTTTTTGGAGAAATGAGAGAAGAAAACTATTAAGGAAATTCATAAGAAGGCAACTAATTTTCAAGGGATAGCGCAGGCAAAGCAAATACAAGGCAACTGATAGCTACATCAATAGATACTTAAGTTATGAGCAGAGGCAAGAGTTTTTGTTTTTAACAACCTTTTTGCAAATTTTCGCGAAATTTTCCTTTTTTCGAGAATAAAATTTTTTTAGTGATAAATGAGAAAATGTCTATTATTTTTAGTCTGCATAGAAAAATTTGCATTTATTACAAATTGCATAAATATAACTCTAATTTAACATTCATGTCTCCATAGCATGAAGCTAGAAGTCGTAAAAAAATGTTTACAAATTTAACGAAAGCAAGATAAAATTTAACACATAACAAAGCCAAAGTGATACTGAGAACTCTTTGTTGTATGCTAACTGGAAATGTTATTTATTGGATAGCACACTGTGCACAGCAAAAAGACTCCTACTATGCTGATTAATGGTACTGAGAAAGTACTGAACTTCTTGGAAGCTACTCTCAGACATTACATTAACATAAAAATATGGTCCCTCAGGATTAAGACTGTGTTCCAAAATGCCTGAAAGTTAAAAAATGATTACAAACAATTCCTCACTGAAAACCACCCACATTTAGAAGCTAAACTGTTTGCATTGCGTGTACTGACATGCTGGTCTAGCTGGTTTAATTCAGTAGTTTACATTGCCAGCTATTTTGATGCAACTGTCGATTTCTTTTCTAAATAGGAAAAGCTTTCAGTTCCTGCACAAAATTTGTTAAATGATCATTTTTGCGATGCCAAGTGCTGCAATATTGTAGAGGTACAACAGCAACAATATTTGTTTCTGAAAATTACAGATTGATAACAGATCCAATATTAGAATTTCAATCTAAACAAAAACCTGTGGCTCAACTTGCTTTTTCCCTGAATTAACTCTCTGAGAGCCAAATGTGAAATATTAGAGAGTGGTCACTTTGGAAACAGAGTGAGTGCACTTGTAGATTATATCATGGATCCCAGTATTAGAGAAACATTAGAAGAGAATCTAAAAGTTTTCTGCCATATGACTTTGTCTAAATTGAACTCCATTATGGCAAAAGCAACTGATGATGTAATAACCATAAAAGCTTTAGGTCATTTGTTTCAGCCTTCTAGGCTAGTTACTAAATCAAATATAGGTGATTTAAATCATGAAATGGCAGCATTTAAAAATCTAAATACATTTAAAACAAGTGCTATAACTTGTGATTCTGGTTTGCTTCTTTGTTACAAAGAGCTTTGTGACGTTGTTGAACAGCAAAGCCATGGTGGTAATGCTAAGAGATTAGATGTAGTAACAGCACTCTTGGCATTGAATGCAAAAGCTGATTCTTACTGCAATTTCCTTGAAAAGTCTCTTCAATGACTTTGGTTGCCGATGTCAAATGCTGGCAATTGAGATATTTTTCTCTACATATTAGCTTAGTTGTGACAGGCAAAAGATAAAGTATGAAAAGCAAAAATATCACAACTTGTATGCTGCAGTTTGGCAATGTCTGATGTGTGCTATTTTATTTTATTCATGTTACCTACTTTCTGTTGATTTCAAATAAAATATTTTAATTTGGAAAAAAAGGGTTTTAAAAGTTTGTTACTCTAGTTACCCGTTACTTTTCATTTCAGCCATGTCATTACTCATTAATTCTTCCTAAAATTTTGCGCAAAATAAATGTAAATTTATGGTAAAAAAAAACACAAAACACCACCAATTAAAATTATTAATGCGAATTTTATAAATAATTGTCACCACAAAATCTTGCCTCTGGCTATGAGTAGAGAGAATTATTAAAATCACTAATAGAATACAGAAGAATTATACATAGACAAGAGAAATTGGCATATACATGGTGAGTCAGAATAACACCAAATAATTTTGAAGTGTAATTTGGGGTTTATAATTGAGTATTTTCATATGAGAAATATACATCTACAGACAGACTGTTCTAAGTACGTCCAATTTATGAAGGTGTAAGGAATTAGACCTTGAATAGAAATTATATGTGGTTGAACAGAAAGTTCTATATAAAGGAACACTCTCTGTAACGTAGTATGTCAAAGGAAAGCCTTGCGAATAGGGTGTGAAAATCTTCATACTTTGTGGAGAAAGTGGTTTATGTTATGATTTTATTCCATATCAGGTAAAAATGACAGAAATTAAGGAAGACTTACAGATATTATTTGGTTTAGGAGGTGCAGTATTATTCAGTTAAAGTAAAAGAATTTCAGAAACAAGCGCAAAAAACCATTGATTGTGTTTTTATAACTACCTTTACAAGTGTTTTATAAATTACAAGATACTGCAAGCTCTCAAGCAGAAACAGATTCAGGCTGTTGGTACAGCACAGTTAAATAGATTTTGTAAATATTTTCTTCCTTCAGATAAGGATATGATGAAAAAAATCAGGGGAACACATGGAGGAACTAAGTAGCCATGGAGGTGGTGATGTGATTGTGAAATGGTAGTTAATAGATCGTTAAACATAGCATCCAGTTTCATTGGAACTGGAAAAACAGATTTGGTAAAGCATTGGTTGGAAGTAAGTACATACAATCGCAAAAACTATTTTTAGTTGGTCAGTTGGAAAGAGATTGAAAATGGAGGCGATTGCCTTTGAAACTAGTCTCTCAATAATATAAAAAAGTAAGTGACCAGTATCAATAAACCAACTAAAAATAGTTTTTGCTATCAATTTTGACGTCACTGTTACTAAATTCCTCCAAACACATATAAGTGCATACAAGTTTCTAGACCAGAAGTAATTCATACAGTCAATGCTTCCACGGGGGGCGGAGTGGATAAAATGGATTTTTTCTTAAGCACCTATAGAACATTCGTCAGATCCAAAAGTGGACATTGCATCTACACTGTTGATTTAGCCATTGTGAACAGCTAGCTTGAATACAGAACAGATGCCAAGAAGTGTATCATTCCAGCAAAGAAGGTCCTAGATCTATTGTCTTTCAAAATAAGGGTTGCTGAAGGACTTTATGGGGAAAGCTATCATGAGGAGAAAATGTGATCATCCATCCAATGAAGAAGAAGAGGAGAAACCAATGGTAAAACACTAATGAGGTATGAAAGAAGCTAAGTAAGAACATCTGTTTAGACACCATAGACCACCTGCCTTTATAATCAGGAAAGAAAGAAACTGGAAGAAGCAAATATGACAATTGCAAAGGTAAATCATATTTCAGTTGTAAGAAATGCCAACTATATTTTATCTTAGCAAGAGAAACTGTTTCCTGGAGTTGCATATAGGAAAAGAATTCTGAAAACTTAAAATTACCCAATTATGTCAGTATGACAAGCAACACCATATTTTGAAAGCAATTGTTATATTTGCCCTCTTCTAACATATTTGTGAACTGTTGCACAATACCCCTATAAATGACACCCTTGACTGTTTTTCCAAACAAAAAGGGCCCAATAATTATTTGCAATATTGCACACTGAATGTTGATATTTTTTGAGAATGAAGAGGCACTTAAAGAAAGATACCATTCATAAGATTTGAACTCAAAACATGCTTCCGGTATATCAACATGCTGTCTGTATGTCATGCCACTGTTTCCGACTCTGATTCAAGGTCTCACTCTGAACAAAGCAACAGCTGCACTCATCTAAAAATATCATAAATACATTCTCCAGGGTTACATGAATTCATAGTATAAGGCTTATTATCTCATTCAGTAAAATACCTTAGGGGCAATTTCTCAAAGTTGGAGTATGAGAAATTTCTGGAATCTCTTTATTATGTAGTATCATTCACACTTATATTTTCAAGCTTTAGAGCTGTTTATTCTATTCTAGATGAATGAAAGATTGAACATTCAAATATTGAACTCTGAAGATAACCTGAAGGAAAAAGGTTACAAAACTCCAACAGGTCATCCACAAGTGAACAGTACCATTATGAAAATATGAAACAGTGAAAGATATGAAACAGTGTGAAAAATTTGATGTGTAGCACACACATGACTTTCTGTACTAACTCTTGTACAAACTGTTCTTACAACCCTTATTTTTCTGTCTATTTCATAATAATCAAGATCAACATTAGGAGCAACTGTTTTAATTGTATGTATAATAGGATTATAGTAATAAAGTAGCATGCAAAATTTTTAAGAGTGGCTGTGTAATGGCTTTAAAATTCTGTTCTCTTTTCATGGTCAAGAGGGTGAAAAAAAAGAAGAATGAGTTTCCGTTTAAAAAAGATATTTTAAAATGCAAACTAATAAAAAAAAGCTGAATAATGCTTAACTCCTTAAAAAATGCATTTGAATAAACTGTGTGCTTTAATTGGTTTTACATTTTTTGTGTAGTAAAATTATGTTGATTTCTTAAGGTTTACTAGTTATTCAAAAGTCATACAGAATGCAGAGGACTTCAGAGGCTGTTTCCAGATAATTCAAAATATACATTTGTCATGGAAAATATACATATGGTAATTTAATCAAAATCGTTAGAGCCATTTTTGAGAAATTCAACATTTTTGAACATATTTTAATATATGGTGTAGTTTGAGTTGGGGGCATTTTTTTTTGTTAAAATCTTTGTGTTGCATCCTTAGAAGATGATGAAGTTAAATATCCAGTTTGGGATTTAATCAAATTTTTATTTGTAGCACTATCCGTGATCCTTCAGCAGAATTACCACATACTGATAAGATATATATCCATTTAGAGTGCACTTACAAAAGCTATAAATGGTATCATATTTTTCTGCATGTAAAGCAGCATTGTCTACTTAACAACCAAGCTTTGTCTTAACATGAGCAAAAACATTAGCAACTCAAACATATTTTCTGTGCCAGTGAAACATTTATGTCACAAAACTACCTAAAAAATTATACTGCATATAGCACTTTCAACTGGAAACAGCCATTGCAGAATGTGCATGTGCAACCCAATGAATCTAACGTAAAGGTAGTGATGAGAATAGTTTTTACAGCAAAGGAAAGCTCTGAATTAGTTATGAATGTCCAGATAGTGAGGGACTGGAGGTTTTAAATGTAATTTTTACTTCTCATCCTTTAAATTCTTTGGTGAAAAATCTTGCACATGACTTTTCCTCCTCCCTCTTCCACAAATTAGTCTTACAACTTGTTCTTGTAAACTACGCCCTGTCAATCAAGATAAACTTTCATTATACATTTACACATTTCATTTAAACTATAAGAAGAATAAGGCAGGCTAAAGCAATATTCATATTTTTAAAAAATGAACTGCTAAATGATGGCTTCAAAATCTCTTCCTTTTTTATGACCATGAGAAAAAATGAATAGCAGCTTGCTATTTGTAAAAAGGTATTAGTATTTGACAATTCAAACCAGTAACAAAGAATAACTCACAAGTGGTTAATCCCAAAAAAGATATGGATAATGTGTGTGCATGTGCATGTGCATGTGTGTGTGCTTTTTTTGTAAGATCTTGTCTAGCTTTTACAATTAACCAATTATGCAAAAGTTATTCAGAATGAAGGGATCTTCACAGGCTACTCCCAGAAAATTCAAATATATGTTTTATTTGCATCCAAATATCTTCTTATACATATGACATTTTAATTAAACTCATTAAAGCTATTTTGAGGAAAAAAGTGTTCTACATAAAAGGCAATTGGAGTGGGAGAATTTTCCTGATAATTTTAGTGTTGTGTTCTTAGAATATAATGTAACATAATCCATGGTGTAATATTCCAAAGCAGGCCTGAGCCTGCCAACCAAACTGCCGGCCTCACACCCACATATGCAAGGCAACCGATATGGGGAGGAGATGTGGTCAGCATCATGGCACCTCCAGCCGGAAATTTGGCTTTCTAGACCAGGGTTCACTACCTAGCGTAGCTCCTCAATTTCCTCATGATGCTGAGTGGGTACTGGTCCTATACCCAGAACTTAAAATCCCCACCCCCAGGGGTGGGATTGATCCCGGGCGCGTTCCAGATGCAGGGAACCAAAGCACATGCTCTAGCTGACGACGCCATGGTACAGGACATTCTTAGACTATGCTGAACTTCAGTACCAACAACTTTTTGATTTTGAGCTGAGGATACAAATAACATACATTCACACATGCACGCATGCACACGTGCGCGCGCACACACACACACACACACACACACACACACACACACACACACACACACACACACACACACACACACACACACACACACACACACACACACACACACACACACACACACACACACACACACACACACACACACACACACACACACACACACACACACACACACATATGTTCAGACCTCTTTAGAAAAATACTTTTTTCTTTATTTTTCTTTTTTCTTTTTAATTCAGGAGCTTCAAAAAGCCTGTCTCGGTAGTGTGGTGGTAGTGTGTCTGCCTCACATTCAAGAGGTCCCGAGTTCGAATCTCGTTCAAGGTGAGTTACCTGGATAAGGTTTTCTTCAGGGTTTTCCCTTATCCTGAAAGATGAATGTCGGTTAACTCTAAGCTCTATGAACCCTGGGCTTATTTGAGCATCATTTCACCCATCCCATTCATTGTCCGATATGACTTAACATTGGAGGACGTAAATTACAACAACAACAAAAAAAAAGAAAAGAAAAAGAGCTTCAAAACTGTATTAATGCTGAAACCTTGTCATCAAATTATTTGATAGAATACAATACTTTTTCTATTTGTTTTTGACAAGTAGTAGAGAAAGCAAACATGTAGTGTTTGTCATACATGTTGCATTATATTGAGATATGTTTTGGTAGTGTCCTGGGTAAAACAAGGTGTCTAATGTTTCTATTTGTGCTTCATATTCAGCTTAATTTAGATGAAGAAAATGCTCTGTTACTACCTAATATATAGCCTGCATATAGCCTGAAAGATAAACAATGCACATAATAGTATTGAGTTTAGCATGTACTAATTCCTCATTTTCTAAGTATCTAAAATACCTTCTCTTCATGTTGTGCAAGAAACTGTATTTGTTCATCTTGAATACTGTGAGCCCACTTGTCATAATGTTGCTTTAATAATTCCAAAGCATCTTCATCAGTTTTTATGGGACGCACACCTAGTTGCAACAATTCCTTAGTTATTTCTCCCCAGACCTCTGCCATCTTCAAAGCCAGATAGTTTTTCACAAGCAACATTGTTACCTATACAAAAATCATTATCATTAATAAAGAACAGTTTCTGACCTACCTATATATTCTGTTGAGTCATAATTCTTACTATTATAGCTTTTGGAAATTATTGTTCTTCCATACTAGTTTTGTGTAGGCCAAGGTTTGGATAGGTAGAGTTGGACTGAAAATTCATACCGGGATTATGATTAACTTCCATCAAATAATCTAATAGTAGGATGGATAGAGTCAACATGAAAAATTCAATGCCATGGCCGGGATTTGAACCAAGGATCTCCTGGTTTCCGTCCAGTCACTCTATCCCATTGAGCTACCATGATCAACGTGCCGTCCTGACATTAAATTCTCCATTTGACTCATATATTTTCCTGGTAGACCACTAGGGGCTCTCACATCCGAGATACACCACTTGTAGCGACTTACTATCGTAAGTACTAGAGTCCCAGGCTTCATCACTTAACTCTTATTATTTTAGTTAATTGATGGAAATTAATAATTTCTTCACACTAGCTGTATATAGGCTAAGGTTTCTGATGGATAGAGTCAACATGAAAAATTCAATGCCACGGATCTCCTGGTTTCCGTCCAGTCGCTCTAACCCTTTGAGCTACCATGGTCAACATGCCGTCCTGACATTAAATTCTCCATTTGACTCGTATATTTTCCCGGTAGACCACTAGGGGCTCTCGCATCCGAGATATACCGTTTGTGGTGACTTACTATCGTAGGTACTTGAGTCCCAGGCTTCATCATTTAACTCTTATATACGAGTCAAATGGAGAATTTAATGTCAGGACGGTACGTTGACCATGGTAGTTCAATGCGTTAGAGTGACTGGACGGAAACCAGGAGATCCATGGTTCGAATCCCGGCCATGGCATTGAATTTGTCATGTTGACTCTATCCATCAGAAACCTTAGCCTATATACAGCTAGTGTGAAGAAATGATTAATTTCCATCAATTAACTAAAATAATAAGAGTTAAATGATAAAGCCTGGGACACAAGTACTTATGATAGTAAGTTGCCACAAACGGTGTATCTCGGATGCGAGAGCCCCTGGTGGTCTACCGGGAAAATATACGAGTCAAATGGAGAATTTAATATCAGGACGGCATGTTGACCATGGTAGCTCAATGGGTTAGAGCGACTGGACGGAAACAGGAGATCCGTGGTTCAAATCCTGGCCATGGCATTGAATTTTTCATGTTGACTCTATCCATCAGAAACTTTAGCCTATATACGGCTAGTGTGAAGAAATGATTAATTTCCATCAATTAACTAAAATCTAATAGTGGTTTAACTATGTTATGCCGTCGAGGAAACCAAGCCAACTATGTCAGCTTGTGACGGCATCGGGTGACACCTTGCCTGTGGAGAAGGAGGCCCTGCTCAAGTTGACCTTGGGACGGAGTGCAGTGCGTCTGTGGGTGTTCGTCGCAACTGGATGGAAACCAGGAAATCCGTGGTTCAAATCCTGGCCATGGCATTGAATTTTTCATGTTGACTCTATCCATCAGAAACTTTAGCCTATATACGGCTAGTGTGAAGGAATGATTAATTTCCATCAATTAACTAAAATCTAAGAGTAGTTTAACTATGAAGCTTACAGCATAGGAAGTTGCCACAAACAATGGGTATTTCATTGTATATGAGAACTGCCAGTGGTTTACTGGGAAAAATAAGAGTCAGTCAGAGAGTCTAATGTCATGCTGGCATATTGGCTATGGTAGCTCAATGGTTAAGAGCAATCGACCGGAGACCGGGAGATCTGTGTTTCAAATCTCAGTTATGACATTGAGTTGTTTAGTCTGAAAAAATATGTGAAGTGTTTAACGCCCGCTTTTACTACATACGGCACCGCAGGCGGTGACACTGATGATACATGAGTTGAAGATGGAGCACCGGTGGAATGAGATGGCGGGGGAAACTGGAGGTCCTGGAGAAAACCCGCCCCAGCGCCATGTTGTCCACCACAAATCTCACTTTGCGGTCGCCTGGAATCGAACCCGGGCCGCCTTGGTGAGAGCCAAGCGGTCTAACCACTGAGCCATGGCGCGGCCTGTTTAGTCTGACTCTACCTATCCAAATGTTATAGCTTTTGTTTATTATGTATATTTTTTTTTTGTTATTTTCTCTTATATTATTTTCTATTGTATACCCAATAAAATCAGGGTCTAGAGCACTTGCAAAATTTTAAGTAATTATTTTTAAGTAATCAACCCATTTACAAACAACAACTGGCAAACATTATATAGCATAAAAATAAATTTGGGAAGAAATGATTTACACATTGACACATTGCTTCCCTCACACTGTTTTTCATAGGATATGTTACAAGAGCTGTTGCTCCCATCTTCAGCTGAGTCGAGAGTTGAGACTGTGTTAGTCCCTTGCACATGCTTCTCTGTTACAGTTCACACACAAAAAAGGCATAGGCAAACATATTTCTTGCTAAACTAGCTAGTGTCCCTTCCCTTCTTACTGATTACATCACATCAAGGCAATGGAGCCAATTTAGTGAATAATAACACACAAGATACAAATCCCTAAATACCATTCAACATTTTAAAGAAGTCATTGTCAAGTTGTTAAAAGTGAGATATCTTTTATATAGAATATGAGTAGTTGTCAAGCAGTTTTTGAGATTACTCACTCAGAGTGAGTAATCTCAAAAACTGCTTGACAACTACTCATATTCTATATACCATTCAACATGCTACCTCATACCAATATTGATGGGGTTGAAAACAAAACTTCTTAAACAATGAAGGTCAGAATTAAAAGCTGAGCTAAGTATATACTTATATTTTTATATTATTGAGGGACTAGTTTTGGAAGCTGTTGCATCCATCTTCAATCTTGGTCTAACTGTTGGACCATGGAAAGGTTGGAATGATGTTGAAACTGGATGCAACATCTTCTGAAACTAGTCCCTCAATAATATAAAAATGTAAGTGATGAGGTGTTAAGAACTAACTACAAATAACTTTTTTCAATTAATTTTGATGTCTCTGTTACTCCTCCAATCATGCATAAATGAATGTTGGTGTTAATGCAATTCCAGAAGAAAAGAAGTTTAATAAGCAATATCATTCACTTGATACCAAATTGCAGCACTGTGAGTTAGGAGCTATCTGTGATACATGTTCATTTTATCAAAACCATTGGATATGACTGAAAGTCCAGTTTAAGAGGCACAAAGTGCTTAAGAGCATACATGAAGGCTTCAAAAGAAGTCACTTATTTCTTCAAAATCATTAGGAGCACTCTGAATTTGTTTCCTTATCAATGGTTGTCATTAATCATTGGAGTTGTGAAAATTTTGAAAACAGTGACTTTGTATGTAATGAAAATGTTATGCTGCACTTCATAGTTTGGTTCTTACATTACATTTCATACTGACACTAAGAAAATATTAAGTTTCAGAACCCACAAATGAGTGGCGGAACATTTTACCATTGCATATGCTAACCTATGAGAAAGCAGTAATGGCAGACCAGCGTTGAATAAAAATATTTTATTATTTGGATCCTACAATTAAAATAATAGAGAGGGTTGTCCACGATCTATGGTAACAATTTTAGATGTGCACAATGACTCTTTAAACATGCCTATGGAAGTTAGCAAACTACATAAGTCTCATTAAGCATTGATTAGCATGTGGAAGTGTTGAGTCATTCCTGTTGCATAATAGAAGGAAGTTGAAGTAAAATGCTGAATTTGTCTTCCTGGCAGACTTTCCAGAGCCCATTTGTACATGGTCTTCTACTTCCAAGGGCTCTTTTCAATTACCCAAAGCACAGAAGTCCATTGGCAGGCATCAGGATAGGATAGGAGAGATGGGAGTGTTGTTTCTCTCTCCATTTTCTTAAATAAACTGGCGGATTGAAGCAGACTATGGCGGTGCAACCAGACCTTAATTGCATCTACACCATAGAGAGCAGGAATTTCTATGCAGAATACAGGGTTTAGAACGTTAGTCTGATAATATGCCGAGTTGCTGTGACTTTTCTTTTCCACCTGGCAGATAGTTAACTTCCCATTGTAGCTGTATCCTGCTATGACCATAAAACCAATGGGAAAACTTTCCTTAGCTTCGCTATACCACCTTTCAAAACATTTTTTCTCCTTGGATGGTAATATATGGCCTAGGCTTTGCTGCAGTCACTTAGGTAAACATATGCTTCATCTAATGCAACCACAAACATTCACTTGTGACCTGCCAGAGAGCATTCATATATTCTCTAGTTAGTGGTATGTCCTGCAATGTGCCGGGGCAGCAGCTTACGGACTTAGCATTTATGCCACTTTTTAGGTTTAAATTCTGGTTGATAATGGTGTTCACAGTTATTCTGGAGATTCCCAACTTCATACAATTGCTCTTTACATCACCAGATTCATGCCTGAGACAAGATTCATGAACCTGATCATTAGAGCTACCCCTGGAGTATGGCTGGTGGCCAGTCATGGATTTGCGTGTTTCTTGCCCTCTGGAATAAGGTTTCTTCTAGTCTTTACCTTTTTTACTTAGCACATTTGAGATGCCTTTCTTGGAAATGGCGAAACCACATCTTTCACATTGTTTAATAATCTTAGAATACAAATATTTTGTATCACAAAGGGTACTATCACTCCCAGAATGGTTTTATTTTTGGCCCCATTTTATGCAACAGGAATTAGTCAACACTTCCACATGTTAATCAATGCTCACTGAGATTGGTGTAGTTCGCACACTTCCATAGGTGTGATGTGATGTGTTCACTTAGGTGAACATATCTAAAGGTTGTTACTGTAGATGCACACAACACTCTGTACACATTTGCTATTGTAAAATAGTCTTTAAGCTTAATTTTATTCTTTTCTTTCTAAATTACACTTTGCCATCATTATTTTCTAATTATTGTATTGAGTGAAATAGTTAATTCAGTTTATTGTTAATGCTTCACTGCACAATGAAGAGAGTACAAACATGTTAACAAAATATACTAAATATGAAACATGTTTTTTGCTATCTCAGAATCATTTAGCACATATAACAATATCTTTTTTCATTAATTTAGGTTACTGTCCTGTAGAGTACATACTAAAGGCATTATACTGTATATATTAGTTTTCTAAAATTAATTCATTAGTTCATCACAAATAACCTAATTACATACCTGAGCTTTAGTTGTCAGCTTGAAATACTTCATTTGATATCTATCCAATATAAAGTTTGTCTTCTCCTTGTATCGCTGTGTTATCATCTGGAAAATTGCATAAATTTTTGGTCGAGCACTGCCAATAACATCTGATATTGCTGGACTAATAGAGGTATTTATTATTTTTAACAATTTCTTTTGATGTTCACCTGCCAATGGATAATCCACCTCTGGGAAGGCAAATACACATACATTTAGTTTTACAATGTGAATGTGTATTATAAGAAAGACATTTAAAAATAAGTGCAATACTATGATTATGTGCTATAAATTTTATATCAAACTCAGGTAGAAATTATGTCACGGCTCACATTCATATTAACAGTTATTGTCATGGCACATACAGGTTCTGACAGTATTAAAAGGCAGTAAAATACTTTGTGAATACAAAGAAACCACATTGTTTTATCACAGTACTTGATTAGCATATAAGTTTATAAATTCATCCAAAATATCTATAAAAATGTGTTATTAGCAATCATTTAAATAATATGTTTGAAAACTTCTGTTTGGTCTTACTTTTTAACAAGAGGAAACAACAAACAAATTATAACAATTTGAACTCAATTATAAATGAGAATTAAATGACTTAGTGAGCCTAAATTGAAATAAATTCAGGGTTGTGTTGCACCTATATGTTTCTTAAAGAATAGTCAGAAATGTTAAAATGAACAGGCAATATTACAAATATTACACTGAACACAGATTTGCAATTGTTAATACTTCCAGCTAAATAAAAAAGAGAAAGTCGGACATGTAATTGTGGAAGTGATTACCGAGTGATGATTTATACCAAGGATTTTGAAAAACTGCTTTGTAATGAGTTGGGTCTGCATTGCTGTTTGTCCTCAAAATGGCACTCCTCATTTCTATTTAATATGTGTTTATCGCAAGAGGATATGATGTAGGTTGTTATTCTGAGGAAGGTAGGTACTTTTGTCACACCTGATAATAGATATAATCATTTCATTAATAACATTCAGCAGGGACATTAATAGTTACAAAAGTCACTCCAGAAGTTTTGAAAATGAACAACAATGAGTTGTAATAAACCAAAGCAAGTCTTCCTAGCTTTAGATTGAAGTTCAGA
Organism: Mantis religiosa; assembly: GCA_030765055.1. NCBI lineage: Eukaryota > Metazoa > Arthropoda > Insecta > Mantodea > Mantidae > Mantis > Mantis religiosa. The sequence goes on from CM060950.1 coordinate 364,124,403, forward strand.
TACTAACATGTGCAAGCCTGAGTGCACTCCAACAATGTGCAGTGTCATCATTTCTGATATGTGCATGCAGGTGTTGCTATGCCATATGCTAATTTGATCTCAAGTGAAGGTACTTTTGTCCTATGATTTTCTATAGCTTTTAAGTCAATTTAAAGCAGAGAGAATGCCTCAAAGGACTAAATTGAGCATTTATGAATCTTTGCCCTTTGTAATGATGATTCATCAATGGTTTGTAGAGTTTAAAAGATGAAGGGGTTCCCTCAGATGAAGACCATGGACAGCTGGCTGCAGCAACAGTAGATGAAAATGTGATGAAAGGAGAATGCATATTGTGGAAATATCATTGTTACTTATATGAGATTCAAGTATCCTTAAATATTGAATTGACAACAGTAGACACCACACTTAAAGAAAGAATTCACTTTGAGGATACCGCATTTGTCAGATCCCCCACCACTTCACAAATCAGCAGAAATAGGCATGCTGTAGTGCCAAGATATGATAGAAAAATTTGATACAAGAATGTACAAAAACATACTGTATTTATCCAAATTCAAAACAATATCAAACATAAGACAATCCCCATTTTTCAGAACTAAATTTTGGAATTTAACATATCATCTATATAAGAGAACATAATTTTTAAATGAAACTTAAAATGTTGCACATATATTCTGAACAAACTAAGGGACAATTAACCCAAATTAAGTACATTTTTCTTAATAGTTTAATTTTAGAGTAGCTTAGATACCAAAATATAGGCAGCATATATGCATTTTACAGCAATCTTATTAATGTTATTAATATTATGAATATTAATACAAAAAAGCAGAAAGGTGAGTTTCATTTCAATGAACAATTTCTTGAATCATGCTACTCAGTTGTGAAAATGAAATGTATTATGCATTCACCTTTATCAAACACTAAGAAACGATCACTGTGTTTGTTTTTAGTAACCACTATCAGTTCCATCGGATGAAGTGGTTGCCTCATCTGTGTTGTGAATTTCTTTCCATATAGTATCATCAGAACCATCTAGTGTAATGGTGAGGCAGCATTTTTTTAATCATCTCACTATTGAATCAGGTGTTATCCGATGACACACTAAGTATCCATTTCCCTAGCAAAGCTTATGATAGCCTTTTAAGCTTTTTTGATGCAAGATCCTCAAAGTAGCCAGTTATTATGTTGCTCTTTATGATCCTTGAAGTACTTGGTGATCTTCATATCTACTGCCTGCAGCTGTGATGTCATTCCTCCTGAAATTGTAACAAAACCACAGTTGCCTTTCCAATTTTAATTTTTAACTTTGAGGGTTACAGGACCCTTGAAATCAATAAGCACAAGCATGCCATGAGGCTTAAATAAGACCCTGGTCTTCACTGCAGTTCTAATCTATCATATATATTCTCTGGTCTTTTCTCATGCCATTGGTATGCTATGTATGTTAAAAAATTCTCCTTCAACATCATTTTCCTATGCAGAACGATGTACAAAGCTACTTTCTCCAATAGGCAAGAATTAACATACAGTATTTTGGACTTTGTGTTTGCTATAGTGTGAATTGTAACCATCTTGGCTCTCTTCTCCTCAACCATGGCATTTGAGGACATATCAAAATATATTGAATGTCTTATCAGCATTCCTAATCTGTTCCAGTAAATAAGAACACTTCTTTCTCAGACTGATGACGTCTCTGAAAATGAATTAGCTTTTCTTCATATTTTGTGAATAGCCATTGTGCTGTTATTCTACGGCGCACAATTAAACCATTTCGATGCATCATCCTGCTGTATCATCCAGTGCATACATGTATAATTGCAAAGGCTATTTTTTATTTTTCACGCACATTGGCAAAGACCTGTAGTTTCAGTTTTCCAGTTCATGGTATGATGGGTCTTTGGTTCACTGAAAGTTTTTCGTCTAGAACATGTGTTTTAAGCATGTGTGTTGTACCGTCAAAGCCTTACATGGGCTTCCGAACTCCACATTTTCGCCGCAACGCAACTGCATGTATTTTCGGTATCATTTATCACACGTAGTTTGAAATTTTTGTGTAATACATATCACCTGTCGTAAGCTGGGTGAGGATCCATGATTTTCACACGATCCAGGATACATAATACAATATTGTCGCCAATCACAGTGTTGGTTGGAGCCGCTGCAAAGCCAGCGCTGGGCTTGCGTGGGCAGGAAAGAAAGTGACAGATAGTGGTGCGCGAGTTGGACGCTTGCCAAGGGAGAGAAAGAGACAGAGGTAGTCTGGAATTTCCCGCTGTCATCGTGATTTTTATCGAACGATCGACGGCTTTCTAGAACAATGACTGGAAGTATAAAAGCTGGCAAAGTGTTAGTTGCCAGGCAGTTGCAAGTGAGTTGTTAATTGTGTGCAGCTGAGTAGTAATTTCAAGTATACCGCAGTGAATTCTTTTGCTTGTTTATGTGTGACGAGAACAAAGAGACGCCCTTGAAGACTGCTGTTTTTATGTCAAGTAATTTTGCTGCTACCAGGGTTGCACAAGGCGTCTTTTTACTGAAATTAAGAGCATTTTAAATTTTTGCAAACAAGACTTTTAATTTTACGAACACACAAAGTCACATTTGGTATCAAAAGTGGGATACGACGTTGGAAGCTCCATTGGCCAAGGTTTCAGAAGAGCTGAAAAAAATAATGAGAACTGCGAATGACACCCTCGCTGCGCCGCTGCCGCGGAAATGAAAATGGCAAATAGCAACCTGGCCGTGACGATGACTGAAAGGAAGGCCGAAACAACTGAAATGGAGGCTGCGAACAAGGCCCTCACAGCCAAATTTGGAGAGCAGTTGGCTGGCGGGAGTGATGACGTCACAGAGCTGGGCAAGCAAATAGGCCAAGAAGACGAGTGTGTCGAAGACCTGGCGAACCGCATTAACGACCTAGAGAGAAAGGCCGACAGCAACACCAAGTCCCTGAACGCCATGGTGGAGGACACTGTCGGCAGAAGGTTGAAGGATTTGAAGGCCAACACGCTGGGACGCAATACAACATCTGCGCGCGTCAAACCACCTAAGTAAGACGGCACGTCAACTTTCGAAGTCTTCCGCCACCAATTCGACATAGTGGCCAAGCACAACATGTGGTCGCCAGAAGAAGAGGCCGCACAGCTAATAGCCAGCCTCCAGGGATGGGCCGCAGAGGTGCTGAACGCGGTCCAGGCAGCGGCGGCACCCAAGGACATGGCCCTGGAGAACCTGTTTGGCAACCACCGTTTGGCCGCAGCCTACCGCAGCCAGCTGAAGTCTTCGTCACAGCAGCCATGGGACACGCTGCAGGAGTTCACCCTGACAATCGAACAGCTGGCCAGCAAAGCCTTGGTCGACTTCCAATCCGAATCCGTATCCTGAGAAACCGCCTACACCTTCGTCGACGGGGTTTGAGTCCAGAGGCTCTACTCCCATTAGCCTTGAACCCGTAGGAACAAGACCCGGGCCTCCTTCAACCAGGGAGTATCCGAGCTGTCCCAAAGGGCGCTCGGCGTCCTCCGAGGTGCTTTCCATAGTGCAAGACCTAGAGACTAACAAGCCCCCCCCCATCTGGTCCTATGGACACAAGACGGGATGGAAGTGGATACGCCACTTACGCGCGTCAACACTCAAGGTGAAGACTACCGAAACACCTCGGTGGGGCCGCCTGGTGATCTAGCACACCTTCTACTAGCTTTGCAGGCTAGTACCCGGGACACTTAATGGCTTCCCGCAACCCCGTCCGAAGACGTACCCGATTCCCACGGGTTTCGGGAACACACTGCCCCCTCGAGTCCATCCCAATACGAACAACTTCCGAAGGAGGGGCTCGGCTGTTCGGCCCGAGGTTCCTCTAGTAACGTCAGAGGTACCACGAGTGCTAAGGGTCCGCAGCGCCCGCACTTTGGCAGCTGAAATGGACGGATCCCTTCCCCTACGGGACGTCGACGGGGTACGAGACACCGCGGTACATCAGCGCCTAATACTCGGCGAATAAAAGAAAAACCACGGACACTAACGGCCGTATTAAGAATAGAGGCGGCCAAGGTGACAGCTATTCCGACTTCGTGAACAAGGAGTATCCGTTACAATGCAAAGCGAACACCAGCCCAGGGAGGCCGGTGAAGACCAAGTGCCGTGTGTTGGGGGTGTGCCCAGCCGGGAAACCTGGAGAGAGACTGACCACAACAGGAAGAGCAGCCGGAAAGTCCAGTAAAGCCCGGCGTGGCGAGGGGGACGTCGACGCCATCATCACCATCCTCTCGAGTGACACTACGTGCTGTCAGCCGACGTTTGGATGACAGCCCCATCGCGGACGGTTGGGTAAAAGAGAGGCCGTGCCACATGCTTGTGGACACCGCGGCAACTGTGACAATCATCAGGCCTAACATAACCAGCGGTTTGCCGTCGAGTAAACCGAGCGGACTAAACCAGCTAGCTACGGCATCGGGCGACACCTTGCGTGTGGAGAGGGAAACCCTGCTGCAGTTGACCATCGGGTGGAGTGCCGTGCGTCTGTAGGTGTTTGTCGCTGAGAAGGTCATACTGGGATTAGATGGTCTCAGGAGCTACGAGGAGACGGTCGACGATGGCAGGAAGGTCCTGTGGCTCATTGGAGAAGAGGTGATACTCCAGCATCCAAAAGAACACCTTGGAATCTGCAGGGTCATCCTGAGGGAAGCGGTGGTTGTCTACGCAAGAAGCGAGGTGATGGTGAGGGCGCGACTGGAAGGCCAGCGGACAAAGAACTTGATGCTGGACCAGAAGATGCCTGTGCACTGTAGCCAGGACATTGTTACCGTGCCGAGAGGACGTGCCGGTGAAGCTGCTCAACCCAACGGACACCGATTACGACATCCAGGCTGGGACGGAGTTGGGGACGTGCGAGCCCGTTGTCAGCGTAACGTCAATCGACAACACCCAGGAGCCGGTCCCGGCGCAACGCCTGGGGCACCGGCTGGAAGGTTTACTGGAGAGGGCGTTCGACCACCTGATCGCAGAACAGATAGAGAAAGTCTGACAACTGCTGCAACGATACCAGCGCGTCTTGAGCCAAGGCATCAGTCACCAAGGCCGCATAGACAGGATGATCCATCACATAGACACCGGACATGCCCAGCCTATTCGGCAACCACCTAGACGCGTTCCGCTGGCAAAAAAAAGCGGCGGTACGGAAAATTATGGAGGACATGAGATTCAGAGGAGTGATTGAAGAGTTTGACAGCCCTTTGTGTTCCCCTGTAGTCTTGGTGAAGAAGATGGCGAGATACGCTTCTGCGTAGACTACAGAAAGCTGAACGCTGTCACCAGGGAGGACTGCTTCCCTTTACCAGGGACTGACGACACCCTGGACACGCTTGCTGGTGCGCAGTGCTTCTCGAACTTGGACTTGAAGTCGGGTTACTGGGAGGTGTCTCTACACCCGAGAGACAAGGGGAAGATTGCATTCCCGACTGGCCAAGGGCTTTGGCAGTTCACAGTTATGCCCTTTGGTCTCTGCTACCAGCTACCTTCCAACGCCTCATGGAGTCAGTAATAAAAGGATTGACTTATGACTCCCGCCTGGTATACCTGCACATCATCGTCGGTAAGACATTCGAAGACCATCTCGACAAACTGAGAAAGGTGCTACAGAGACTGCAGGCGACCAACCTGAAGCTGAACGCGAAGAAGTGCCAGCCAGTCCGCAACGAAATCAACTACTTGGGCCACATGATCCCACCAACTGGAGTGGCCACAGACCCGGAGAAGACATCGGCCGTGAGAGATTGGCCTCACCTAAAGGATAAACGAGAATTGCGCAGTTTCCTGGGGCTGTGCAGTTATTACCGCCACTTCATAAAGGGCTTCTCCAACATAGCCAAGCTCCTCACTCGCCTGACGGAGAAACATCGGCCTTATTTGTGGACGAAGGACGCCGAAGGCACTTTCCAGCGACTGAAGGAGGCCGTTTGCAGTGCTCCTATTTTGGGACTCCCAAAACAAGGTGGCGGCTTCATTGTGTACACCGACGCCAGCGACCATTGCATTGGAGGTGCCTGTCCCAAGTCCAAGAGGGCTACGGGCGAGTAATAGTCTACTACAGCAAGACGCTATCCAAGGCAGAGAAGAATTACTGCGTCACCGGTGAGAGCTGCTGAAGGTGGTGAAGACCTTGGGGTACTTCCGCAGGTACCTGTACGATCAGCCATTCCACCTGAGGACTGACCACTCCGACCTAACCTGGCTACTCAGTTTTGGAAACCTGGAGGGCCAGGAAGCCCGTTGGGTCCAGAAGGTGCAGGAGTACGACTTCACCTCCGAACATCGTAGAGGGGTGTGCTACGCCAACGCAGACGCCATGTTCCGAAGATCCTGTCATTAAGAGTGCAGCCAATGCACCAGAGTGAAAGAGAAGGTGCGTGCCGCAGCTGTCAGAGTGGTCATGGCAGTGCCTGCGGACGATTTGGATAGCGCAAGCCTGAGGAGGGAGCAGCTGGCGAACGCCAACTTGGAGTCACTCTTAAGAGAAGTGATGTCCTGGGAGGGCATCACACCCAGAAGTGCTGCATACAAGCCGTACCTGGCCCAATGGAACTCACTGAAGGCCAAAGACGGCGTGCTGTTCCGCGAATGGGAATCACGCGATGGGAAGGGGAAGAGAGAACAATTGGTACTTCCCGGAGTAAGGTCCCGGAAATCTTGGGGGAAGTGCCTGCTGGTACTTCTGGAGGACACCTGGGAGCAAACCAAACGATCGGAAAACTCCGACAGCGCTACTACTGAGGCTCCAAGCAGACGCTGAGAGATGGTGCCGTCAATTTCACGTGTGCGTGGCGAGTCGCGGCCCCCAGACTAGGAGCCGGGGTCCCATGCAGCAGTCCAGCGTCGGAGCGCCTTTCGAACGCATCGCTATCGACATAGCTGGACCATTCCCAGTGTCCGGCCGAGGCAACAAGTACCTGATGCTGACCGTGGATTACTTCACCAAGTGGCGGGAGGTGTATGCCATCCCGAATCAGGAGGCGAAGACGATTATCGACTGCCTCGTGGAGCAACTGTTTTGTCGTTTTGGGGTGCCGTTAGAATTCCACAGCCATCAGGGCACTAATTTTAAGTCTCACCTGATGAAGGAGGCACTGGAAGGGCTTGGGGTGAACAAGAACCACACAATACCTCTACATCCACGGTCGGACGGCATGGCAGAGAGATACATTAAAATCCTAGAAGAAAACCTGAGGAATATCTGGTGAGCCGTCAGCGAGACGGGGATGACAAGGTGCCACTGTTCTTGCTGGCTTACCGCTCGTCAATACACGACACCCTGGGTTTATGCCAGCAAGCATAATGTTCGGCCGAGAGCTACGCCTCCCATGTGACTTGACTTTTGGAAGCCCCCGGAAGCGAAGCAGTCAGCAACGGAGTATGTGGATTACATCGTGGACCATCTCCACGACATGCATAAGATGGCTCGTCAGAACTTTCAAATGGCGAGCAACAGCATGAAGACCCGGTACGACAGGCAAGCCAACAGCCAAGGATTCCAGCAAGCTGACCTGGTCTCGTTGTACCGCCCTAATTGGACCAAGGGACGCTGTCCAAAACTTCAACAACCATGGCAAGGACCGTACCGGGTGGTGAAGAGAATTAACGACGTCGTCTACCATATCCAGAAGGTGCCCCGAGGAAAATGGTGGTATACCTGGATCATCTGGCTGGTTACGATGGTGCTGTTCGGGACGACCAACCTTGTGGAGGGAACGGTGTGGCCGATCGCTTTGTTGGTTGGAGCCGCCGCTAAGCCAGCGCTGGGCTTGAGACGGCAGGAAAGAAAGAGATAAATAGTGGTGCGCGAGTGTGATGCTTACCGAGAGAGAGAAAGAAATAGAGAGAGGAAGTGACAGAGAGATTGTGGAAGTTCCCGTTGCCATTGTGATTTTTATCGAACGATCGGCTGCTTTCTAGAGCAATGACTGGAGATATAAAAGTTGGCAGAGTGCTAGTTACCAGTCAGTTGCTAGAGAGTTGTTAATCGTGTGTGTGCAGCTGCGTTGTAATTTGAAGTGTACCGCAATGAATTATATTGTTTTTACGTGTGGCGAGAATAAAGAGGTGACCTTGAAGACTGCTGTTTGTATATTACGTAATTTTGCCTCTGTGAGGGTTGTACAAAGCGTATTTTTACTGAAGTAAAGAGCATTTTAAATTTCTGCACATAAGACTTTCAAGTCTATGAACCCCCAAAAGTCACAACATTTAAAACTCACTATACAGCAACGGGAACCAACTTACTAAAGAAGTTGATGCACTACAACAAGTCACGCAAGTGAGTTTCCTATTGGTTGCGTCTTGGAGGCTTACCTAAATGACAAAGCGAAGTGCCTGAAATCTGCAGTACGTCAGATCAGCGAAGATAATGAATAATACTTTCCTTTATGAAAGGAAATCATCTGTTTCAGTCTCTGGAAGATCTCCCTTAGGGGGAGGGATGCGTCCGTTTCAGCTGCTAAAGTGCGGGCGCTGCGGACCCTTAGCACTCGTGGTACCTCTGACGTTACTAGAGGAACCTCGGGCCGAACATGCCGACGACGAGCAAAATTGTCGTTGAAAGGGGATCCCACCAAAGGTGGTGGGGCCTTCCGATAGATACCATTCCAGGACTAGGTCCTTTACTGGTTGAAGGATGAATTTTAAAATAAAGACTGTGGTAGACGGTGGCATTGAGGTAGGGAGGTTATGAGTAGGTGAAAGTGAGATGTTGATTTGAAGAAATTAGAGAGATGATGAATAAGTTAAAGAGATGATGAAAATATATTTTGTTTTTAATGGATGATGATATTAGGGTCGATGTAGGAGGAGCCTGGGATGCTTGTATCGCTCCCCGGGGTCAATATCGTACTCCCCGAGGCCGCGGATAAAGGCGTTGAAATTATGTGGAAGAGAGTCGAAGAATTTTTGTGAAAGGGAGAGCATGTAGTCTTTGAGGAGTGGAAAGGAAAGGTCACGGTGAATATTGATGTTAGGGATGTACCAGTCAGCATCGACAGCGATGCGTAGAAAGCGATTTTGAAGGGTTTGAAGGTGATACATGTGGGTTTTTGCAGCAGTGGCCCACACTGGGCAGGCATAGGTGAGAACAGGACGGAGGACTTGCTTATAGAGAAGTAGTTTGTTAGAAAGTGACATGGCAGAGTTTCGGTGACATAAGGGGTAGAGAAGTGCCATCTTGCGAGCAACCTTGCTGTAAACGTTGCCGATGTGGGCCTTCCAGGTGAGCTTCTGGTCCAGTGTGACTCCAAGATATATGACTGTGGTGGACCAGTGAACAGATCCACTAGCAATACGAAGCTCTGGGACATCAGCCTCCGTGCGCCTTGTAAAGGTGATTTCCTGTGACTTGGTTGGGTTCACAGTGAGGCGCCAGGTATTAAACCAGGTTGTACGGTTGTCTGCATAGATCTGAAGTCGATTTACAGCAACTTGGTGTCGTGTGGATGCAGTGGTTATGGCAGTATCGTCAGCAAACTGGTACAACGTACAGCCTTGATGGGAGGGCAAGGTGTTGATGAAGATGAGGAAGAGCAGGGGGCCAAGGACACTCCCTTGGGGGACTCCTGCATGAATAGGGTGGGAGGCGGAAGAAATGTCTTCTTTGGTGACGCTGAAGGTGCGTTTTTGAAGATAGGTTTGGATGAGATGTATGATATATGGTGGAAAATTATAGTGAATTAGGCGGTGGAGGAGGCCTTCGTGCCAGACGGAATCGAAGGCGCGTGTGAGGTCAAGGAATAAGGCAACAACAAAGTGCTTGTTGTTGAAGCCTTTGATGATTTCGTCGACTAGACGAAGAAGTTGATGTACCGTGGAATGTTGCTGACGAAAGCCAAATTGCTCCTGGCGCAGTATTGACTCCGCTGAGAGTTTGTTGCAGCCGTGATTGAATGACCTTTTCGAAGAGCTTGCTCATTGTCCGCAGAAGGCTCATGGGACGATGTCCTTCCGGCGTGGAGGTGTCTTTGCCGGGTTTAGGGAGGGTGATGATTTTAGCATGCCTCCAGGCTCTGGGGAAGTATGCCAGTTTGAATAGCTCATTAAAGAGATGGACTAGAAGCTCCAGCCAGTTGTTAGGGAGTTGTTCGGATTGGGTTGGACTCGAGGGGTGCAGTGTGTTCCCGTCACCCACGGGCAATTGGGTAGCTCCGGCCAGGCTACTGGCCGCCCGGAGGGGGTAGAGGGTTGCCTCATAAGTCCCGAGAACTAGCCTGCAGAGCTAGTAGCTGGTGAGCTAGACACTGGCGGCCCTACCAAGGTTTTTTGGTACCTGGTTCATTAAGGACCGGCGCGTAAGTGGCGTATCCACTTCCGTCCTGTCTGCCGTGTGCAGGGGGGCAGTTTATAAAATAGGTACTGTCCTACGGTAAATATACCAGATGGGCCCGGGTTCTGGTCCTACGGGGCCAGGACTAATGGGAGTAGATCCTCGCATTTAAGTCTCTGAAAGATCGTTTTCCCTATGAGAAAGCCTATAATCCATCTAGGTCAGCCCAGCTATCTCTATATCATGAAATGTAACACGCAAAGTTTGCTACGGCATTGGGAGCCTTCTCTACTATTTTCCCACTAACCTATGTCACTGCCGACAGCAGGTGGTACCAGCCAAATTTAAAGTGCACTTTTTTCGCATACTGTTATATGAATATATACCATATATTCCTAATGCAAGATGACCTCTAGATTTCAATATTAATATTTTGGAGAAGAAACAAACGTCAATTTGATTTCGGATAAATACGGCATTTAATATTGTAACAGGAGATGAAAGGCAGATATACCAGTATGATCCAGTAATTGACGGTCATCTGTCTGACCTTCCTGAGAGAGGATTCTTGAGGATTCCTAATAGTTATGTGGAAAATCAGTTTCGGTAAGAAAATTATTTGTGTATTCTTTTCGGTTGTACGATGTTTGTTAAAAAATTATCGCGTATTTTGAATTTCCGCGGACTAAGTATATTCAATTTTCGATTGCTTTGTGACGTCATGTTGGTACTCATGTCCCTCACTTATGTTGACAAGCTCAGCCATTACGAATGTTCAGTTAATTGTTGACATCTATTTTGCTTGGACGTGTTTTGGCGCGTCTTCGATTTTTGCCTGCTCCCAAAAATGGAACAAAGAATCTGTATCAAGTTTCATGTGCGGATGCATTCCGAATGTTGATTTAGCATATGGTGAAGCTAACTTGGACCAAAGCAACGTTTATCGCAAAAGCTTTTCAGAGGTTCGCGAAGATGTGAACGACGAAGAGCGTCCCGGACACCCGAGCTCGTCAGCAACATGGGAAAACATTGCAGAAGTGAAGAAAGTAAAATTGGCCAATCGTCGAATCACCATTAGAGAAGTTGCTGAAGACCTAAACATATCGAGTGGCTAGTGCCATTCGATTTTGCCATGAGACGGTTCGCTGCAAAATTCGTACCAAAGTTGCTCAATTTCGACCAAAAGCACCATCGCAATAACGTTGCTAAGGAGCTGTTGAACTCTGTCCGTGACGACCAAAATCTGCTTCAGAAGGTCATAACTAGTGAGGAATCATTGGTTTATGTTTATCACGCTCAGTCATGTCAATGGACGCTGCCACACGAGCCAACACTGAAAAATGCGCGCCAAGTTCGGTCGAAGGTGAAGGTTTTGCTAACAGTTTTCTTCAATTGCAGGGGCGTGGTGCATCATGAGTTCTTACCAAAGGGTAAAACGGTCAATTAAGAATATTACTTGCAAGTTATGCGCAAGTTGCATGCAGCAATCCGCCAAAAACGCCCGGATTTGTGAAAGAACAAAAATTGCACCATAACGCTCCTGCTCGCACATCGTTGCTTCCGCGTGAATTTTCGGCCAAAAGCAACACACTTATATTGCCTCAGCCACCGTACTCCTCAGACCTGGCCACCTGTAACTTTTTTTTGTTGTTCCCAAAACTGAAGAAACCCACGAAAGGACGACGCTGTGCCAGGATTGAGGAGACAAATATGCTTCGAAATAGGAGCTAAACAAGATCACAAAAATCTATTTTTAAAGTGCTACAAGCATTTAAAGAAAACGTTGGCACAAGTTTATAATGTCTGGTGGGGATTATTTTGAACGAGAGAAGATAGCTATTCATGAATAAATAGATAATTTTTGAAAAAAAAAAAAAACCCACAGAATTCGCGATACTGTTTTAACAAACCTGACAGATGTTGCGAATTCTGTCCCAAAAATACCCTACCTGACGTATAGATAACAGTTGTTTCAAACTAATCACTAAAGTACAATTCTTTTAAATTTAAGTTTTGATGCTACATTGTTTATTATTTCTTTAGCAGCTATTAATAGTGAACGCTCTCAACGAATTTTTAAACATGGATAAAACTATACATTTTTATATTATACAATACTTTTATTTGAAGGGTGTTAGTCCAGCTAATATCAAAGCTAAGCTAGGTTTCACTCTAGCGGAGTCTGATCCTTTCTTTACAACAATATAAATAATTCCTTTACTATAGCAAAAACAGTTAAAATGAGATAAACCTACCAGTACTAATATAAATAATTCTTTCCATAACATTTACTAATTATTGGGTGGCATAGTTTAAGTGAAGCCGAAAAGATTGCCAAGACGAATATCACAGTAGCCGAGCAAATGAGGGGACCACTTCACAAATTGTGAAGGAACTCCACAAAATGATATTGGATTATTGTTAAAAAAGAGCGCGTGAACTAGCAGACATCATTGGCATTTCAAAAAGCGTTTTACATCGCACACTTACTGAAGAGTTGGCTATGAGAAAGCAGTGCGCAAAATGTTTACTCCCAATGAAGAAAAGCAGTGTAGTAAGGATGATCGGCAATGTTTGGCCGCAGTAAAGGCGAAATTTTGCGTTGATTCATAACCATGGATGAAACATGGATCCGTCACTTTACACCTGAGACAAAAGAACAATCAAAACTGTAGACCAAAAGGGGAAAATGGACTCCAAAGAAGTCGAAGACAATTCCACCTGCAGGCAAGGTCATTATGTCACTTTTTGGGATCCATTGCTTATCTCTAAGAGGGAAAAATAAACAAATGGTGCATATTATGCAAAGTTGCAGCCTTATAGTGATGAAATCAACAAACAAGGCTACATTAATAGAAAAAGAAAGTTTTGGTTCATAATGATAATAACACATTCAACATCACCATGGCCAAAACGCATAAGTTTCAATTGACCCCATAGGCACTTTATTCGGCAGATGTAACCCCCTCTGATTACTTCATTTTCGAAACTTGATGAGATTGCTCGGTGATAAAAGATTTGCCAAAAATGAACACATGGAGTTTGTAAGTTAATGGCTATTTTGCTGAGCTTTTTTGCCGTTCTCTATACAAACAAGGTATCAAAGTTAGGGAACATTGCTGGGAAAAGTGTAACAAGCTAAAAGGAAGCTATGTAAAGAAATAAAAGTGCTTTTTCTCAAAATGTTTGTTTTGTTTGTAAAATGAAGTATTTTTGAAGCAGCTCTAGTCCACTACAAAATGACTGCCGCAGGCTTTCAATGATATGAGAGCAAAGAACCGTAAGATTTATCTACTGTAATTTTGTTGCACTACAACAATGCCTCTGCTTACACTGCACCAGATGCAACCCAATTTTTACAGAAGTCATTTGTCTCATCCTCCCTACTATCCGCGTATGCTCCAAAATAAAAGAACAAGTCGAGTCAGTGGTTTGAATCACCTGAAGCGGCAGTAGATTCTTACAAAGAACATAAAGAGATATGCACTCTATACAAAGAAGAATGGCATTCAGCATTCGAAATGTGGTTTGAAAGCGCAAGGCTTTCTAAAGAATCCAGTAGACAGCGAAATGATCAAATTAACAAGTTTAAAAGTTTATTACGTTCATTTTCAAAACTCTTAGAGTAATCCTCATGGAAATAAATACAGAAAATATATGTTTTAATAAGTCAGGTTTCGCACCCTGATGCCAGATTCATGCTCTTTATAACATTACTCTCAACTTTGGTATTGATTTGAGGGACCGTGTATCCAAATCCAATTTAATTAAGGCTTTCTGTCACATAAGATATAAAAAGGAACTTCTAGGCCTGAAGTACAATGATTCCGTTATTTTCATTAGAAAAACATATATTAATACTACCATGTTATACATATATTTTTTGAAAATTCGACAGAACAAGCTTAAGACGTTATAGAGCGTTGTTGGAGCAACAATCTGAGATGGAAAACTTATGTTCCCAGAGCGCATAATTTTGTGCAACACATTTGAGCCAGTACACCACTTATACCACCTCAGTGATACAGTATGCAAGCATATGCTGCACTGCTAATAAATGTACGTGTGTGGTTCAGTAGTATCGTAAGGAATGGTCTAATGAGCGACAACACATTCCAAGTTCAAGCCTCACTTTCATATTTTAAAATATATGTTATATTTTCCTTCTTCAAATTGTTGATTGTGAAGGATATAAAATACTGCACTGGACCATTTAATATCTCTGCTGTTAAATGTAATCATGTAAATCAGTTGATTAGATTTTGAACAAGAACCGGACTAATACATTATTATGATTGAAACAATTCACTGTTGGCTCTGTCAAGAAACAACTAATATCCAAGGCAAATCACAGTCACGGTCGATTGACATTTGAACAGAAGTTCTTAAATATTTTCTTTCGGGAGGCATCAGTAAACCGCAGGAAATCACTCCTTTACATTTGGAAAAGGGTAAATATCTCTATGGAGAAATGTGGCATCACTCACACGGATAGGTTGGTGTGTAACATCCTTGACAATAGTGAAACGGTGCTGGGTTCGATTCCTTCCGTAAAATAGACTTAGCTTTCATTTTTGTGTTTAAGATGAAACATATGCGAAAAACACTGGTGATTTTAATGTCCGGATAATCCACAAAAAAAAAAAACAGGTTTAGTATAACTAAATCCTCTCTAGATATAGTTTTATCAAGCAATGTCCACCTAGTGCGGTAGGTACGGGATTGGCGATCCTGGGGTCCCGGTTCAATTAGCTGTCTCTGAGTGGTGAGAGAGCTAATTACAAACACCCAAACATGGTCCACATCCGTGTTTGACCCTAACCTCCCTGAACACAAGTCTGATGGATACCTAGCGCGGTGGAGAGCAGGGGTGACTGGGCAACGCTTAACTCTCAGCTCCTGGTTATCATGTAGGACTGTGTTCGTATCCGCTGATAAAGTCAGCCCTGGGGAGGGGCCATTGCATGTGATGTTACACTCCTGAAGGCATTTGGGTCCCTCTGTCTATTCATTGGGAGGTGAGATACTGAGGTGAGCAAGTTCCAGGTCAGGATTCTCAACTAAGCCAGGGTGGCGCTCAAGATGTGAGTACGCCATCGGAGACGTTTGCAATGGTAGAAGATATTGTCCTTATGGGAACTAATAAAATCAACAACAATGTTAAGAAAAGTGGAAAGGAAATAACTGAGTCTTGTGGTCCTTGCTATTTGGTTACTTTTAGAACTGAGGAAGGTCGAAAATTTACTACTGTGAACCCGTTTATTATTCAGTAGGGTATAGATAATATTTCTGGTCCTGTAAAATCATGTTCTCGATCCCGCAATGGCACGCTCCTGGTCGAAGCAATTTCAGCGATGGAGGCTGCAAAAATTTTGAAAGCCTACATGCTTGCAAGCTGTCCGGTGCGCGTTGAATTGCATAGGACTCTGAACTCCTCGCTTGGTGTTGTAAACACCAGCGCATTGGACGGTATGTCCAATGAGGAGATTCAGGAAAACCTGGCGAAACAAAGTGTGACAAATATATATCAAGTATACCGCAAAGAACGAGGTGAACTGGTGCGCACTCGTACCCTGTTTCTTACCTTTGATCGGGTAGATCTCCCGCAAAGAATTAAGGCAGGGTATGAAGCTATTGAAGTGAAGCAGTATATAGCCAATGCATTGAGGTGCTATAAATACCAGCGCTTTGGCCACGCGAGTGATACTTCTAATGGAGTTGCTACTTGCGTTGACTGTGGGGAAGTCAAGCATGATGATGCATGTACTTCGCCTGCAACATGTGTTAACTGTAGTGGTAATCATATAAGGAACTCCAGAGAATACCCCCGTTTTATGGAGGAAAACACAATTTAAGAGATTCGGGTAAGAGAGTAGGTGTCCTTCTTGGAAGCCCGGAAAGTACCTAGACGTTAAATCGTAAAACAAACTAGCGACATAAACGGGGCAGTAATATCCAAAAGAATAATAATTTCTACCTCAAGAATATGTGAACCAGTAATATACAATGCATCGCCCAGAAAGTTCAAGGCCTCACATGAAATCAACTGACTTCCTCAGGGAAAAAAAGAGGGCCAGTACCAAGCTCAACGAGCGTAAAAGTCCAAGAACATCTCCTCCGATAAAATATAAGGAAACATCTGCAGAGGACTCAGATCGGCGGCTCTCATTTTCGCCGATCGTAGTTTCCGATCGTTTGGAGAGACTCGAATCGAAGTTATCAGTGGGAAAATGGTCCTCCTCCATTAAGGATGTGGAGCAGGAGGATCCTGTCCTCACTACCAAACCGACAGTGAGAAAAAGGCAGGATAAATCTGCTGAAAATGCTAGCCCAGCCCCTAAGAAAAGGAACAAACTGATTCGACCACCACTGGCCAGGTAGTTTGTTTTGTCATGGCAAGTTAATATTGAAAACAGTATTTTTATGCCTTCTGGTATTTTATAGTTAAACATAGCTTTTTATTGACTTTTGCCCCATTTGGGCTTATTTATTTTATTGTCATTTTGTTTTGATTTTTTTGAGCACCCTCATATATAAATCATCATCATCATCACCCCCACCACCACCACCCCCACCACCACCACCACCATCATCATCATCATCATCATCATCATCATCATCATCATCATCATCATCATCATCATCATCATCAAGCAATGTGTAAACGTATTGCTCAGATATTCATGTATTTTCTGTATCCTTGTTTGCACAGTGTGGCTTCGGTGCTTAGACGCCTATTTCCCTCTGAAGATCACTGCAGCTCTATTCAATGTTGTTTAATAAAATGCAGAGATTAGGTAATGGTAAAACTTTATAGAAAACAAGTTCCAATACATTTTTTGTTACGTGGATATAAGAAATAATCAGGGAAAGATATAGCGCATGCTTTTGGATTATTTAACACCATGATGGTCGGTTCCGTAAAGCTTTATGATTACATAGCTGATCACCAATGTCTTTCATAAAAACATAACACGCGCTCAATGACACCTAGTGGCTGGCGCCCCTCAAAATCCAACCTCTGCGGT